>OZ021727.1:83694946-84222446 GCA_963978545.1 Linyphia triangularis | reverse complement strand
CGGCCAGAAATAAATCGAGATTTGGTTTGAAGAATTTAGAACATGTACCCGATTTTGCTGCCGCTGTGGTATTCGGACTTTGATATGTTGTTGGGTTTTTTTTGTTATGTAGGAAGTCTTAATTCTAAATAAAATGTTTTAGTTTCTTTTTCGTGTTGAATTTGGAGTGAAATTTTTGTTGGGATTGTATTCGTTAATGATTTTAATTTGGTGAAATTTAAAATGTTTTTCTTATTTATTTTGAAGGTTTTTGACATTTTGGGCTGACTGTACAAATTTGGTAAAAGATGTATTGTTTCTAAGATAACTGAATTTTAATTTTAACTTGTTTCATATATTCCATGACATTGCTTAGAAAGTTTAGAGTAAATGAAAGAGAAAAAAATTAGTAAAAGACTTAGTTACAATACAACAAAGAGAAATAAATAGCATAGCCAATCATTTATAATCTGCCAAACAACAATTAAATTTTACTTTTCGAAACTGGGTCGAAGTTTAGATTAACAGAAAAGTAATTAAATTAGTGCTAGGTTATTTTTAATTGTCTTCCCATTATAATAATTTTGAAAACAAAGTATAATTCTAGTTATATGTGCGATGTACTGGCGTAAAAGTACTTCTTCTGTGTTTGTTCAATATTCTTATTAAAAAAAAGACTAAATATATTTTTTGACTTTTCAGGTCTACAACCTCTTTAAAAAGCATTTTTCTTCGGATAATTTCGGAAAGAAAACAAGTGAAATAATACATAAGTAGATAATACTTTTTTTTTCATATGGTAATTGTAATATAAACTCTGAATAAAATGCGCGTTCACTTTAAGCAACATAGATATTACAAAATTACACAATTCATATAACCTTCTTCATTGGCTTACAATTGAAACCAACGATGTGACGATATATCCATACAATAAGTAACCCTAAAGATACCTCTATATTATAATAATTGTATGACAACAAAAACAAAGACGGTATCACAACGAAGACAAAGACGGTATGACAACGAAGACAAAGACGACTGTATGACAACGAAAACGAAGACGGCATGACAACGAAAACAAAGACGGTATGACAACGAAGACAAAGACGGTAAGACAACAAAAAACATAGAAGATACGACAACAAAAACATAGAAGATACGACAACAAAGACAAAAGCGGTATGACAACTAATACAAAGACGGTATGACAACGAAAACAAAGACGGCATGACAACGAAAATAAACACGGTAAGACAACAAAAACAAAGACGGTATGACAACAAAGACAAAGACGATATGACAACGAAGACAAAGACGACTGTATGACAACGAAAACGAAGACGGCATGACAACGAAAACAAAGACGGTATGACAACGAAGACAAAGACGACTGTATGACAACGAAAACGAAGACGGCATGACAACGAAAACAAAGACGGTATGACAACGAAGACAAAGACGGTACGACAACAAAAAACATAGAAGATACGACAACAAAAACATAGAAGATACGACAACAAAGACAAAAGCGGTATGACAACGAAGACAAAGACGGTATGACAACTAAGACAAAGACGGTATGACAACGAAAACAAAGACGGCATGACAACGAAAATAAACACGGTAAGACAACAAAAACAAAGACGGTATGACAACAGAGACAAATACGGTATGACAACGAAAACAAAGACGGTATGACAACGAAGACAAAGACGGTACGACAACAAAAAACATAGAAGATACGACAACAAAACATAGAAGATACGACAACAAAGACAAAAGCGGTATGACAACGAAGACAAAGACGGTATGACAACGAAAACAAAGACGGCATGACAACGAAAATAAACACGGTAAGACAACAAAAACAAAGACGGTATGACAACAGAGACAAATACGTTATGACGACGAAAACAAAGACGGTATGACAACGAAGACAAAGACGGTACGACAACAAAAAACATAGAAGATACGACAACAAAAACATAGAAGATACGACAACAAAGACAAAAGCGGTATGACAACGAAGACGGTATGACAACTAAGACAAAGACGGTATGACAACGAAAACAAAGACGGCATGACAACGAAAATAAACACGGTAAGACAACAAAAACAAAGACGGTATGACAACAGAGACAAATACGGTATGACAACGAAGACAAAGACGGTATGACAATGAAGACAAAGAAGGTATGACAACGAAGACAGAGACGGTACGATAACGAAGATTAGGCACACAAAAAAACACTTCTAAAAAGGAAAACTTATCGACTTAGGCATAAGCGTCCCACACAGCTATTTATTAAGAAAATAACTTCATAATTACGAAGCAAAATCAAATAGTATAACTTTATAATATCCGAATGGTTTCTGTAAAACTGGTTTTACTACGTACACACATTTATGACCGTGAAACTTTCCTGCACGTATTTTAAATTTTCATTTGAAAGCGTTTTTATGCTATTTATCTCTATACATAAAACGCAAAACACTCACTAACTCACTCACTCATCACTAGTTCTCCCCCGTCCCATGTGATCCCCTCTGGAAATTGGTACAAATGTCAACAATGACAAATATAGAAAAACTAAGCTATTCCTATCTCGATTATCCAACTTTAAGGGTTCGAAAAGGGATCAAACATTCCAAACGAGGGATATTCGAATGTACCATTTCCAATAAAGTCACAACTGAAATGTTTGGTGCAAATGTCGCCAAGAACAGTACCAAAAATCGCCAAATTAGCAAGTTTTATTTCGCCATCTTTGACAGGGAGATATTTCAATCATAATATATATCACCTAGTTGTACAGGCTTGTTATAACGACCTGATATACCATAATAGAAATATGTCTTTTTACTGTCAGTAACCGTCACATTCCAATACGCTTTAATACGAATTTATTAGCGAGTAATTATAAAACTGCTAAACATTTGAAAAATTCAAAATATTTTCAAATTTTGAAAAACCATTCAAATCTACACATTAGTAACTCAGAAATTATATCTAAAAATGCGTCTTCAAATAATATACGATAAAATACAGGGTTTTTATAATTATTGTTCAACTTTTGAAAATTTATAAAAACTAAGGGTGCGGAAAATCGCACACCTTTCAATTACAATTTATTACTAATGTAAATTTGTGTCATTTACCCTTTTTATATTTTCATCAGTCGTTCAGAAAAAAAATTGCCAGTTAGGAGATCTTTTTTGCGATAATTCTTATGTGGGTCTTTTTTTTTTTTTTAAATTCAACCAAATGGTGATTTTGGCGATACTTATCGATAAGTCGATAAATTCTATACATATCAATAATTCTTATATTATCCTTTCTTATAAGTGAAACTGAGGATAGGAGAAAAAACGATCGTTGATGAGCTATGTTCAAGCAAAGAGAAGTCAAAGGTTGAAGGCATTCGTTTTTCAACTTTTTGCGCCATTGAAGCACTTTTACAGAAAATTTGGTAGTGGGGATGTTTATATATCATGTTTTTCAATAATTGCAAAAATTGAAAAAAAAAAAAAAAAAAAACGGTTTTAACGACTTTGATCAAAATCTCTGTGGTAATATACCTCTTAAGGTGCTTAAGAGGTATATTACCACAGAGATTTTGATCAAAGTCGTTAAAACCGTTTTTTTTTTGTTGTTTTTTTTTTCAATTTTTGCAATTATTGAAAAACATGATTTTTTCAATGGCAGCTACCTAAAGCGCATGAGCGATTTTGACAGAAACCTTAATGGTAGGTCTCATGGCCACCACCTACCCGCCCACCAAATTTGAAAATCATGTTTGTAGGTCAATTTGTTCGGGAGTTATGCTGATCACAGACACACAGAGAGACATTTTTAATAGATTACTTTTTTGAAATCAGGATGGTCCAAAACATGGAAAAATGCCAAAAAAAAATCTTAATTTTTATTTTTGACCGAATGCTATTATCATTATGTATACATATGGATACACATAGGGTAATATGTATACATAATGATATACATATGGTATTATCATTATGTATACATATGGGTACATATAGGGTAATATGTATACATAATGATATACATATGGTATTATCATTATGTATACATATGGGTACACATAGGGTAATATGTATACATAATGATATACATATGGTATTATCATTATGTATACATATGGGTACACAATATGTATGCATAATGATATACATATGGTATTATAATTATGTATACATATGGGTACAAATAGGGTAATATGTATACATAATGATATACATATGGTATTATCATTATGTATACATATTACCCTATGTATACATATGGATAATTGAAAGTAAATTCACTGGTCAGAAAAACCTGAAATTTGACATGTTTGTATTCGAAACTGGAAAAAAAAATATTTTCTTATTCCATTTAGGTTTCCCCTTTCTTAGCGTGTATTCATGTCACATTTTGGGTCATTCTGAAGAAATTTTCTTTCTCAACATTTTTTTAAAAGTCGAATATTAGTTATAATCATCCAAGATTGATTATAATTAAAGTTCAAATCCCAAAAAGCATGATTACAAAGGAATGAAATTTTTTTATCAAAAATCATGGATTTCCCTTTCTTAGCGTGTATTCATGTCACATTTTGGGGCATTTTGACGAAAGTTTCTTTCTCAATAGCTTTTTAAAAGTCGAATATTAGTTATAATCATCCAAGATTGATTATAATTAAAGTTCAAATCCCAAAAAGCATGATTACAAAGGAATGAAATTTTTTTATGAAAAATCATGGATTTCCCTTTCTTAGCGTGTATTCATGTCACATTTTGGGTCATTTTGACGAAAGTTTCTTTCTCAATAGCTTTTTAAAAGTCGAATATTAGTTATAATCATCCAAAATTGATTATAATTAAAGTTCAAATCCCAAAAAGCATGATTACAAAGGAATGAAATTTTTTTATGAAAAATCATGGATTTCACTTTCTTAGCGTGTATTCATGTCACATTTTGGGTTATTTTGACGAAAGTTTCTTTCTCAATAGCTTTTTAAAAGTCGAATATTAGTTATAATCATCCAAGATTGATTATAATTAAAGTTCAAATCCCAAAAAGCATGATTACAAAGGAATGAAATTTTTTTATGAAAAATCATGGATTTCCCTTTCTTAGCGTGTATTCATGTCACATTTTGGGTCATTTTGACGAAAGTTTCTTTCTCAATAGCTTTTTAAAAGTCGAATATTAGTTATAATCATCCAAGATTGATTATAATTAAAGTTCAAATCCCAAAAAGCATGATTACAAAGGAATGAAATTTTTTTATGAAAAATCATGGATTTCCCTTTCTTAGCGTGTATTTTGGGTTATTTTGACGAAAGTTTCTTTCTCAATAGCTTTTTAAAAGTCGAATATTAGTTATAATCATCCAAGATTGATATAATTAAAGTTCAAATCCCAAAAAGCATGATTACAAAGGAATGAAATTTTTTTATGAAAAATCATGGATTTCCCTTTCTTAGCGTGTATTTTGGGTTATTTTGACGAAAGTTTCTTTCTCAATAGCTTTTTAAAAGTCGAATATTAGTTATAATCATCCAAGATTGATTATAATTAAAGTTCAAATCCCAAAAAGCATGATTACAAAGGAATGAAATTTTTTTATGAAAAATCATGGATTTCCCTTTCTTAGCGTGTATTCATGTCACATTTTGGGTTATTTTGACGAAAGTTTCTTTCTCAATAGCTTTTTAAAAGCCGAATATTAGTTATAATCATCCAAAATTGATTATAATTAAAGTTCAAATCCCAAAAAGCATGATTACAAAGAAATGAAATTTTTTTATGAAAAATCATGGATTTCACTTTCTTAGCGTGTATTCATGTCACATTTTGGGTCATTTTGACGAAAGTTTCTTTCTCAATAGCTTTTTAAAAGTCGAATATTAGTTATAATCATCCAAGATTGATTATAATTAAAGTTCAAATCCCAAAAAGCATGATTACAAAGGAATGAAATTTTTTTATGAAAAATCATGGATTTCCCTTTCTTAGCGTGTATTCATGTCACATTTTGGGTCATTTTGACGAAAGTTTCTTTCTCAATAGCTTTTTAAAAGTCGAATATTAGTTATAATCATCCAAGATTGATTATAATTAAAGTTCAAATCCCAAAAAGCACGATTACAAAGGAATGAAATTTTTTTATGAAAAATCATGGATTTCCCTTTCTTAGCGTGTATTTTGGGTTATTTTGACGAAAGTTTCTTTCTCAATAGCTTTTTAAAAGTCGAATATTAGTTATAATCATCCAAGATTGATTATAATTAAAGTTCAAATCCCAAAAAGCATGATTACAAAGGAATGAAATTTTTTTATGAAAAATCATGGATTTCCCTTTCTTAGCGTGTATTCATGTCACATTTTGGGTCATTTTGACGAAAGTTTCTTTCTCAATAGCTTTTTAAAAGTCGAATATTAGTTATAATCATCCAAGATTGATTATAATTAAAGTTCAAATCCCAAAAAGCATGATTACAAAGGAATGAAATTTTTTTATGAAAAATCATGGATTTCCCTTTCTTAGCGTGTATTCATGTCACATTTTGGGTCATTTTGACGAAAGTTTCTTTCTCAATAGCTTTTTAAAAGTCGAATATTAGTTATAATCATCCAAAATTGATTATAATTAAAGTTCAAATCCCAAAAAGCATGATTACAAAGGAATGAAATTTTTTTATGAAAAATCATGGATTTCCCTTTCTTAGCGTGTATTCATGTCACATTTTGGGTCATTTTGACGAAAGTTTCTTTCTCAATAGCTTTTTAAAAGTCGAATATTAGTTATAATCATCCAAGATTGATTATAATTAAAGTTCAAATCCCAAAAAGCATGATTACAAAGGAATGAAATTTTTTTATGAAAAATCATGGATTTCCCTTTCTTAGCGTGTATTTTGGGTTATTTTGACGAAAGTTTCTTTCTCAATAGCTTTTTAAAAGTCGAATATTAGTTATAATCATCCAAGATTGATATAATTAAAGTTCAAATCCCAAAAAGCATGATTACAAAGGAATGAAATTTTTTTATGAAAAATCATGGATTTCCCTTTCTTAGCGTGTATTTTGGGTTATTTTGACGAAAGTTTCTTTCTCAATAGCTTTTTAAAAGTCGAATATTAGTTATAATCATCCAAGATTGATTATAATTAAAGTTCAAATCCCAAAAAGCATGATTACAAAGGAATGAAATTTTTTTATGAAAAATCATGGATTTCCCTTTCTTAGCGTGTATTCATGTCACATTTTGGGTTATTTTGACGAAAGTTTCTTTCTCAATAGCTTTTTAAAAGCCGAATATTAGTTATAATCATCCAAAATTGATTATAATTAAAGTTCAAATCCCAAAAAGCATGATTACAAAGAAATGAAATTTTTTTATGAAAAATCATGGATTTCACTTTCTTAGCGTGTATTCATGTCACATTTTGGGTCATTTTGACGAAAGTTTCTTTCTCAATAGCTTTTTAAAAGTCGAATATTAGTTATAATCATCCAAGATTGATTATAATTAAAGTTCAAATCCCAAAAAGCATGATTACAAAGGAATGAAATTTTTTTATGAAAAATCATGGATTTCCCTTTCTTAGCGTGTATTCATGTCACATTTTGGGTCATTTTGACGAAAGTTTCTTTCTCAATAGCTTTTTAAAAGTCGAATATTAGTTATAATCATCCAAGATTGATTATAATTAAAGTTCAAATCCCAAAAAGCACGATTACAAAGGAATGAAATTTTTTTATGAAAAATCATGGATTTCCCTTTCTTAGCGTGTATTTTGGGTTATTTTGACGAAAGTTTCTTTCTCAATAGCTTTTTAAAAGTCGAATATTAGTTATAATCATCCAAGATTGATTATAATTAAAGTTCAAATCCCAAAAAGCATGATTACAAAGGAATGAAATTTTTTTATGAAAAATCATGGATTTCCCTTTCTTAGCGTGTATTCATGTCACATTTTGGGTCATTTTGACGAAAGTTTCTTTCTCAATAGCTTTTTAAAAGTCGAATATTAGTTATAATCATCCAAGATTGATTATAATTAAAGTTCAAATCCCAAAAAGCATGATTACAAAGGAATGAAATTTTTTTATGAAAAATCATGGATTTCCCTTTCTTAGCGTGTATTCATGTCACATTTTGGGTCATTTTGACGAAAGTTTCTTTCTCAATAGCTTTTTAAAAGTCGAATATTAGTTATAATCATCCAAAATTGATTATAATTAAAGTTCAAATCCCAAAAAGCATGATTACAAAGGAATGAAATTTTTTTATGAAAAATCATGGATTTCCCTTTCTTAGCGTGTATTCATGTCACATTTTGGGTCATTTTGACGAAAGTTTCTTTCTCAATAGCTTTTTAAAAGTCGAATATTAGTTATAATCATCCAAGATTGATTATAATTAAAGTTCAAATCCCAAAAAGCATGATTACAAAGGAATGAAATTTTTTTATGAAAAATCATGGATTTCCCTTTCTTAGCGTGTATTCATGTCACATTTTGGGTCATTTTGACGAAAGTTTCTTTCCCAATAGCTTTTTAAAAGTCGAATATTAGTTATAATCATCCAAGATTGATTATAATTAAAGTTCAAATCCCAAAAAGCATGATTACAAAGGAATGAAATTTTTTTATGAAAAATCATGGATTTCCCTTTCTTAGCGTGTATTCATGTCACATTTTGGGTCATTTTGACGAAAGTTTCTTTCTCAATAGCTTTTTAAAAGTCGAATATTAGTTATAATTATCCAAGATTGATTATAATTAAAGTTCAAATCCCAAAAAGCATGATTACAAAGGAATGAAATTTTTTTATGAAAAATCATGGATTTCCCTTTCTTAGCTTGTATTCATGTCACATTTTGAGTCATTCTGACGAAATTTTCTTTCTCAACAACTTTTTAAAAGTCGAATATTAGTTATAATCATCCAAGATTGATTATAAGTTCAAATTTCAAAAAGCATAATTACAAAGGCATGAAATTTTTTTATGAAAAATCATGGATTTCAAAAAGCATTAAGAAAAAAAACATAAGAAAACGCTGTCATAAGATGAAAAAAAAATTTGAAATAGGCCATTTTTCTTAGATTTTCTCTTCTTCAGATTTTCTCTTCTTCAGATTTTCTCTTCTTCGAGTACTACATACAGGTCAAATTTTAGGTCATTCTGACCAGTTTTTTTTTTTTTTTTTTTTTTTTTTTTTAATACCTTGAAAAAAAATTTCTTTTTAGTTGAACTTTAATCATAAACAAACAGTATATTTTCTTATAATTATTTAAAAATCAGAGGTTGAAACTTATATTATATACACAACAGCATATAAAATAAAACATATGTGTTTCTTAAATTAACTTAGATTCAAGAAATGACAAAGTGTTAGACATAATTGCGAAAAACTTTGTTGCTTAACATGTTACTTCATATAGAAAAAAAAAATCAGTTTTCGAGGTTCTCTCTGAAACTAGGTCATAACTTCTTTTTCTTTTAACTCACCAGACCATGACAGCATGATCCATCACGACAGTCTGACCAGAAAATGAATCTAGAAAAAAAAAATGTGTTTTACCCTTGCGAAATGTTAAAGTTGACTGTTATATAAATTTGTGCATTGTTGAAGAAATACTTTTTGTTTAAATTAAGATTGTGAATATTTTCAGAAAATGTTCTTAAGTTTTCGAACTAAGCTAACCAAAATTTTCAAACAAACGCATCGTAACAGGGTGCGTTATAGATTGTTTTATCGTGGTGCATGATCTATGGGATGTCGTCATATCTTGAGAATTTTTTTTATTTTTAACTAATTAAATCTTAGCAGATAATGTTATCATATTTGATATCGTTGTTTCTAATTCATACAATTTGATACAAAATGTTTTCAAAATGCTAAGTTTTTAAAGAACATATTTTCAAAATAAATTTTCAATAGAAATTACAAGTGAACGTTGAAAGGTATTGCTTTATTTTCAGATAATATTTTATTTTTAGTTATTAGTAACCCCTTTTTGCAATCTAATCAAATTTGTTATCATGTTTTCTGTATCGCAAAACTAGATACAAAGTACTATGTTTTTAAAATGGTGTGATTTTAAAAAGCATATTTTTAAATAAATTACATTCAAATAGCAATAAACAATTCCCGCCTTTTTTTTTTTTTTTTTTTTTTAATTATTATTATTATTATTATTATTATTATTATTATTATTATTATTATTATTATTATTATTATTCAATTCTTAATGTTTCAAAAAGACCGTAAACAAAAAAACTTCTACTCAATACGCTTTTTCTTTTTTTTTTTAATTTACAATCAAAGTTTCCCTCTTAGACGTTGGCGAGAAAACGATTCATTGAATGTGACGTCAAGGATTCCCAAACTTCTTCTTGGCTTGAAATGTGTCAGCGGAAACCAGTTTTGCAAGTTTCTCGCAAATCGCGCCAACTTGTACATGATATGGCAATGGTCTACCAGCGCCAACTATTTCAACACCTACTATTAGGCAGAAACCTCACGATAACCATAGAAACGGAAGGAACCCTTGACGTCACAGATTTTGTTGTGTGTTTTGATTGGTTTCGGCTCGGTTTTGATGCATTTTCTTTTCTTAATATTTAAATAACTAATTTTTTTTAACAACTTTTGTTTAAATATTTGAAATCAGAAAGAAATTCTTCATAAATATAAACTAATTTCACTAGTTTTTAAAAAATTTGGGTATTGTCCATTGTATGAAGAATCATATTTTAAACACTTGATTATCTGTGTCCTAAAATGAAATACCTACCTTTACATACATTCTATTACATATGTCGGATACAGACAACAAGTACGCACAATTCTTTGTGAAATATATCGTCTTAGAATTTAAGTTAAGCGTGAGGAACAACGCATAAGTTTCAATTACGCTTGCTTGTCAGTGCATTAAAATGCTCCATGGATTGGTATAATTTTCCATTTTCATATTTTCATTAATTTTTTTAAAAAATGATCTGGTTGGCGATATTTTTTCGAGATGATTATTGCAATGTCAAAAACAAAAAAAATGTTTTTCGATAAATATTACATTATCCTTTCGTGAAATAGAGAGGAAACAGTCGTTAATGGGTGATGCTCAATTGAAGTAAACTTTATGTTAAGCTTTATCCTGTTTCGGAGGTGGGGATGTGTAGAAAACCTTAAAAGGCATTACCGATTTTGATCAAATCGTTATAGTTTTGCAATAGCTGAAAAACAAAATTTTTCAATGGCAACTAACTAGTGCGCATACGCAATTTTGACGAAAACCTTAATGATAGGTCCCATGGTCATCACTAACTCATATGCAAAAGTTGAACGAAGTAGGAAGTAAGTAATCCATTCGGGAATTATGTTGACCATAAACAGACACACACGCATTTTTCTAGGTCACTTTTTTGAATTCCCCAACATAATGAAAATGCAAAAAAAAAAATATTGAATGCAATACTTTCATTATCCTGTTTCGACGGATAATGAATACGAATAATTTAAAGTAAAAATTGAATTGGCTGCGATGAACCAGTTCTGATCGAGCCCAGAATTAAATCGCGTCATTGACTGCACTTGAGTTAAGGGGGTGCGGTACCGAAAATAAAAAAAAAACTTTATTTATGTACATTTTTACGTCAAAAATTTATTTTATGTATGAGATATTTATATACCTTTGAGAAAATGTTTTTTTAAATATTGTGTTTAGTTATTTAAAAAAAAATTTAAAAACCAAGAAAAATCCATAATAATTGATGTTTGCGTATTTTGATATAAGTCAAGAAAAAATAACTTTTTTTTCATAGTGAAAGCTTTCTGTAATACATAATTATATAAAGAAAATTTTGTCTTCACAGAATTTTGATAGGTGAACTAAAAAAAATTAAAAAAAATTCTCAAAGTTTAAATATTGAAATTTTTGCTTTTTTTTATGTTATCTTTTACTCTAAAAATTATATTTTAAAACAGAACTAAAAAAATAAAATTCTGTGAAGAGAAAATATTTAAAACTATATAAATTAAATGCTCCAAAAATTTGAATAGCCAAATGTTAATGGTTCTGGAGATATATCGATTTGAATATGCAACATCTGTGAAAAACACTAGTGCTCGAAAAACGCACTTTAAGCAGACGCTTCAAGGTGTTACCCTCATTAGTGATGGTTAAATCACAGGTAATTTTGTGGCGTTCTAATCACCGGAGGAATAAGATAAAAACATCATTTTCTTCAGGAATGTATGAACTATTTTTTAAAATCAGAAAAAAAATTTGGGATTTTTGAAGAAATTTCGGTACCATACCCCCTTAACATCTCAACTAAAAAATTGTGAAATTAATATACGTTAAAAAAAAAAAGTAAAAAAAAAAAAAAACGAGGAATAAAAGTTTAATACGATTCAACATAAAAGTTGGCAATGCATAAAAAAGATTTTGTATTAGCGTATTATCCCATCGACGGTCGGCGAGAAAAAGTTCATCCTTAGCCCGTTAAAACCATCGATATAGATAAACAACTGGATAGACTGCTCCATTGTCAATGCAAAGAGAAAAACGCGTCGAGGATTGCGAAGCTGGTGGGATGATTAACCAATCACAGTTCACTTTTATAGTTGGATGGAAATGCGAAAAACCTAGTAAAGTGTTAGAGTATACATTTCTTTGCTCATTATTACTAATTAAGGTCTACTATTGACATTTCTGCTGTTTACAACCCAAAATTTTATTTTCAATCCTCGGCAATCCGTATTTCTCATCCCACCAACTGCATCTGGCAACGGCTTCATTTTCCCAGCGTTAAGCAGTCTGTCCAGTTGTTTATCTATATCGATGGTTAAAACAGTCGACCATGGTTAACTGAGCCATTTCACGGGATGTCCCCTACACCAACCGGATTTCTCATGAGGTCAAGCGGCCGACCAAACGGTATAGTGGTTAGCGTGCTAGCTTCTAGACCGCGAGGTTGAGGGTTCGAGTCCCGCGTTAGGCATGGGTGTTTGTAAATGTGTGTTGGCTTGTCTAATGACTAAAGTTTCGGCGCATTATAGCCCTCGTGTTGCTGACGGCACCAGATAATCTGAAAACAACCAACCATGAGGTCAAGCGCTTCGAACTTTTTGTCACAAACAAAAAGTTCGCCAATGGTCGACGGTATAATACGTAAGTTCTTAAAACTTTATTTTTATGTGTTAGTTGTCTCAAATATGGATAAAAAGATTCAAAATAAGAATGATTTCCCAACAACACCAAGAACCAATTCTCAAAAAAGCTTTCACAATGCCTTCCTCCCATTGAATTCATTCCCGGTTTGCTGTAACTTTATCAAATAAAACCCTCGTCGCGTCACACCACTAGCACAAGATCTGTAATTGACTTCGTCGTCAAACTGATTGATTTTCTCTATCTGCAATCCTTCCCCTCCTTTGTGCGAATAAACAGAAACTAAATTCGGCGTGAACACCCCGATAAGAATATCGCGCACGAACAATGGCGCCCCTGTTGTGAAGATTGCTAGCCCCTCCGAATGTCGACGATGGTTTTATGGATTATTATTATTAATACTGATAAAAGGGAAGCGAAAAGACGTGGTCGAAATTATCTCGGGTGTGATGGGGTTTTTGTGCTTTTGTCTATTGTTCAGGCCGAAGCCCTAGAATCGGGTTTTGAGTTCAGGCAATTACGGAGAGAAGTTTAATCATCCTATCTCCGTGTTTATGCATTTCGAGTTTTGGTTTGAATGAAATTAAACGTTGCGCTCATTCAAGTTGAAATTGTTGCGTAAGTTTGTGCACTGATATTCGGAGCATATTTGATGTTCATTGAGCTGTGCTTTTCCGCTGTGATGGTGCTTTTTCTTGGAATTGAATATAGGAATACTTGCATTGAAGGTAGATATTAGGTCTGATGGTCCAATTAATGAATCATAACAAGTGGTTTAGTTCTGAACACGAAGATTTACGTATTGCTCTTTGTGCATGATTAAATATGGAAAATGCGATATGCAGCGTATTTTGTCTTCTATTCTGATGCAATGCAGAGGAACGTATAAATTGGTTTACCAGATTAAAAAAAAACTATATTGTTGCACTTGACGTTGATATAATATCTAAAGCGTAGTAGCTTTTTGTGCGGTCGCTGGGAATTGATCGTGAGACCTTTGGTTGGTTGGTTGGTTGGTTGGTTGTATTCAGATTATCTGGCTCCGTCAGCAACACGAGGGCTATAATGCGCCGAACATTTCGTCATTTGACAAACCAACATACATTTACAAACACCCATGCCTAACACGGGACTCGTGAGACCTTTGGTTTCCCAGTCAGATACTCTATTCCCTTGACAAAAGATACCTCTGGTGTCCAGAAGTTGTATCTGTTATTTGTCTATGAGACCACCACATACCCCCTTCCCAGTGAGTCGCGAAGGGACTAACAATTGAGTTGCCTGCGTGTGGGGCAGTTAGTCGTCTGATTGTCCGGCAGTGAATCGCCGGAGGTTGCTTGATGTTTGGCAGTGAGTCGCCAAAGATGCAGAGATGATTGTGTGGAAATCGTGTAATATTTTCAGAAGGTGCCGATAAATGGCAGCAGGATTCAGTTGTCCGATAGTCACCAATAAAGCGTAGTAACTTTTTATGCTGTCGCTGGGGATCGATCGTGGGACCTTTGGTTTCCAAGCGAGATACTCCATCCACTAAACAAAAGAGATCTCTGGTGTGTAGAAGTTGTATCTGTTATTTGCACACGATACCACCACATATCTTACACGAAGCTTGACAAAGTGCAATAATTACAATAGTCCGAGAGGCGACTGCAATTTTTGGACCCCATCGAACATCAATCTGAATTATTTATAGAAATTGGAGAAAAGTGAGTGGATTACGTATCCACAGGTCTGCCGTGGCAAAAATGGCCGAAACTGATCAAAAATTGACTTGGAATGAGTTGAACTAAAATCCGATTGCCAAATATGTCATAACTTGCCAAAAAGAGAACAAACTTTTTCCTCTGGCAACCCACTACATTTTGATTTTCAATGAGGAAAAGCGCAAACGATTTCTGATCGCTGGCTCGGAAAACTTGTATCCTTTAACAGTTAGCCAAATTGAAGTCATCAGTGACGTAATGTTTATTGCCAATTTGGCTCATTTGTGAAAGATACAAGTAAGCCATAGCCACACATCCGAATCTTCGGCAACCTTCTTAATTGAAAATTAAAGAGTGAGGGTTACCAAATAAAAAAAATGCTCATTATTTGGCAAGTTATGGCGCATTTGGAAATTGGATTTAGTTCAACTTATTAAAAGTTGACTTTTGACCAGTTTCGGCCATTTTTGCCCCGGCAGACCAGTGGATTCGTAATCTACTCACTTTTCTCCAATTTCTATAAAAAATTCAGAATGATGTTCGATGGGGTCAAAAATTTGCAGTCGCCTCTCAGTCTACAATCAGAACCATAAACATTGTGTGGTCATACCCTAGTAGCACAAAAAAATCGGAAAGCTCATTCACAGGTAGCTTAGTAATCAAAACTACTTTTCCACAAAGAAAAACACAAGTTGGTTTAGAAGCACAGTCAAAAGATGGAATCAGTCCATTTTTGAACAATATACTGTGATAACAAAATAAAAATAGAACAATAAGCAAAATCTTTATGTATGATTTTTTCCGGACGTTGTTTCTTTTTTAGAGTGATGACCACTTTGTCTACCTTGCAACAAAAACAAAATTGATAAATTAAAAGCTAAGGACTCCACTTCTGATGAACAGTTTATTTTCAATGGACAATTCCAGCATTTTTTAAAAACGAGCGAAATTAGTTTATATTTACGAACAATTTCTTTCCGATTCCAAATATTCAAACAAAAGTTATTTAAAAAAAAAAAATTATTTAAATATTAAGAAAAGAAAATGCCCCCAAACCAGTCCGATCAAAACACTCCACTATAGCTGTGGCATCATGACATTCTTTCGTTCTTTCTGCCAAGTAATTGGCTTTGGTTTGGTAGGCAGTAGGCTTGGGTGATGCATCGATACATCGGCAAAAACCGGTGTGAAATCAACATCGTCAAACCGGTGTCATTATTTTCTCAAAACCGGTACATCACGATCTTTTTTTACGATACTTGCCTAGCACTTCAAAGACGAAGAACCGTACCACGATTCATGACTAAGATACTATAGAAACGTATTGAAACCGTCAACACCGCGCAGTTTGAAACGAGTTCCATTTGCTTTCGCGCGGTACTTCATCAGCAAGCTCACATCGCGATAATCCTATCCACCCGGTCCTACATATGAGCGATGTTCCCAATATTGTATAGAAACATAGTGAAACCGTTGACATCGGGCCATTTGAGACGATTTCCATTTGCTTTTGCGCAATCCCGTTAATTCATCAGAAAAAAACGTATCGTGGTAATCGTATCCACCTTCCGTATGTGTGATGAGTGTTCAAATTTCGAGGTGGCGCCAGCAGTCTAGTGATATTGGAGATTCGATAAAAGAAGTATTCCTATGTTTGAACATTATTTATGTTTTTCTCTCAACTCTTGGAAAACGTTTTGATTTTTATTTAATAGTCATCAGATATATTATAAGATCTTGATATTTATTTTTGGAATTCTACTGAGCATTTCCTACACTTTTTGTGTTTCATTTTTGATTTTTTTTCATTATTTCTCTAACGTGAAAGAAATAAAATATTACACTTTTGTATTTTGAATCTTTTCGTATTTTTTATATTAACTTAAGTTTTTTTTTATCTTGCTATTATTTTATTTTGCTTTATTTATTAACGCAAGGGGATTGCGGTATTCTGGCGCTGTAATTTCTGTCTAGTTCTTACCCAATTAAGATAATCTGGTTATTTATTACTGAGCTGTTTGTTATAACTGCTAAAATCAATGTGAATTAGTGCATGGACTAATCACAGTTGTTTCTCTAATTTGATTTCGTAAATACTTATAAACGATTTTTTCCCCTTTATATTATATTTTATTATATTTTATTTATATCTCTTCGGTCTCGTAAGTAACTAAATGTTTTATAATTTTTTTTTTTCAGTTTGTACAATTTGAATAAAGTTTATGTGCACCGCCAGGAAGTGCACTTGTCATACCCCCCCCCCCCCCCTTCTCCTTCCCTGGAAAATAAGAAAGTAAAATGTCATTAAGATAGAGAAACTGAAAAATCCGGATTAAACCAAAATAATAATAATAATAACCGGCTTATACCCCCTTGGGTGCTTTGTATATCCCCTTGAAAATAATTCGGTCGCTGCTCATGTTATTTAAAATAAACTTCCTAAAACTATAAAAAACTAAAATGAATTTAATAAAATTTTACAAAACTAAGTAAGCATAACTTTCAGCTATATAGCGTGTTATGAAAATTTTGCTTTGTAGTATTTTGTAGGAAAAAATATACACATAGTTAACATCGCGATGTATCGTGACATCGTGATGTTTACTTCCCGATGTATCACGATTCAAAAATGTTAACATCGCCCAGGCCTAGTAGACAGTTGCAATATCCCGTACAGATTGGCGCGATTTGCGAAAAACTTGCAAAAACTGGTTTCCGCTGCTGCGTTTCAAACCAAACTGTTTCAGATCAAGTGATGTTTTATAATAGACTGAGAGGCGACTGCAATTTTTGGACCCCATCGAACATCATTCTGATTTTTTTATAGAAATTAGAGAAAAATGAGTAGATTACGAATCCACTGGTCTGCCGTGGCAAAAATGGCCGAAACTGGTCAAAAATCGACTTTTAATAAGTTGAACTAAATCCAATTGCCAAATGAGCCATAACTTGCCAAATAATGAGCATTTTTTTTTTTTATTTGGTAACCCTCACTCTTTAATTTTCAATTAAGAAGGTTGCAGACGATTCAGATATCTGGCGACGGTCTACTTGCATCTATTAAAAGGGAGCCAAGTTGGCAATAAACATTACGTCACGGATGACGTAACTGATGTCGCCAATTTGGCTTACTTTTAAAAGATACATATTTTCCAAGCCAGAGATCAAAAATCGTTTGCGCTTTTTCTCATTGAAAATCAAAATGCAGGGTTGCCAGACGGAAAAGTTTGTTCTCTTTTTGGCAAGTTATGACATATTTGGCAATCGGATTTTAGTTCAACTCATTCCAAGTCGATTTTCGATCAGTTTCGGCCATTTTTGCCACGGCAGACCAGTGGATTCCTAATCTACTCACTTTTCTCCAATCTCTATAAAAAATTCAGAATGATGTTCGATGAGGTCCAAAAATTGCAGTCGCCTCTCGGACTATAAGCTTCTAGTCGAATGAATCGTTTTTCCCTCCAAAACAAACCAGCGAACTTAGGTTGCAAATTATAAAAAAAAAGAAGAAAAAACGCCGTAAGCAGACATTTTTATGTTTATGGCCTTTTAGAAACATTTAGAATTGAATAAAAAAATAAAATAAAATGAGGGAATTCTCCATCGCACATTGTGTTATTTGTTCGAAAATAGAAGCAACGTTCTTTTATTTTTATTATTGTATGAGATGGGAATATATGTAGTGGATATTTTGGAACTGTACGGTAAAATTGGTACTAGGTGGGACTGTTACGGACGCTATGCAGTGGATGTGTTGACTCGGCCCAACAATGATCCGTGTCATATTTCAAACTGCAATAATTAAACTTATTTCATTTTTTTAAGGTATACATATACAATTAGGATGATTTTCTTTAATTTTTAAGTAATAATTTAAAATTTTTTGGAAGTATATCAGAATTAAAAATGATGCAATTATATAAATAAACTTTTTTTTTCCGTCAGTTTTTTAATGAGCAAATTGCAATTAAAGTGACTAATTAGGACATTATTAGAACATACATAAATAAACTTGTGATTAACTTAAGAGGTATGACTTTTATTGAAAATAAAATATATTATATTGACGCATGTTCCTATGGAGAATTTTAAATTTGGCGACAATATTTATTTAATTATAAATTTTTGAATAAAATGTTTTAAAAAAATACATAGTTTTTAACAAAAAATTAATATTAAAATATTTATTAAAAATGTGTTTATAAAAATATATGTTACATTCTCCATAAAAAAAAACACATTCACGACTTGCGTCTACAGAGCAAAATTAGAATTTTGTAAATCGGACCATTTATTATGAAGTTATGACCGTTGGCGTAAGAGTCCTATAACACCAAAATGTCATTTTTCAGAAAAATCGTTTAAAGTTTACTACACTAATGAACGTGATACAAAACGGGTTCACAAAGCCCACTGTAATTTAAAATTAAATTGAGTCTCAGAAAGAAAATGGTATTATTTGAAAAGTAATGAATTCGTTAAACAAAAGAACAAAAACGCAGACTTGAGTCAAATTTTGCAATTCCTGATGTATATGTATACCGTATACCCTACAATTCACGAAAAATTCGCCAAATATTGAATTTTTGTTATTATATCATAATATTCTCTGATTCTTCAGCTTTCAAACAATACTAAACTTTTGAAAATATCCTTAATATTTTTTAAGTTACAATTAATTATAGGTAGGTACTATCGCTGTTAAGTACTAAATTTCTAAAATTTTAAACGTGTTTCCTGACGAACTGTATTTGGGTTATGTCACGCTTTATTCAAATAAGGATAATTCAACAGGAAAACGTTCAATTATAAATATTTTTATATCATAATAATCTACATAATGTGTTAGATCTTTTGAAACTCAATTATACAAAATTGGTTGAGAAATTGATTTTTTAGAGATTTTTAAAACTTATATTGAATGTATTGATTTTTTTCATGTTTTCACTCAAAATAAATCCTTGGAAAAAAAAAATATTTTGTGTTAGAAACTTACTTTAGTTTTAAAACATGAAGAATAATAATTCGAATGATTTCCAAGTTGTTGTTTTCAGATTTTCTGGCGCCGTCAGCAACACGAGGGCTATAATGCGCCGAAACATTCATCATTTGGCAAGCCAACATACTTGTACATTTACAAACACCCATGCCTTACACTGGACTCAAACCCGCAACCTCGCGATCTAGAAGCTAGCATGCTAACCACTATATACCATTTGGTCGGCATTTCCAAGTGTAATTGCCTTTCTAAGTAAATTAGTATGTGCTATATTATTGTTTGAAAAAGGCACTAATAAGCTGATTACAGCTTAATTAACAAATTAACAATTGAGGTTTTTTTTTTTTTTTTTTTTATTTTTTTTTTATGAAATTATTTTAAACATATATCTTCTAACTACTGTAAAAAGAATTGGATTTTTAAACTCAGAATTTAAAAAAAAAAAAGTGTTCTAGTGTATACATACGCCTTAAATGTTAAACAAGTTCATTTGGACACTTCATAATGGGTGTAACGGCTACCATTTATCACCAGACCGACCTATCACACATAACACGAGCCGTTCCGTGCCGAGTTCAGCTTACCAAATCAAGTACAATTATATCTCTCAGCAGTTGAATACAACATACAATCCATCCACAACGAGCAATTCCTTACAGCAATCATAAATTCGCAGACCGCGCATGGGCCTTCTAGTAAACATACATATAAGCAATGGGCATGTTCGATTCAACAATGATGACACCGCTCAAGACACTCCGACGTCTACAAGCCATGAATCTAAGCACGTCTCACACAACATACCAGCGCAGAATCGACTTCATTTCCGCCACCCCCTGTACTTCCCATTTGTTACCCCCCCCACCCCCACCCAATCCCCTTCTCTTCCCAAGGTTCAAAGATAAGAAGGGAGCCTCGTAACCACTGGAATTAATCAATCTTGAAGTCATTGTAAGAGCGCCTACTGGCGAAAACTACTTTAGTCTAGAATCTGAGTGAGGTGTCCCTGGGACCACGTGATTCGATGTATATGTTACCGTTAAAGTATATAATGCACTTATTTCATAGAATACCTAGTTATTCCTTGAAATAACTGATCGTATAGACTGAGAGGCGACTGCAATTTTTGGACCCCATCGAACATCATTCTGAATTTTGAATAGAAATTGGAGAAAAGTGAGTAGATTACGAAACCACTGGTCTGCAGTGGCAAAAATGGCCGAAACTGATCAAAAATTGACTTTTAATAAGTTGAACTAAATCCAATTGCCAAATGAGCCATAACTTGTCAAATAATGAGCATTTTTTATTTATTTGGTAACCCTCACTCTTTAATTATCAATTAAAAAGGTTGCAGACGATTCAGATATCTGGCGACGGTCTACTTGCATCTATTAAAAGGGAGCCAAGTTGGCAATAAACATTACGTCACGGATGACGTAACTGATGTCGCCAATTTGGCTTGCTTTTAAAAGATACACATTTTCCAAGCCAGAGATCAAAAATCGTTTGAGCTTTTTCTCATTGAAAATCAAAATACAGTGTTGCCAGACGTAAAAGTTTGTTCTCATTTTGGCAAGTTATGACATATTTGGCAATTGGATTTTAGTTCAACTCATTCCAAGTCGATTTTTGATCAGTTTCGGCCATTTTTGCCACGGCAGACCAGTGGATTCGTAATCTACTCACTTTTCTCTAATTTCTATACAAAATTCAGAATGATGTTCGATGAGGTCCAAAAATTGCAGTCGCCTCTCGGACTAGTGTCCGTTAAAGTGTAAAACTCTCTTGTATTTCATGGTTTAAGGGGGTCCGGTAACGAAAATAATTTTTTTTTATTTATGTACATTTTTATGTCAAAAATTTATTTTATGTATGAGATACTATTTATATATCTTTGAGAAAATGTTTTTTTTTTTTTTTTTTTTTTTAATTATTGTGTTTAGTTATTTAAAAAAAATTTAAAAACCAAGAAAAATCCATAATAATTGATGTTTGCGTATTTTGATATAAGTGAAGAAAAAAAAAAAAAATTTTAAAGTGAAAGCTTTCTGTAATACATAATTATATAAAGAAAATTTTGTCTTCACAGAATTTTGATAGGTGATTAAAAAAAATTTAAAAAATTCTCAAAGTTAAAATATTGAAAGTTTTGCTTTTTTTTATGTTATCTTTTACGTTAAATATTATATTTTAAAGCAGAATTAAAAAAAATAAAATTCTGCGAAGACAAAATATTTAAAACTATATAAATTAAATGCTCCAAAAATTTGAATAGCCAATTGTTAATGGTTCTGGAGATATAACGATTTGAATATGCAACATCTATGAAAAACACTAGTGCTCGAAAAACGCACTTTAATCAGACGCTTCAAGGTGTTACGCCCATTAGTGGTGTTTAAATCACAGGTAATTTTGTGGCGTTCTAATCACCGGAGGAATAAGATAAAAACATCATTCTCTTCAGGAATGTATGAACTATTTTTTAAAATCAGAAAAAAAAAATTGGGATTTTTGAAGAAATTTCGGTACTGGACCACCTTAACTAGTTATTTCATAGAATAACGATCTGCAGCCCGTTAAAGTGTAAAATAATCTATATCATATATCTCGCACGACAAAAATTAATTAAAATCGAAGAAGTACCGGATGTAGTTGGTTGGTTGGTTGTTTTCAGATTATCTGGCGCCGTCAGCAACACGAGGGCTATAATGCGCCGAAACATTCGTCAAGCCAACATACACTTACAAACACCCATGCCAACACGGGACTCGAACCCGCAACCTCGCGGTCTAGAAGCTAGCACGCTAACCACTATACCGTTTGGTCGGCGTACCGGATGTAGAAATATCGCTCCTGTCGGTTGCTACAGCTCAAAGTTTACGTACTGGTCAGGGATTTAAAAAATGTTCGTGTAAAACCCAGTGTGTCAACAAAATATGTTTTTGTTTTAGAAATAATGTTCTTTGTAATTCCAAGTGTCATTTTAGTAACCCTTGTTGTAACAAATGATTTTATGGTACGTTTCCATAAATACCATTTATACGCTGCATAAATTAAATAAATTGTCTTCTTTTTCATTTTAATTGTCCGTCATTAGTTTAATTTCATTTTAGATAAATTGTTTATTTTACACTTTAACTGTCTCTCATTAGTTAATTTATAGAATACCTAGTTATTTCATAGAATAACTCGTTAAAGTGTCAAATTAATAACATATTACACACTTTAACGGACACGATCACTTATTTCATGGAATAACTAGGTATTCTATGAAATAACTGCATTATATACTTTAACGGTAACATATATACAAGTATTAAAACCGTTGGTAGGTTTGTACGCTGAACGACCTATTTTTATGCACAGTAAGTAGAGGTCGGTGATATATCGATACAACGATATATTTATCGATATTTTTTTTTAAAAATATTGATTGTAAAAATATCGATGCAAGTCACCGATATATCGATGCAAGTCACTGATATATCGATATTTTCAAACATTTTTAGTTTTTTGATTATCGTTTTGTAGTTCCATGTGTTTTTTCAATTTTCTTTATTCCCTTTTAAAAAACTTCAAAACTAAGGTTTGGACTTGTTTGAAAAACAGTTAAAATGGCACCCTAAAAAAAAAAGAAAACATGATGTAATAGAAAGATAAGATCATTTATTAGTAGTCATCAACATAGCGCCGTTTCTGTTGCCAGCGTGTTCCAGCAATTTGTATTTAATTTTAAATAATAAAAACATCTCTATCAGCAAAATATGCGATAAACTACTTTTCGAAATTTCTTCTTTAAAAATAAATGTGAATTTATGCATTGACATCCAGATGTATTTTATTTATTCTGATTGATAATATAATTTATTCTCTAAAGCAATTTTTATAATATATTTATTAAAACAATTTTTATAATTTATTTATTAAAACAATCTTGGCATGAATTCATGAAAAGTAGAAATTTGCCACGAAAAACTTTGTTTCTGACAAAATTGAAAATCAAATTTAAAAAATTAAAAAATATATAAAAAATCATGTATCGTTCTATTGATATTTTATCGATATATTTTTCTATGCAACGATATAGTATAGATATATATTTCCGACCTCTAACAGTAAGGGCTAATCAGGTATTTAGCGTGGATTCTGAACCACAACGAACATCCATGCCTATTCTGGGATTCGAACCGGGAACCTTTGCAAATAATAAAACGAAAACGAGCAGTGTAGTTCTAATTAAGACGAAGTGCCAGTAAGGGCCATTCCCTATAATCTTTATGTTACAATCTTCTTGCCCGGTGCATTTAGAAACTACTTTCTATAAAAACTTGAAATTTGGTGAATAGGTACGAAAACGATCACTTAATAAAATTACATCAATTGTTTTCATTTAATGTTGATCTAATTTTGAATGAAAATTAAATTAGCAAAAAAAAAAAAAAAAGATGGAGCCACTGAATATGCATTGACGTAAGGATTTCAAACGTAAATTAAAATATACTAGACGCTATTTTCGAGTTTTTAATTTATGTCGTTTCATGAAGTGGTCATTTTCGTACCTACTCACCAAATACCAAGGGTTTTATAAAAAGTAGTTTCTAAATGCACTGGTCTAGAAGGTTGTAACATAGCGAGTACTATAGGGAAAGGATCCTTACTAGGGCTTCTTCGTAAGTGCTTGTTTAAAATGATTTGTAACCTATTCTGCAGAAACTAAGCACCACAGTGGCATATTAGTCCGAGAGGCGACTGCAATTTTTGGACCCCATCGAACATCATTCTGAATTTTTTATAGAAATTGGAGAAAAGTGAGTAGATTAGGAATCCACTGGTCTGCCGTGGCAAAAATGGCCGAAACTAATCAAAAATCGACTTGGAATGAGTTGAACTCAAATCCGATTGCCAAATATGTCATAACTTGCCAAAAAGAGAACAAACTTTTTCGTCTGCTAACCCACTGCATTTTGATTTTCAATAAGAAAAAGCGCAAAGGATTTCTGATCTCCGGCTAGGAAAACTTGTATCTTTTAAAAGTAAGTCAAATTGGCGACATTAATTACGTCATCAGTGATGTAATGTTTATTACCAACTTGGCTCCCTTTTAATAGCTGCAAGTAGACCATCGCCAGATATCTGAATCGTCTGTAACCTTCTTAATTGAAAATTAAAGAGCGAGAGTTACCAAATAAAAAAAAATCTCATTATTTGGCAAGTTATGGCGCATTTGGCAATTGGATTTAGTTCAGCTTATTAAAAGTCGATTTTTGACCAGTCTCGGCCATTTTTGCCACGGCACACCAAAGGATTCGTAATCTACTCACTTTTCTCTAATTTCTATAAAAAAAATTCAGAATGATGTTCGATGGGATTCAAAAATTGCAGTCGCCTCTCAGTCTATATGAATTGTTTGGTCAAACTGAGTTGTTGTTAACAAGCTGTTCTGTGTCATTTGTTCTACTTAATGATGAAGTTTGGTGGTCGTGTTCGCACGGGCAATATTAAGAATGCTAATAAGTTAATCAATAAGTTGGCATCAACAATATGAAGTAGTTGAACTTAAAATCGCCATTCCTCATTTTAATATCAATTTCAGGTACGATGTCTTTGCTAAGCTCAACAGTATAGAAATCGACATACCTGAATAAATTTTGCACATATGCTAATGAGATCGAAGCGGAAATTATCTCTAGAAAATAACAAGAACAAATTTTTTAAACATAACTAACAATAAAAATATTTAATTTCTAAAAAGGTTTCTTTAAGGAAGGCAATTATATATAACTGGTAATTTCATTTTTTTTTTATTGAGGTTGGAGACGGGGTTAAAACATGGTCAAAATTTGAGCGGGTGATTTTTTTTTTTGTTTTTTTTATCTTTAGAGATGATTTTCTTGCCTCAATGGACAATTCCCCCTTTTTTTGTGTGTGTGTCTTTTTTTTCTCCCTTTAATTCTATATGTTTCGAAAAGGCCATAAACACAAAAATTTCTGATCACTACACTTTTTCTTTATTTCAGTTTGCTACCAAAGTTCACTTGTTAGATTTTGGCGAGAAAACTATTCATTCGGCTCGAATTGAATGTGACGTCACTTGATCTGAAACAACTTGGCTGGAAACGCAGCAGAGAAAAACAGTTTTGCAAGCTACTCGCAAATCGCGCCAACCTGAACAGGATATGGCAACTGTCAAACAAACCAACGCCAATTATTTAGCACAAAACTCCCGATAACCATAGAGAACGGAAGGATGTCATGACTTCTCAGTCATAGCTGAGTGCTTTGATCCCTCTGGTTTTGGCTAGGTTTTGAGGCATTTTCTTATATTAATAACTAATTTTTTTAAAGAAATTTTGTTTGAATATTTGGAATTAGAATGAAATTCTTCATAAATGTAATTTAATTTCACCCATTTAAAAAAAAAAAAAAAAAATGCCAGAGTTTTCCATTGTTTATAACAATTTTCATGAAGATGAGCTGATTGCAACTGTCTTTAGACTACTTTAAATAGATTATCCATTCATAATTACTCTATATTTCAAAAGGCTTCTTCAATCATGGCCAAAAACACTTTTTTTACCATTTTATATAGATAAACATATAGTTCGGTGTTAATCCGATTCTTCTCTCATTTTTAGCCATTTAGCACTAGAGCAACAAAGTATTCATATGAATTTAACCATTTGCACTCGATAGGTGACTCTCACTCACCACTAGGTTTAATGAGGAAATTAGATGCAATGACTGTTTATGTTTAGTTTCTTTGAAGAGGTTCCGTAACCACGAACCGAAACAAAAATAGTGCTAAACGTTTCGAGTTGCTGGTGCCTCAGCTTGAAGAAGGCCACGAGTGCAAAGGGTTAAAAGGGGACATCAGTGCAGAAGATCTCGTTTAACCCTTAAGGGGACTTGGTACCCTTCAAAAAAAAAAATTACTTAAACCTTTAAAATTATAATTTTTACATATTTGAAAGTGTTACTAAGTAAAAACTAAATTTTATTTCAAAAAAATTCACATAATGTTCTAAATTTTCTAAACAAAAATTAAAAAATCCATCAAATTTCAAATTCTACTTCTTTTTCATTTATCAAAATTTTTTCCTGATTTTTCTTTAAAAAAAATCTTCCTAGTAATATACCTTAACATTTTAGGCATCGCATTTAGAATAAGTAAAATAGTTTTCTTAAAAAACGATAATTACTGTACCGATATGTAAAAAAAAAAAAGAGTTAAAAAAAAACGGGTATTTTTCAACATTTAAATTTGCAAAAAAAAAAAGTTTTTATTTTATTCAAAAATCCTTGATTATTTTTGTCAAATAGATATTAATAATCACACAAAAAAAAATTCAAGTCATTTCATTTATATTTGCTGGAGTTTTAGCATTTTGAGTAAAGTAAGAATTTCGAAAATCACGACCTGAGAAAAATGTGTTCGAAACAACGAAGAAGCTATTGCAGCAATGCTAAATTCTCCATAAAAATATAGTTTTTCTGAAATTGCAGTTATCGGATCAGCTCAAAACCATGCTAAAATAAGGAGGAGGTTTCAAAGGTTATAAACACGCAAAAAATAGAAAATTTATATTTTTATTATTTTTTGTGAAAACAAGGGATACCAAGTCCCCTTAAAATGCATAGCGATGTCGATCTGCACTGTAAATTTAAAACCTCATATTTCTTTATGTAGCAACCATTGCATGGTGTTTTTGTACACCTTATTTAAATTTTAACAAAACTATTTTATCGTTTCCAAACGCAACTAGAATCTTTGATGGTTTATTTCTGTATCTGTGGCAATTTTCATTGTTGGCGGCCTATCTGAGTAGTATATCATTTCGGCGGGTGTTACGAATTACGATTATTTATATAAAGAGTAATAAAAGCTGACAGGAATAAAAAACGGATAGAAACAAGGTAAAAACAATGAATATTATTTATGTTTTTACATATACTGATAAAGTTATGCAAAAAAAAAATTGTAGTTTTTTTTTTTTTTTTTTTTTTTTTTTTTTTTTTTTTATCATGTAAAAATACATCATTGTTCAAAATTTTTACGTATTGTTGCGTGGATGGGCTCGAAAGATTTGAAGCCAAAGCAGATGAAAGCTTGCAGAAATTTAGTCCAGTATAACTCTTCACAGATTCCTTTACAACTCCAGAACTTCTCGTTCTAGTAGACTCAATACAGCTCTTTACACAGCAATAGAGCCCAAAACAGTAGTTAAAAACTTGACAAAACAACTGCTAAAATCGCCGCAAAAGACAATGCAATACAGTTCACTTTCGGAACTCTCTGAATGCTCGCTGAGAGACAGCTAACTCAGTAACCCCACTCAGTCAGTAACTCAACTGACTAACGGACTCACTCAACTCAGTAATTCCAGTCAACTAACGGTCTCAACTCACGGCCGGCTTTATATAGGTTGGTTGGTTGGTTGTTTTCAGATTATCTGGCGCCGTCAGTAACACGAGCTTTATATAGGAGTCAAACCTTCTTGAAACTTCTAGAGGTATTGGAGAACTTTCCAGATCGTAGTCGAAAAGTCCTATACATGTACATGGGGACCGAAAATGTCGCCAAATGGTCTCCAAGTTTGGCGACATTTGGCGATTTCTCGCCAAATTTGGCGAAAAAAATTAGTTGCCAAAACCGTCGCCAAATTGGCTCTATCTCGCCAATTTGGCGAGATTGCCATTACCATAATGTCAAATGCCCTGCTCCTTGTAAAACTCGCTTCCCAGCGTTATATCTGTAAAACTCGTTATCAAGCATTAATAGACACACTGCAGGGAAGCAAAGTAAAGACGAACTATTGCACTGCCTTATGCGAAATATACATAAATTTATCTTTTTACATAATTAATGCTACGAAATATTTACGAATATACAGAAATTCGTAACAGTATCTTCAATATTCCCAAAGTATTTTCCCCACTAACAACACCCATTTCCCTGTTGATTCCAAATTTTTATTTATTAAAAATAAAAATCCTTTCATTTAAGGGTTAGCATCAATTTTCATAAATTTCGTTTGAAAAACTATACCAATGACGAGCAGAAGAACAGTTACGATAAGCTAATGGATGATATTTGGAAAACTATGAAGTAAATTCTACAAGAACATCTGCCCTTTTGAAAAGGAATCCAAGTGACCATCAGCCCTTCTGAAAAGTGATCCAAGTGACCATCAAGTAGAGGAATATTCATTTATTTTTTAATTTTACTAAATACGGGAAATTTTTCATATTTTATTTTTTTAGAGTTTTTAATTGAAATTTACTACATAGTTATATTTTCTATAGTATTTTTGGAGTTGTATTTATATTCCTTAATGCTATTTTAGCGAGATTGGATGACGTCAAGTTGGTTTATTAATATTCCATAAAAGTGACCTTTAAAGGACAGTGACAGTCCCCAAAATTTGATAGAATGCATTGTTATCGACATTGAATCTATCTGTCAAGTTTCAGCCTGATTGAATAACATCAAGAGGGTTAATTAGGCCTCCGCAGATTATTGTTATTAGTAGTATTATCATTATTATTGTCATTATTGTGTATTGTTTATTGTTGTTGCTATTGTTATTGTTATTGTTGTTGTTGTTGTTATTATTATTATTATTATTATTATTATTATTATTATTATTATTATTATTATAATTATTAATATTATTATTATTGTTGTTGTTGTTGTTGTTATTATTATTATTATTATTATTATTATTATTATTATTATTATTATTATTATTATTATAATTATTAATATTATTATTGTTGTTGTTGTTAATGTTATTATTGTTGTTGTTGTTGTAATTATTATTATTATTATTATTATTATTATTATTATTATTATTATTATTGTTGTTGTTGTTACTATTACTATTACTATTAATATTACTATTATTATTATTATTATTATTATTATTATTATTATTGATATTGTAATTGTTATTGTTGTAGTTATTGTTGTTATTATTGTTGTAGTTATTGTTGTTATTATTGTTGTTGTTATTATTATTATCCTTTATCATTATTATTGTTGTTGTTGTTGCTGCTTATTTTATTTTGAGCATTTTTGAAATTTTTCTAATTCTCTATCTTAAATTCCTTATATAAAATAAATCGTTTTAAAAAAAAAATTATTCTTTCAAAAAATGTCACACAATAAAAAATATAATAATAACTTCTAGCTTCTGTACAAATCTCTATGAACTCTAAACAGCTAAGTTTTGAGATTTATTCCGTAAAAAATACATACAATTTGTTCCTACTGTTTACTGAGTAACCATAGCAACGCTTATAGTACTCCCCCACATAGAGATGGGTGGAACTTATGAGGGGATCTCCCTTCGTGTCTTCCAGCCTTGGCCTCTCCCTCTCGATAGGATGCTGCCACTCTATAATTAGTAATTCGCGAATTGATTGCTAGGAAGCAGCCGGGAAAGGCGGGAAGAAATAAAAATGGCCGCATAAACTTGCCGATTCTGTGGATGTAACGTGGTCGTAGCTGTAATTTGAGGCAAAAGGAATGTACAGCTAGGAATGGAACATGATAGGAAGAAATCGACCGGTGATTTAACTTCTTTTACTTGTAGACTGAGAGGCGACCGTAACTTTTGGATCCCATTGAACATCATTCTGAATTTTTTTATAGAAGTTGGAGAAAAGTGAGTAGATTACGAATCCACTGGTCTGCCGTGGGAAAAATGGCCGAAACTGGTCAAAAATCGACTTTTACTAAGTTGAACTAAATCCAATTGCCAAATGGCCGACCAAACTGTATAATGGTTAGAGTGCTAGCTTCTAGACCGCGAGGTTGCGGGTTCGAGTCCCGTGTTAGGCATGAGTGTTTGTAAATGTATGTTGGCTTGTCTAATGACGAAAGTTTCGGCGCATTATAGCCCTTGTGTTGCTGACGGCGCCAGATAATCTGAAAACAACCAACCAATTGCCAAATGAGCCGTAACTTGCCAAATAATGAGTATTTTATATTTTTATTTGATAACCCTCACTCTTTAATTTTCAATTGAGAAGGTTGCAGACGATTCGGATGTGTGGCTATAGCTTACTTACATCTTTCACAATTAAGCCAAATTGGACAATAAACATGACGTCACTGATGACGTAACTGATGTTGCCAATTTGGCTTACTTTTAAAAGATACAAGTTTTACGAGCCAGAGATTAGAAATCGTTTGCGCTTTTTCTCATTGAAAATCGAAATGCAGTGGATTGCCAGAAGAAAAAGTTTGTTCTCTTTTTGGAAAGTTATGACGTATTTGGCAATCGGATTTTAGTTCAACTTATTCCAAGTCGATTTTTGATCAGTTTCGGCCATTTTTGCCTCGGCAGACCAGTGGATTCGTATTCTACTCACTTTTCTCCAATTTCTATAAAAAATTCAGAATGATGTTCGATGGGGTCCAAAAATTGCAGTCGCCTCTCGGTCTATTGGTTCAGCATTATAATCTAAACTTTTTTATATTGTTTAGAGGTTGCACTTGAATGTAACTTATGTAGCTGATTGCTTAGAAGTCCTTTATATTCACTTTGGTTTTGTGTGTAAACCTGTAAAGTGCTAATTTATCCATTAGCCATCATCCAATAGAGCCGGTACTTGGCAGACAGTTTCGATGCCAATGACAATGCATTCTATTAAGTTTCGGGGGCTGTCACTGTCATTGAAAGGCCACTTTTACACATGCTTCTATTGGTGTATAGGATTGCTAATAAATCCTCTTCCTGTCGTCCAATTGAGCTAAAACTTTCCAGATAGAGTAATTATGGATAACAATGTATTCTATCAAATTTTGGGGAGAAAAAAGTTTGTAAATAATACGAAATGGATGTTTTCTTAGTTGTGGTTAAACACTATGATAACTCGATCCGAGCACATTAGGTTTGAATTCTACATAAAAATTACCAATACATAAAAAGATGGTTGTCTGGTTTGTATGCTCAACGACCTATTTTTTACACCTTGATGGCTAATCATGCCGGGACCTACAGCTTAACGTGGATTCCGAACCACAAAGAACATCCTTGACTAACCCAGGATTCGATCCCGGCTACTTTGACATGCAAGGTCAGAGTGCTTAGCCTACAGCCATCTGGTGGGTCAATATGTATAAAGGATTTGTATTGAAAACTTTGTTTTTTGGGATATATTAATTCGAAGTTTAAGATAATTATATAAAGTATTATATTTCTGAGAGATACAATAATTTTTATATTTCCTTAAGGTTCTTAAATTGTGATGTCAGTGCAGTTTTTGGAATATTTCTGATTTTTTATTTTCACTTTTTAAGGTGTACGTATACCTTACAATTCACGAAAATCGATAAGAATATTCATTTTTTTGTTAATATATATTAATATTTTCTGGTACTTTAGCTTTCAAACAATACTAAACATCTGAAAATATCCTTAATAGTTTTTAAGTTACAATCAATTATAGGTAAATACTTCCCCTGTTAAATACCACGTATTTAAAACTTTAAACCTGTTTTTCTGACCAACTGTATTTTAATAAAGTCACGCTTTATTCAAACAACGATAATTCAACAACAAAATGTTCAATTATAATTTTTTTTTTGTATCATAGTAATCTACATAATATGCTAAATGTTTTGAAACTCAATTATATAATATTGGTTGAGAAATTGATTTTTTAAGGATTTTTAAAACTTAGAATCCTTTGAAAATATGGATTTTTTTTCATGTTTTCACACAAAATAAATTGTAAAACAAAAACTCTTTTATATAAGAAACTTAATTGAGATTCAAAACATTGAGAATAATATTTCGAATGGTTTCCAAGTAGAATTGCGTTTCTAAGTAAATTAGAATTTGATATATCATTGTTTGGAAAAGGTACTAATTATCTAATTAAAGCTTAATTACCAAATGAACAGTTGCCGAAATTTGAATTTTTATTATGAAATTATTTTAATCATATACTTTCTAACTAATCTAAAAAATAATTGGATTTTTGAACTCAGAATTAAATTTTAAAAAAATTCTAGGGTATACATACACCTTAACTTATTTAAAAGCAATAACATTGTTTTAAACTTATTTGATGAGAGTTAGTACATTCTATATCGTTAATGTTAATTTGGCATATTTCATTTACCTTTTTCTCAGAAAGTATTTGAGATAGAAGCTTAATTTTTTTTCAGTGCATTTAGCAGACACTTATTATTCTACTGAAGTTAGCTTTTGATTGCGATTCATTTGATTTTTTTTTTAAACGAATTTTCGTGAAAGTCACACAAATTTATTGAAAATCACGAGGTGTTTTTTTTTTTTTTTTTTTTTTTTGCCGTAAAAGCCAAAACAAAAAATATTTTTAAAATAACAACAAAATCTTTCTTTAGTATCTTTCTTTAAAAAAAACCTCCTAAAGAGCCAACTCACTTGAAATTCTGTATTATATAACCATTTTTTTCACTCATAATAGCCCAAACGTGGCCTGTAAATACTAAGATTTTTTTTATATATATATTTATATACAACCAGATTCAAATGAGAATTCCAACGTGATTTAAATTAGTGTAAGTGATGTTATAACTAAGTAATCTATGCACATTAGAACTTAAAATAAAACCAGAAGATGGATTTTCGTTCCTTAGATGGATTTCGTGTCTTTGCATCGAAATACACCAATTGGTCCATTTTATAGGTATACAGTTGCCCAAATTAAACTGGCATCATTTAGAGTAGCATAGAGACTTTTCCAATGAATAAATCTTCTGAAAATTTTGTACAATATTGAGAGCATGGAAAACAAATGCATAACAGTAATACGTGGTAAACATTTCAGGAAGATAGCTTGCGCAGTTTCTGGGGAAAAGGTACAAGAAACTTGAAAAATGTAGTTTTGAGAAAAACGCATTTTAAAGAAAACTTTTCTTACACTAATGGTTACCAATTTTGTCTTCAAAAAATAATTAAAAATACTTCTAGTTGATGTATTATTACAAATGAGAATTTAAATTTTGATTAACATGGATAAACTCAAAATCGATTATCTATAAATTTGGTGATACCAACTCTGCTTAAAACAAATAACGCACGATGCAATTGCAAATAAACGATTGTAATAACCGGTGGTCTTAGCTTTTAATTTGGTAAATCATTGATCAATTTTGGTTTCGCATAAAAGAAGAAAAAATATTGTCTCAAAAAGCCCTTGTCCAAAAGTAATACATAATATGTTAAAGAGAAAATATCGGGTCTCATTTTCTTTATAATAGTTACCCGAGATCACAAACTACTCCGGAAATGTTTTCGGAATGTTCGTACAGTTTTCTGGAATTCTATAATATCCAGTTATATGACGTATAAAAAGTTATTTAACAGATACATCATGGGTCGCCTCCTTAACAATGAAGTCTAAGACATACTAAGTTATCTTTTTTTTTTTTTTTTTTAATGAAGTTCTTAAGGTATACGTATAGGCTTTCAAATCGCAAAACTCACAAAAATCGGGGAAGATTTGTAAGGCCGTAAAAATCAAAAGCAAAATAAAAACAACACAAAAGAAGGGAACCCTATGATGGAGGAGCATACTAAAAAGGAAATATATAATAATTAGTATAATAATAACAACAGTTTCTTTATATAAAAAAATACTTTTTTAAAAGTTATTCTCAGATTGTAGTTTTTTCTATTTTACATTTTATTCAAACAGTAATAACTCCAATTTAAATAATATTTTTTGGAATTTTGTTTTTTGCTATATAATCTGCATACATTGTTGAATGTTTTGACATTAAATACTAAGTGATTTGTAAATAAATATTTTTAAATAGAATTTTAAAGATAAGATTCTGTATAAAAAAACTTGAATTTTTCTAATAGATTCAGTTAAAGCAAGATATCACAAAATATACACACTGTAAAATTCTGTTAATAGGGTCAAAACATAGAGCAGGGAATTCCGCATTATTAAACACCAAAATTGTGTCTGTGGGTGAATTACAATTTTTGTGATTACCGTTCGAAATTAGCCTAATTAGTTGATTAAATAGTAATTAATAATTAAAATTCAAGAAATTTAAAAAAAAAATTATTGGAAACAGTTTAATAAATAATATACTTTTCAAGGTTCAAAGGTCTAATTTTTAAATTGAAAATTAGAAAAAAAAAAATTTGAAACCTATACGTATACCTTAAACTTTAAATCTACATTTCTTATTTTATGCTCAGTTACAGATACGACTTATGTGCTTAGTACAGCATTATAGAAGTTCAATAATGCAAACGACTATTTTTAATATTCCATTCTGCAACGTCAAAATTCGTCCCTAAAGTAATAACATCGCCATAAATACATGTGTAAAAGCGTTGATTCAGGGGTGATGCGGCAGACAAAAGTTATGATAAAAATAAAGTATCATATAGTGGTTTATCAAAGAGACTAAACCATTATATGTTACATTAGTGGCGTAGTCTCTTTATACCACATTCAAATACTTTTCTAAATGGAAATTAGCAGAAGATATCATCTACATGTGTATTACCAGGGGTGTAGTGGGGTGGGATGAGCGCCGGCACGTCGTACACTGTGCTTTTTTGAGATCCGATACAGCGTACCGGTATACTTTTTTTAATTTTTGTTAATTAATAATTACTAATTAATAATTACTCATAAATCTGTATGCATGTCTTGTGATACAAATTAGTGTGAAAATAAATACACAAATTAAGAGTATTTCGTTTTTTACTTTCAGTTACCCATATGTAATATATAGGGTAATAAAAGTATAGGATTCAATAAAAAAAAAATCGTTTTTTTTTTTTTTTTTTTTTCCCCATTTCTCCACGTTTTGGAGCATCCTGATCTCAAAAAAGTTATCTAGAAAAAATGTCTGTCTGTGTGTACGTTGTCGGCATAACTCCCGAACAAATTGACCTACGATGTTCAAATTTGGTGAGCAGGTTGGTGATGGCCCAATGACCTTCCATTAAGGTTTTCGTCAAAATCGCGCATGCGCATAAGGTAGCTGATTGTTAAAAAACTGCTCAAACGATTTTCATAAAAATCGCTGTTTCTCTTAAGGACTTCTGAATATACCCACCTCCGAAATTCCCGTAAAAATGCTCTAATGGCGTAAAAAGTTGAAAAACGAATGTCTTCAACACCGAGTTATCTTTGCTTGACTATAGCTCATCGACAATCGCTTTCTCACCTCACTGCAGTTTCACTTTTAAGAAAGGATAATATAGGAATTTTCGAAAAGCATATCGACAAAACACTATTTTGGCGAAGGGTGTTTATTTTATTTTTTTTTCATTATTTTTTTTTAAAGAATTGTATAACAATTATCGCCAAACTGGCCATTTTTTCTAAGCAAATGATGAAAATATAAAAACTATAAATGATACAAATCCACATCAGTAGTCATATAGCGTAATTGAAAGTTGTGCGATGTTCCATACCCCTAGTTTTTTATATCATAAGTTAGGTACAATATTGTGATTTTGCATTTTATACTTAATAAATCCCAGGCTTCAGTTGGGGTAACTACATGATCGGGAGGCATGCTTACCGAGAAATAAAAATTTTTAGCACTACAGCCCTGTGTATTACTTCTCCAGAAAATCTTTTGCTAGTTACATTCCAATGACAAGATAACCACAAGCTGGTCACCATTGAAGAAACTTCAGTACTACGGCTAATGATTTCTCGCATGCTGGCTCACCACACCACCGTCATATACTCAAGCCCCCTCCAACATTCAGGTCTTGTATTGTAAGCCGTTTCTTTCAGCCGACCATCCCCTTTTGAAAAGATCCGAAATATGTGCCCTTCTTTCGGAATACATATTGGTGATAAAAGCGACGCTTTTGAGTCGGTCCGCTGACGTCGAAAAGACGTCGCAAGGACCGATTGTGAAAGAAAAGAGAGAGACGTCTAAGAATCGGGGTGAAGATTGCAAGGGGTTGGTAACAGATGGACGCGTTCCGCTTCTTTTCACAGGCCTGAGAAAAGGCGTCGCGAGTTGCCATGGACACCGACTCTTGTTCTTTGATAGAGGTTTCTTCTTCACTTCAGTTTGTTGCCTTCCAGCTTTTGAGGGAATGGCTACGTGGGGTGGAACAATCTCGGGACGTCATAAACGAAATGTAATACCTCGCTTGGATTGTTTATGGAGGAGAAATGGATATTTCTAAAAAAAAAAAGGGAAAAAGTTCAGATTTATCTTTTCGATATTGATTAGATATCTAGTTATGAAACAGGTATTTGGAGGTTATTTAGAATACTGTATTAGTGATATATGTTCAATTGAAAACATTTTGAACATTATTAAGTTACTTAAACCCTATAGGCATATGACCAACTCGAGCCTCGTTCTAAAATACACGGTTTTTTAAAAATAAACATATCAAAAACATCAAAATGTTTTGGGGTTATTTTTTAGTCATCCATCCTTTCTTATAAATAAAATATTTTAACTTTAAAACTATGCATCAACATTTCAAAACTTCCAGTATGTTTTATCAGGCATCGGGAGAGATTCACCAATGTCTGTAAAAACATTCCATATTGGGATTATCCAATATCAGCAGATATTGGGCAACATAGCTGTGCCACTGGGATTGCAAATGGCGTAGTTTTTTGGGGTTTAAAAATAACCACAAACAGTTTTTAAATTTTTTGAAATGTTTTACTTAATTAAGATTGAATAGAATAGAGATAAACTAAGTTTGAGATTATTTGAATAAAGAAACGGGATAGCATGATAAAAAAAATCCGTATATTATGAAATTCATGATGAGGTCTTCAGTTGAAAATAATAAAAACCTACCAACACATCAAAATACATCAAATATCTAATATTTTTTTCAGACTTGTGTTTGGGCATGCGCAGAATATACCATGTCTGGTCTATCGATATACAAGGGTGAGACCGAAAAGTAAGGTGACTGATGTCATAATAATCACTGTATTATATATTTGCAGATAAATACATCACTGTCCTTCAAAGTAGTTCCCACCTTCTACAATACACTTCTGACAACGTTCATACAAGTTCTTGAAACTTCTGAAAAAAGTCCTCCTTTGAGACTGTCTTAAGTTCCTTGGTAACAGCAGCTTGAATGTCTGAGATGCTTGAAAATCGGTTTCCCTTCAGTGCCAATTTCAGTTGTGGAAAGAGGAAAAAATCTGACAGTATTATACCCTCCTTATTCCTCTGATCTAGCACCAGCAGGTTTTTTCCTCTTTCCACAACTGAAATTGGCACTGAAGGGAAACCGATTTTCAAGCATCTCAGACATTCAAGCTGCTGTTACCAAGGAACTTAAGACAGTCTCAAAGGAAGACTTTTTCAGAAGTTTCAAGAACTTGTATGAACGTTTTCAGAAGTGTATTGTAAACGGCGGGAACTACTTTGAAGGACAGTGATGTATTTATCTGCAAATATATAATACAGTGATTATTATGACATCAGTCATCTTACTTTTCGGTCTCACCTTGTAGATAAACAACTGGAGAGTTGGTTGGTTGGTTGGTTGGTTGGTTGGTTGGTTGGTTGGTTGGTTGGTTGGTTGGTTGGTTGGTTGGTTGGTTGGTTGGTTGGTTGGTTGGTTGGTTGGTTGGTTGGTTGGTTGGTTGGTTGGTTGGTTGGTTGGTTGGTTGGTTGGTTGGTTGGTTGGTTGTATTCAGATTATCTGGCACCGTCAGCAACACGAGGGCTATAATGCGCCTAAACATTCATCATTAGACAAGCCAACATACATTTACAAACACCCATGCCTAACACGGGACTCGAACCCGCAACCTCGTGGTTCAGAAGCTAGCACGCTAATCACTATACCGTTTGGTCGGCAACAACTGAAGAGACTGCTTAACGCTGGTAAAATGAAGCCGTTGTCAGATCATTGGGTGGAAGCAAGAAAACGGATTGCTGAGGACGGAAAATTAAATATTGGATTGTACACAGCAGAACCATCAACAGTAGACCTTAATTAGTAATAATGTGCAAAAAAATATCTACTCTAGGACTTTACAAGATTTCTCGCAATTCCCACTCAACTATAAATATGAACTGTGATTGGTTAATCGTCCACCCATCATCATCATCAACCACCAGCCTGGTTTTTTCCCTTGCATTGCCATCGAAGCAGTCTATCCAGTTGTTTATCTATATCGATGGTCTTTCCATCTGCTCCAAGAATGGTATATATACAATCTGATGGTCTATGAATAAATTTGCCTTGCTCTTTTTCAAATGTACAAGTGGACTCAATACTTTATCAAGTAGAATTAAGTAAGCTGGTTTAATCTTTTATCGTCTTAAAATGGTATTTTATAGGCGATGGGCATGTTTACAAAAAAAGCATTGGAGGAGAGTCGAAAACCGGTTCCAGGACATTTCGGGTGGGCAGAAGGCTGGCTTGTAAAGCATAGGTTTCAATGAGAATCTGCGAGTGTCTTGCAATTAAGCGATAAATAATCAAGTTTCAAACGCCTTATTCATTCAACATACCTTCTAAATGGATTTTAGACAATCGGAAATATATTTTGACTAAGTTAAAATTATAGTTTATAATTAATAAACTTTAATATTAATAGCTCTTAATGATCAAATTTCGAAAAAATCGCTGTGAAAAGGGATAATTTCGGCGCGATTTTGATTGACATCGTTGCGCATGATTGGTTCTCTGATGTCACGTGCCTCTCGAGTATGAGCATGGCAGTATCTTCAGAAACACGAAGTTCTTTTAAGTAATCTTAACTAAAAAATCATCGTAAAAGTTATTGCGCAAGAATACCTCTATGTAACCAACAAAATAAACATCATTAAAGCAGTAAACACTGAGAAGTGATACCTCATTATTTTATCAAAAGATTAAGGATTATTCAAAGAAATTCCCCGGTAAACTATATCACAGACTTTAAAAAGAATCTTAAATTGCTTAGTCATCGATTTCCATTCCTCGAACAAAAGATAAAATACAAAAATGAAACAGGAAGAAAGTCTCCATCCCAAAAAGAAATCAAGGCTTAATTCCAATAAACCTCAGCAGAAACCTATCTCCCACATATACCTCCTACACTAAACGACACAGAAGATGAAAAATAAAATGTTCTGCAATGTTTGCCCCCTCCCCTCCCCCGGAACCAAGTCAAAGATTTAACCCCCACCCTTATTTATTACATCACATGAATGACCCAAAACCTCATTTGATTATTCCTAATCTGTTTGTGCATGGCTTCTTCTGCCACTGTGGTAAAAATTTAAAAGTGCAGAGTCAAAGCTTTTTGAAACCTCCTTTCCTCCCCCCCTAGTTCGTCGAATGGAACAAGAGCGGATGGAACAAAACGAAGATGGAATATAATGAAGGTTGGTAAAAAGCGCTGAGTCATTGTGAAATGCTGTGTTCTCGAAGAGGGGAAGACCACAGAAGAGTTGAGTTATCTGCATTTAACATCAGATGCACGGCACGTTTGGGGTGACTGAAGAGGTGGAGAGGCTTGCTGCAGACGATATTCTGTGGTTGTTTTTTTTTAAGTTCTGGAGTGGACGTGACACGGAATGGTGTTGGTTTATATGGAATTCCATGGTATAAACGAAGGAGGTTCGAATGTTCGATTATTGTCCTCGCTTTCCGATGTTGCGAAGTTAGGAACTCAGCATTTGAATGTAGCTAGTATTAATCCATTCAACCATTTCTTGTTTTTAAATAATAAACTTATAAAGAGTAGGACTATATGAGACAGAAAATAAAGAGGTCAACTTAACGATGGGGATTATTATTATTATTTTTTTTTTTTATTTTTTTTTTTAATATATATAGTTAAGAGGATTATGTACCCCTTGTTTTTGCAAAAAATATTAAAAATATCAATTTCCTATTTTCTGCATTTTTATAATCTTTGAAATCTTCTCCTTATTCTGGCAAGTTTTTTAGCTGATCCGGTAACTGTAATTGAAGAAAAACTATTTTTTTATGGAGAATTTAGCATTGCTGCATTAGCTCCTTCGATGTTTCGAAGGTATTTTTTTTTTTTTTTCTCAGTTCGTGATTTTTGAAATTCCAACCTTTCTCAAAATGATAAAACTTCCGCAAATTTGAATGAAATGACTTGAAATTTATGTTGTGTCATTCTTAATATCTATTTGACAAAAAATTGCATAGATTTTTGAATAAAATAAAAACTTTAATTTTTTATATAAATTTAAATTGTGAAAAATACCCGTCTTTTACGCTTTTTTTACATATAGATACAGTAATTATCCTATTTAACTTATTCTAAATCCGATGGCTAAAAAGTTAGAGTATATTACTAAGAACCTTTTTTTTTTTAAAAATCAAGAAAAAATATTGAAAAACGAAAAAAAGATACAATTTGAAATTTGATGATTTTTTTTTTTTTTTTTTTTTTTTTTAAATTTAAAATTTGGAAAATTTAAAGCACTACGTGCACTTTTTTTTAAATAAATTTAGTTTTTACTTAGTAATATTTCCAAAAATTAAAAAATTATAGTTTTAAAGGCTTAAATAACAAAAAAAGTTTAAAGGATACCAATTTCCGTTATTAAAGCCTTTTTGTGTAAATAAAACTCTGGTAGTGTTGTTAATCTCCTTTTGTATCACTCTATGGACATACAAATAAAAATATATTTAAAACTTGACTAATATTTTTCAATTAATGAGCAAAATCCTGCAAAATCATGGAAGAGTTACTTAACAGCTAATCTTGTGAGATTAAAAACTGATAGACCTTGAGGGACACAATTCGAATTATTTATTTAGAATCTATAAATAAAATATCACACTTTTGATAAATGTTTATGCAGGATCAAGTGCCTAAAATTTTACCTCAGATTTGTTTATTTTAATATTAAATAGGAAAAGTCTTATTATGTATGAAGCATACATAAATATATACAGAAAAACACAGAGAAAAAAATTAAAAATTAAAACAATAAAAAAATTTAATTTCTGATAAATTGGTTTAGTTAAGCCCTTACATTTTAACTGCAACTCAACATTTTATAATAATGTGGAGAGTGTTTCTGTTCAATGCGAGAAAGCTGAAGTGAAGTGAGGAGAAAGGTTGACTAATTTACCTAGTGAATTTTTAAATAATATTCTCAAATTGCCAAGTAGAATAAAATTTTCAGTTACTTTTTAACTTGAAATTCTGTTCTAATTTCACAACCAAGTATTATGATTGGTTTTCTTTTCAGAAAAAAAGTCATTGATAAAAGTTCACAGATACAATTACTGTTTTTAGAAATGATACATTGTAATAAGTTAAACAAGTAATATTTTTATTAAATATGACGAAATATAGGTCAAATAATAGGGCTCCAGCCGGACATCAAGTGTTAGGCTCCCGGTCTTGTCTCACTCGTTCCGTAATGGAGATGACAAATAATTTAAGTTGAGAGTGAAAAATAAACATGACCCTGTAAAACAAATTAAAGTAAAAAACCAACTAAGCTATCGTTGCTAAAGCCACACGATAACATTAGTAATTAATTATCCAAGTAATAAATAAATAACTATGAAATAAACAATTGGGGGGGGGGGGGCATAGTTGTCGATTATGGCAACTTCGTCAGGGGGTGACTACCGCAATCGACGCCAAAATGCGAGAATTTTTCTGTATATTGTTGCGTTGTTGGGTTCGAAAGATTTGAAGCCAAAGCAGATCAAAACTTGAAGAAATTTATTGCAATATAACTCTTCACAGATTCCTTTACAACTCCAGAACTTCTCGTTCTAGTAGACACAATACAGCTCTTTTCACAACAATAGAGCACAAAACAGCAATTAAAAACTTGGCAACATAACTGCTGAAATCGCTGCACAAGACAATGCAATACAGTTCGCTTTCGGAACTCTCTGAACGCTCACTGAGACTCAGTATCAATAATTCCAGTCAATAGACTCAGCTAACAACCAACTCAGTGACTCAAAATCAGTCAACTCACTAACTAACCCCACTCACAGCCGGGCTTATATAGTTGAGGCTGCAAACCTTCTTGAAACTTCTAGAGGTCGATATTTGGAGAACTTTCCAGATCGTAGTCGAAAAGTCCTATACATGTACATGGAATACATGCACCTATACATGTACCGAAAATATCGCCAAATGGTCGCCAAGTTTGGCGACATTTGGGGATTTCTCGCCAAATTTGGCGACCAAAATTAGTCACCAAAACCGTTGCCAACTTGGCTCTATCTTACCAATTTGGCGAGATTCCCATTACCATAATGTTAAATGCCCTGCTCTTTAAAACTTGCTTCCCAGAGTTACCTCTATAAAACTCGTTATCAATTGATAACACCCATATTGCCGGGAAACCAACTTAACGACGAACTATTGCACTGCCTTATGCGAAATGTACATAAATTTTACTCTTTGAAAAATTAACATTACGAAACATTTACAAATATACAAAAATTTGTAACAATATGTTTTGGCAAAAGCCTAAATAACATATGTGAACCCAAAATTCTCGTTCCACCAGGTTTGAGAGTCAGAAACATTAAAATAACAATGAGAAAGGAAAATTGAAACACAGCAAAAATTTCAATCAGAGCAAGAAAAAACTTGCAAAGTTTCAAACCTACCGTCCATCAAAATGATTAAGTAATGAATTCATTTCTTTCTAAATTTTTCATTTGGTCGTATAGGGTAATATTACAGCATTTCATTTTCTGTTGTTGTTTGTCTAAGACGACCTACAAATAAAAATTAAAAAAGTTGATGTTGAGGATTCAGTCTAAAAATTCGTTTTGGATCTATAGTAACAAAATGTATAATATTACATATGTACACCAAAACCAAGAAAAAAACGCACATAACTTTACAAATTTCGTTACTATAGTTTCAAAACCAATTCTTCGACTGAATTCTCAAATTTGAACTGCTATTAAAATTCATAAATTTGCGTTGATATTGTTATGAATTTTTCCACAGAGACAATGATGGCACAGTTTTTATTAGATAAAAATTATTATTTAATCGCTTCAGAAAACTCACAAAATTTATTTAAAGACAACAGTGTAATCACTCTCAAGCTTCAACACAAGCTTCAGTAAGAAGAACTTCGAATACAGCGATTATACACGTTCACTCTAGTAGGTAAACAAAGCGATCAGCTTTCATCGAAATCCGAAGTCAAACCGAAACTTTCCCAATCTGTGGTCTTATATATGCATGAGTGTTGAAACATTCTCAAAACATCCAGCCAACTCGACAAATAAAGCTTGGCGTCCACTATCGCTAAGCATAGAAGAGCAGATCAGAGCGGAGTGGATTTGAGCCAATTACAAGGCTGTCAACGTCCATTGTAGCTCGAGGCTCGTGCTACAGTAGACATTGGCAGCCTTGTAATTGGCTCTAATCCACTCCGCTCTGATCTGCTCTGCTTAGCGATAGTGGACGCCAAGATTACAAGAAACATCTCGAAATTTCTCGATTGCTTTAGGTGTTGCCACCTTTTTCTAACCTGTATTATCGCTGTTAATAAATAAAATAAGATAAAATAAATTACAATAGAATTTTAAAATAATAAGTCACTATTTACACTATATACAGGCAATTTGTGCAACAATATTTTCTCTTATTCTTAATAATTACTACGAATAAGAAAAAATATCAACGCAAGTTTATTAATTTTCAAAAAGTCAACAAAATATCTTTAATTAGTGCGACAGCAACGTTTTAGTACAAAAAAATTTACATTATATTCTCAAAATTGTTCAAATAGTGCTTATGTGACATTGAGTAATGTCACCAAACATTTAGACATCAAATCCCCTCAGGTCAATATCGAACCCACCACAAACCAATCCACTCCGCTTTTTCTTCCGGAACATGTATTTCCAAACTGTGTTGATCAAACCCTTCTTTTCAACTATTGACATCAGAAATAGGAAGAAAAACAAACATTGCACGACATCCTGGAATAACAATAACAATTTCACTCTCCAGGATTCTATTTTCCTGATCCAAAAACACCAAAACCATAGAGAAAAAAAATACGAATTTCACATCGTCTTATTCCGATAAAACTTTCAATATTCCTCAGCCATGCATGGCCAACATTCTATGGGGCGACACACAAGGGGTGGTTCTTTTTGTTCGATTTTCGAACGTTTTTCTGCATGCACACGTCTGCTTCTGGCGTGATGCCATCGAGTCGGATTTAATCTTGGGTGTCCTACCACCATTTTCGATTTTTCCGGTGTGCTATCGGACGTGCCACAGAAATGGGAATAGCTTTCGGATAATCCGGAAAAAACTTTTGGAGTCTATCTAAGTTTCTTGGCGAAACAAAGGTGGCCGGAGGTGACTTTCTTCATGATGTTGAAGTCCGGGAAGATTTGAGTTTGTTGGGACAATGAATTTTCTGTATAAAAGACCTCTAGAAAATCTCTGAACTTTCTTTTCATTAATACTTGTGTTGAAATTACTGGGTGTTCCAAAAAGGACTGAAAAATTTAAAAAATGAATTTAAAAAAAAATGGAACTCAATAGAAATCTACCGTTAGCTGCATTCTATTTGAAAAACCAGAAATGCTTTTCAATTTTCAAAAACAGTTCAAAGTTCACCAATAGAAGTTTCTGTTGATTGAAAAACTGGAAACCAGTCAAACGCGATGCACATACTACAAAACGATGTTTTCAAAATATTCCGCGATTTCAGCAATAATAGGGCGCAATTGAAACATCGTTTTGTAGCTCCTGCAAAAGGTCCAAACCATTTTAATTTTCCTTCAGTAGCGACATCTGATGTTGAACTTTGTAACTATTTTTGAAAATTGATTGATAAAATTCCGTTTTTTCCCCAAGAGAACAACAAACGGTCCATTTCTATCGTCTCCTATTTTATAATTACTTATTATTGTTGTTCAATTCTTATTATAATTGTTGTTGTTGTTGTTCTTGGTTTTTTATTATTATTATTATTATTTTTTTATTATTATTATTATTTTATTAATAATACTTTTATATTATTATACTATTATATTATTATTTTTGGTGTTTTATTATTATTATAATTTTTATCATTATTATTATTATTATTGTTGTTGTTGTTTTATAAATATTAATTTTATTATTATTATTATTAGTAGTAGTAGTAGTAGTATTGTCAGTAATATTACTATTGTGTTTATTATTACGGCGCAGTATGGCCCACGTGTTGCCCTTGCGCAAATAAAATCCAACCAACTTTGTTATTATTATTATTAATTATTTTATTATTATTATTAATTATTTTATTATTATTATTAATTATTTTATTATTATTATTAATTATTTTATTTATTATTATTAATTATTTTATTTATTATTAATAATTATTTTATTATTATTATTAATTATTTTATTATTATTAATAATTATTTTATTATTATTATTAATTATTTTATTTATTATTAATAATTATTTTATTATTATTATTAATTATTTTATTATTATTACTGTTGTTGTGGTTTTTAATATTTTTATCATTATTAATGTTATAAATATTATTATTATTATTATTAATACTATTATTATTATTATTATTATTATTAATACTATTACTATTATTATTATTATTATTATTAAGGTTATAAATATTATTATTATTATTAATATTATTATTATTAATGTTATAAATATTATTATTATTATTGCTGTTGTTGTTATTTTTAATATTATGATTATTATTACTGTTATTAATAATATTATTCTTTTTAATATTATTATTATTATTATTATTATAATAATACTATTATTATTAATAATTAATTATTATTATTATTATTATTATAATTATTATAGTTATTATATTATTATATTAATTATTATAATAATTAATAATAATAGTATTAATAATACTATTATTATGAATCATAATAACTATTATAGTTATTATATTATTATATTAATTATAATAATTATTGATAATAATAGTATTAACAGTACTATTATTATGAATCATAATAATAGTATTGTTTTTATTATTATTATTACTATTATTGTTTCATTATTGATATTTTTATTGTTGTTGTCGTTAATAATTTTTCAAATATATCAATCCTGGGACACCCTGTATGTGTCCTTATCAACTTTTAAAATATCAGTTTATTTTCCCTTAGTTTGCTCCTGGTAAGTTAATCTGTTTTGTCACAAACAAGTGTTTTGTTCGGAGCGTATTCGCGGACAAATCGGGCTTGGATCCAAAGAAAACTGCTTTAAGGGAACGTTATGCTTAGTATTTTAACTAATGGGAAAAAATGCTCCGACAACGACACGAAGCGTGATGCTAAGAAAGAGGAGGCGACAATTACTCGCTTGTTGGGTTTGTTTTCACGATGCTAATCTTTAGTCTTTGTATTTTCACAGTTTGGTTCCATTATCCGCAAACTGAATTTATTTGAGACACAAATTTTTTTTTTTTTTAAATATCTTTCTAATGAGAAATCATTTAACTTTCAATTACCCATATGCATACATAGGGTAATGAAAGTATAGCATTCGGTAATTTTTTTTTTTTTTTTTTTTTTTTTTTTTTTGCATTTTTCCACGTTTTGGAACATCCTGATTTCAAAAAAGTGATCTAGAAAAAATGTCTGTCTGTGTGTGTATTTATGTATGTGGTCAGCATAACTCAATTGACCTACGATATTCAAATTTGGTGTGCGAGATGGTGGTAGCCATGGGACCTACCGTTAAGGTTTATGTCAAAATTGGGCATGAACGTAAGGTAGCTGCCATTGAAAAAAAATCATGTTTTTCAGTAATTGCAAAAAAACGACTCAAACGATCTTGTTCAAAATCACTGTGGCAATGCCTCTTAAGGTGTTTTAAACATCCCCACCACCGTTATTCCAGTGAAAATTCTTTAATATCGTAAAAAGTTGAAAAACGAATGCCTTTAACACAGAGTTCTCTTTCCTTCAGCATAAATCATCAACAACCGGGTTTTTTTTTGTTTTTTTTTTTATCTCTGCCCAGTTTGACTTATAAGAAAGGATAACATAAGAATTATTGGTAAGTATATCGCCAAAATTCCCATTTTTTTTTTTTTTTTTTTTTTTTTTTTAATTAAAAAAAAAAGCCCCATATTAGAATTATCACAAAAAATACCGCCAAACTGGCAATTTTTTCTAAGCGACTGATGAACACATAAAAATGATAAATTCTACATCATTCTACACAAATATACGTCAGAAATATAGTGTATTATAAAGTTGTGCGATGTTCCACACCCCTAGTTTTTATTCATAAGGTATGCTTCAATCTAGAAACATATGCAGAGGTTATGTACGAGATCCTTCAGGAAAAATATCCGAAATTCGAAATGTTGCGAAGCAGTAAGCAATAATAAAAAAGAGACAGGTAGTATACTGAATAGACAGGTACGGAAATTTAAACATACCGGTTCGCAAAAATACTTGTAATCTTGAAATATTGCAATATTGACCCCTTCACTAGATATTTCAGCCCAAATAGTCACTTTTGTATAATACAGTAGGTCTGCAAGCCATACAGGCGGTTTTTTGTACCACATATTGATAAGTGCTGTTTATTAACAACTAGCTGAATACCCGTGCTGCGCTACGAAATTTTACCATTAGCATTTTAGCGATCAAAAGACATTCATGTATTCTACACTTCAGACGTTTGCTCCCATTTCGATCCCGACAAATTGATTTATCAAAATAGGAACTTTCCTTTGTTGACATTTTAAACGAAATTTATAATTGTGAATAGTAAACTGGAATAGTTTATTGTGTTTATGTTTGCTCTTAGTTCTAAATTTCAAAGTAGTAGCTGTATTGGAATTAAGTTAATTAGACATTAAGTTAATCCTCGTATAGTTTCAATGTTGCGTCGTCTTTTCATCCCTTAAAAATTCGTTAATCGATATTGGAATGACTTATTTTTTTAACATTTACAAAAAAATATCAGAAAAATGACTACATTGGAAGAGGAACATTCGGATATCCCTCGTTTGGAACATTTAACTCCTTTTCGACCCCTTAAAGTTGGTTAATCGAGAACAGAATAGCTTACTTTTTCTATGTTTAATCTTTTTTGACATTTGTACCAAATTTCCGAGTTGTGACCATATGGGAAGTGGTACATTCGAATATTCCTCGTTTGGAACGTTTAACCCCTTTTCCACCCCTTGATCCACCGGAGATCGGAATAATTTACTTTTTCTGCGTTTGTCTTTATTGATATTCACACCAGTTTTCAGAATTGTGAAAATATGAGAAGTAGGACATTCGAATATATCGCTCGTTTGGAACGTTTAACCCCTTTTTGACCTCTTAAAGTGGGTTAATCGAGATCTGAATAGCTTACTTTTTCTATGTTTACCATTGTTGATATTTGTGCCAATTTTCAGAGTTGTGACTATGTGGGAAGTAGGATTTTCGAATGTCCCCCGTTTGGAACGTTTAACCCCTTTTCGACCCCTTAAAGTGGGTTAATCGAGATCGGAATAGTTTACTTTTTCTATGTTTACCATTGTTGATATTTGTGCCAATTTTCAGAGTTGTGATTATGTGGGAAGTAGGATTTTCGAATGTCCCCCGTTTGGAACGTTTAACCCCTTAAAGTGGGTTAATCGAGATCGGAATAGTTTACTTTTTCTATGTTTACCATTGTTGATATTTGTGCCGATTTTCAGAGTTGTGACTATGTGGGAAGTAGGATTTTCGAATGTCCCCCGTTTGAAACGTTTAACCCCTTTTCGACCCCTTAAAGTGGGTTAATCGAGATCGGAATAGTTTACTTTTTCTATTTTTACCATTGTTGATATTTGTGCCGAATTTCAGAGTTGTGACTATGTGGGAAGTAGGATTTTCGAATGTCTCCCGTTTGGAACATTTAACCCCTTTTCGACCCCTTAAAGTGTGTTAATCGAGATCGGAATAGTTTACTTTTTCTATTTTTACCATTGTTGATATTTGTGCCGATTTTCAGAGTTGTGACTATGTGGGAAGTAGGATTTTCGAATGTCCCCCGTTTGGAACGTTTAACCCCTTTTCGACCCCTTAAAGTGTGTTAATCGAGATCGGAATAGTTTACTCTTTCTATGTTTACCATTGTTGATATTTGTGCCGATTTTCAGAGTTGTGACTATGTGGGAAGTAGGATTTTCGAATGTCCCACATTTGGAACGTTTAACCCCTTTTCGACCCCTTAAAGTGGGTTAATCGAGATCGGAATAATTTACTTTTTCTATTTTTACCATTGTTGATATTTGTGCCGATTTTCAGAGTTGTGACTATGTGGGAAGTAGAATTTTCGAATGTCCCCCATTTGGAACGTTTAACCCCTTTTCGACCCCTTAAAGTGGGTTAATCGAGATCGGAATAGTTTACTTTTTCTATTTTTACCATTGTTGATATTTGTGCCGATTTTCAGAGTTGTGACTATGTGGGAAGTAGGATTTTCGAATGTCCCCCGTTTGGAACGTTTAACCCCTTTTCGACCCCTTAAAGTGTGTTAATCGAGATCGGAATAGTTTACTTTTTCTATTTTTACCATTGTTGATATTTGTGCCGATTTTCAGAGTTGTGACTATGTGGGAAGTAGGATTTTCGAATGTCCCCCGTTTGGAACGTTTAACCCCTTTTCGACCCCTTAAAGTGTGTTAATCGAGATCGGAATAGTTTACTTTTTCTATTTTTACCATTGTTGATATTTGTGCCGATTTTCAGAGTTGTGACTATGTGGGAAGTAGGATTTTCGAATGTCCCCCGTTTGGAACGTTTAACCCCTTTTCGACCCCTTAAAGTGGGTTAATCGAGATCGGAATAGTTTACTTTTTCTATTTTTACCATTGTTGATATTTGTGCCGATTTTCAGAGTTGTTACTATGTGGGAAGTGGGAGAATTAGTGATGAGTGAGTCAGTGAGTCAGTCAGTGAATCAGTGAGTGAGGGCTTTGCCTTATATATATAGAGAAACCGCCTAAATGAAAATGGGCTTTGACGGTAAACCAAGATTTAAAGTTTAAAATAAATTCAACTTAAATGTAAAAGGTAATAGCAATATTATACTACCTAAACTAGGGGTGTGGAGCATAGCAAAACTTTCAATTACACTATAATACTGATCTGGTTTCGTGTCATTTACCTTTTTTATATTTTCATTGTTCATTTAGAAAAAATTATCAGTTTAGCCATGTTTTTTGCGATAATTTTTGCATGGCACTTAAAAAAAAAACTATGCCAAAATGATGATTTTGACCATACACTTTTCGATGATTCTTATATTATCCTTTCTTATCAGTAACACTGAGGAGAGAAGAAATAAACGATCGTTGATGAGGTATGCTCAAGGAAAGAGAACTCTGTGTTGAAGGCATTCGTTTTTCCCCTTTTTACGCCATTAAGGCCTTTTTGCGGAAATTTTGGAGGTAGGGATGTTTTGTACACCTGAACGCCTTTAAGGCATTACCACAGCAATTTTGAACAAAATCGTTGGAGCCATTTTTTAGCAATTACCGAAAAACCTGATTTTTTCAATGGCAGCTATCTTATGCGCATGCTCGATTTTGACGAAAACTTAATGGTAGGTCCCATGGCCGCCACTAACCCTCATACCAAATTTGAACATCGTAGGTCAATTTGTTCGCGAATTATGCTGACCACGTACACACATGCACATAGACAGACATTTTTTTTCTCTAGATCACTTTTTTGAAATCAGGATGTTCCAAAACGTGGAGAAATGAGAAAAAATCTTCTTTTTTTTCTCTTTTTTTTTAATTTTTTTTGACCGAATACTATACTTTTATTACCCTATGTATACATATGGGTAATTGAAAATAAAAATAAGTATATTTTAGTAATAAAATTATTTCAATCAATTGATTAAAAAGTTTTATAATTTTGTCCGTTATTATAACCTAAACAAGACTTTTCATGTTATAGTGTCACCCGAAAAAATGACCAGATAATTTTATTGTTAACTTCATATTCAGTTTTTAATGAATGCTACGTTTAAGGGGGTCCAATACCAAAATTTAGTCAAAAATCCAAATTTTTTTTAATTTTTTTTCTGATTTTGAAAAATAGTTCATACATTTCTGAAGAGAACGATATTTTTATCTTATTCCTCCGGTGATTAGAACGCCACGAAATACCCTGTTATTTAAACAGCACTAATGGGAGTAACGCCTTGAAGCGTCTGCTTGAAGTGCGTTTTTCGAGCACTAGTGTTTTTCACAGATGTTGCAAATTCAAATCGATAGATCTCCAGAACCATTAACAATTGGCTATTCAAATTTTTGTAATTTAATTTATATAGTTTTAAACATTTTGTCTTCACAGAATTTTATTTTTTTAATTCTGTTATAAAATATAACATTTAGCGTAAAGGATAAGAAAAAAAAAAGAAAAAAAATTATATTTTAACTTTGAGAACTTTTTCTAACTCACCCATCAAATTTCTGTTAAGACAAAAAAAAACATATTTTTTTTTTTTACTTATCTCAAAATTCGTAAACATCAATTATTATGGATTTTTTTTTTTTTTTTTTTTTAATAAATAAACACAATATTTAAAATAACATTATCTTAAAGATTTATAAATAGTATATCTCATACATAAGATAAATTTTTGACATAAAAATATTTATGAATAAAGATGTTTTTTTTCGGTACAGGCACATCTAAATAAAACGAAAAAAAATCTAAGATGAATATGGAATCACACCAAATGACTAGGTTTAAAGCTCGTAAAAGTTGAGTATTTGGAATAATTTACTGAAATTCAAATGCAAACGTAAAAGTATCAAAGTTTTCTCTCAGACATTCAATTTAACAGCTGGTGAATTTTTTTATTTATACTAGGAGGGTCCTCCCCCTGCTCGCTAACGCTCGCCAACCCTTGTCGCGCTCGGATTGGAGTTCGCTGCGAGATTTCCAAAGCTGACTTCGCCCACTTCTCGGTTACCCCCTACCTTGGCTGCGTATTATTGATACGAAAGAAATTAATTAGCTTTGGATTGTTAATGATGTAGCAGGCATGTGAGTTATAGGCCGTTAGCTGATGTAAAGAAATATGAAACGAGTTGAAATCGTGTTATACTTGTTCGTGAACAAGCACAAAAACATGTTTTTTTTAAAAGAGAAATATATCAGCTAATGGTCTATTTTAACAGGGTGCACCAGCAGGAAGGTTCACTTGTTTTGCACCCCAACCAAAGGGAACAAAAATTCATCTTTAACTAAACCAAGTGGTGTATTTGAAGTAGCTGAAGTCATGGGGGTGATTTCTGTATCGGAAATTACATGACAAAAACAGTTTTTTGATGTTGGAAGCTTATCTATGTTGAAAGTATGTGGTGGCCACTGATAAACTTACCAAATCTCCTTGATCAATTGAAAACTCTGTGTTGTTGATCGTAAAATATTAATGAAAATTTCGAAAACCATTCATATATCTTTAACCGTTACCAGTAGAGGTCGGCGATACGACGATATTTTATCGATATTTTTTTTTAAAATATGGATAAAAGTCATCGATATTTTCTAATGCAATAGAAGTCACACAAAAATGAAACTGTTGAGAAATCACACACTGTTTTTACCTGAAAGCGCAACAAACCTAGATGTAAAAAAGAGCAAAATTTTAAAATGTGTAATTAAGAAAAACTAATTAATAATTCAACCAAGTAAAAGGCGAAACTCCATTGGCGACTTTTCCCGGTTTGAACACACATGTAACAAAAGCACTTATGGTGGGTGCGCAATGGTTGCCAATGCAAAAATACAACAGAACCCAAGGAAGTTCTAATAAAAGAATTGCTGGAGATTTTTCAAAATTATAAAATATGCAATTGAAAAAAACTAATTAAAAATTCGACCAAGTAAAAGCCGACAGTTGTTTTTAGCCAAAAGTCAATTAAGAATCATCCTTTCACTCTCGATGACGTCACACTTGGAGTTATGCACGTAGCTGTAAAAATGACGTAATTGGCCCTGTCCACCTCGAAGGGAGATTAAATCGTTCTCCAATGCCAAAAAATGAGTGCTCACTGAAACAGGATGTGTAATTTTTTACCATACAACGATATTTTTAATTCCATCGGCAAGAAGAGATTTCCTAAGATTCTAACCATATTTTTTTCTATAGAAAAAAGAAAATATTTCAAATACTTATTGAGATAGAAGAGTAGGGGGAAACCTTTTTCCCATTGGATTACCATTATTGCCAAGTTTTAAAATTCAATTTAAAAGAAAAATTAATTAAAATTTCGCTATTTTGCGATAATACATGGCGAAATAGAGAGAAAATCTGCTTGTGTTAAAAATTTTACAGTTTTTCTTGCACCAGGAAAAGAGAAACGTTAGTGACAAAGCCCCGTTCTATACATTTTTTTAATATAGAGAGAAAAAAAGAAGAATGTTATTATAAAATTCTGCAGACGATTTCAAAAATCTTTTGAATTTTTTATTTTTGCTTTCTTCTTGTGCATTTAAAATTCAGCACTGTAGCGTTCATTCATCTGTTTTTAAGATAAATCTGGAAACTATATTAGATTTCGAAATGGAAGAATTCAATTTCAAATGTTGAATAGATTTGAATTCTGAATATATAATGATCGACACAAATACCATTTTGGAGTTGAATGCGTTTAAGGGGAGTCGGATTTTAAAAACGTAAAAAAATAAGTTTTGAGATTAATATTGTTACGAATTTCTGTATATTTGTAAATATTTCTTAGCATTAATTATGTAAAAAGATAAATTTATGTACACTTCGCATAAGGCAGTGCAAGAGTTCTTTACTAGGCTTCCCTGCAATATGTGTCGTATTGCTTGATAACGAGTTTTATAGAGATAACGCTGGGAAGCGAGTTTTACAATGAGCAGGACATTTAACATTATGGTAATGGCAATCTCGCCCAATTGGCGAGATATAGTCAAATTGGCAACGGTTTTGGCGACTAATTTTTGTCGCCAAATTTGGTGAGAAATCGCCAAATGTCACCAAACTTGGCGACCATTTTCGGTCCCCATGTAAATGTATAGGACTTTTCGACTACGAGCTGGAAAGTCCTCCAAATTTCTATCGCTAGAAGATTCACAAAGGATTGACTTTCCTATATAAGCCCGGCCATGAGTCCGTTAGTGGACTAGAATTACTGAGTTGAGATACTGAGTTAGCTGTCTCTCAGTGAGCATTCAGAGTAGTTCTAAAGCGAACTGTATTGCATTGTCTTTTGCAGCGATTTTAGCACTTATGTTGTCAAGTTTTTAACTGCTGTTTTGTGCTCTATTGTTGTGAAAAGAACTGTATTGTGTCTACTAGAACGAGAAGTTCTGGAGTTGTAAGATAATCTGTGAAGAGTTATATTGGAATAAATTTCTGCAAGTTTTGATCTGCTTTGACTTCAAATCTTTCGAACCCATCCACGCAACAATATTGTAAAAAAAACTGTAAATAAATTTAAATCCAACGGTGAAAAAAGTTTTAATCTCACTAAATTAAAAGTGTTTTTTATATATTTTTAAAAAGAGTGCTGTGCATCAATTTGTATTATCATTTTCAACTTTAACGGCCCATATCTCCAAACGCAATTTTGGAGACGTAGGGAACATTTACTCAAAAACTATTAAAGATAAATTCCTAAAACATTTTAACATATATTCTTACCAATATAATACACAATTTGAATGTAGCATTTTCAAATATGTGGTTTTGTTTCTCGAAAAAAATTTTAAAGGTCTGACATTCTAAAGAATTTTCCAAAATTGTCATTTTTGGTGGCAATAAAACTGTATAACGAAAATATAAAAAAAAGTACTACACTCAAATTATGAAATATATTATTAAGAATATATGTTGAACATTTTAGGCATTTATCTTTAATAGTTTTTGAGTAAATGTTTGTTCTTCACGTCTCTAAAATTGCGTTAAGAGGAATGGGCCGGTAAAGTTGAAAGTGATAATAAAAATTGAAGTTTATTATTTAAAATTTCCTGGGGTTTTTTTTTTTTGGTTTTTTAATATATAAAAAAAATATTTCTAATTTAGTGAAATTAAAACTTATTGTAACGTCGAATTCAAAATAATTTAACCCCAGAGCCATCAGGTGAGCATAGAAAACAAGATCACTGGATTTTGGAAAGGATAATATGGGTTTTAAGGTGATCTGGCACCCCCATAAAAGTCTGTGTTAAATTTACTAATTTTGGGGGAACCTAATTTTATTACCGATCCTTTATGCATGCAAGGCCAGAGCATTAACCCCAGAGCCATCAGGTGAGCATAGAAAACAAGATCACTGGATTTTGGAAGGGATAATATGGGTTTTAAGGTGATCTGGCACCCCCATAAGATCCCATGTTAAATTTACCAATTTTGGTGGCATCTCATTTAATAACCAATTCTTTATGCATGCAAGGCCAGAGCATTAACCCCAGAGCCATCAGGTGAGCATAGAAAACAAGATCACTGGATTTTGGAAAGGATAATATGGGTTTTAAGGTGATCTGGCACCCCCATAAAAGTCTGTGTTAAATTTACTAATTTTGGGGGAACCTAATTTTATTACCGATCCTTTATGCATGCAAGGCCAGAGCATTAACCCCAGAGCCATCAGGTGAGCATAGAAAACAAGATCACTGGATTTTGGAAGGGATAATATGGGTTTTAAGGTGATCTGGCACCCCCATAAGATCCCATGTTAAATTTACCAATTTTGGTGGCATCTCATTTAATAACCAATTCTTTATGCATGCAAGGCCAGAGCATTAACCCCAGAGCCATCAGGTGAGCATAGAAAACAAGATCACTGGATTTTGGAAGGGATAATATATGTTTTAAGGTGATCTGGCACCCCCATAAGATCCCATGTTAAATTAACCAATTTTGGTGGCATCTCATTTAATAACCAATTCTTTATGCATGCAAGGCCAGAGCATTAACCCCAGAGCCATCAGTTGAGCATAGAAAACAAGATCACTGGATTTTGGAAGGGATAATATGGGTTTTAAGGTGATCTGGCACCCCCATAAAAGTCTGTGTTAAATTTACTAATTTTGGGGGAACCTAATTTTATTACCGATCCTTTATGCATGCAAGGCCAGAGTATTAACCCCAGAGCCATCAGGTGAGCATAGAAAACAAGATCACTGGATTTTGGAAGGGATAATATGGGTTTTAAGGTGATCTGGCACCCCCATAAGATCCCATGTTAAATTTACCAATTTTGGTGGCATCTCATTTAATAACCAATTCTTTATGCATGCAAGGCCAGAGCATTAACCCCAGAGCCATCAGGTGAGCATAGAAAACAAGATCACTGGATTTTGGAAGGGATAATATGGGTTTTAAGGTGATCTGGCACCCCCATAAGATCCCATGTTAAATTTACCAATTTTGGTGGCATCTCATTTAATAACCAATTCTTTATGCATGCAAGGCCAGAGCATTAACCCCAGAGCCATCAGGTGAGCATAGAAAACAAGATCACTGGATTTTGGAAAGGATAATATGGGTTTTAAGGTGATCTGGCACCCCCATAAAAGTCTGTGTTAAATTTACTAATTTTGGGGGAACCTAATTTTATTACCGATCCTTTATGCATGCAAGGCCAGACCATTAACCCCAGAGCCATCAGGTGAGCATAGAAAACAAGATCACTGGATTTTGGAAGGGATAATATGGGTTTTAAGGTGATCTGGCACCCCCATAAGATCCCATGTTAAATTTACCAATTTTGGTGGCATCTCATCTAATAACCGATTCTTTATGCATGCAAGGCCAGAGCATTAACCCCAGAGCCATCAGGTGAGCATAGAAAACAAGATCACTGGATTTTGGAAGGGATAATATGGGTTTTAAGGTGATCTGGCACCCCCATAAGAGCCCATGTTAAATTTACCAACTTTGGGGACATCTCATTTAATAACCGATTCTTTATACATGCAAGGCCAGAGCATTAACCCCAAAGCCATCAGGTGAGCATAGAAAACAATATCACTGGATTTTCAAAGGGATAATATGGGTTTTAAGGTGATCTGGCACCCCCATAAGATCCCATGTTAAATTTACCAACTTTGGTGGCATCTCATTTAATAACCGATTCTTTATGCATGCAAGGCCAGAGCATTATCCCCAGAGCCATCAGGTGAGCATAGAAAACAAGATCACTATATTTTGGAAGGGACAATATGGGTTTTAAGGTGATCTGGCACCCCCATAAGAGCCCATGTTAAATTTACCAACTTTAGGGGCATCTCATTTAATAACCGATTCTTTATGCATGCAAGGCCAGAGCATTAACCCCAAAGCCATCAGGTGAGCATAGAAAGCAATATCACTGGATTTTGGAAGGGATAATATGGGTTTTAAGGTTATCTGGCACCCCCATAAGATCCCATGTTAAATTTACCAACTTTGGTGGCATCTCATTTAATAACCGATTCTTTATGCATGCAAGGCCAGAGCATTAACCCCAGAGCCATCAGGTGAGCATAGAAAACAAGATCACTATATTTTGGAAGGGACAATATGGGTTTTAAGGTGATCTGGCACCCCCATAAGAGCCCATGTTAAATTTACCAACTTTAGGGGCATCTCATTTAATAACCGATTCTTTATCCATGCAAGGCCAGAGCATTAACCCCAAAGCCATCAGGTGAGCATAGAAAGCAATATCACTGGATTTTGGAAGGGATAATATGGGTTTTAAGGTTATCTGGCACCCCCATAAGATCCCATGTTAAATTTACCAACTTTGGTGGCATCTCATTTAATAACCGATTCTTTATGCATGCAAGGCCAGAGCATTAACCCCAGAGCCATCAGGTGAGCATAGAAAACAAGATCACTGGATTTTGGAAGGGATAATATGGGTTTTAAGGTTATCTGGCACCCCCATAAGATCCCATGTTAAATTTACCAACTTTGGTGGCATCTCATTTAATAACCGATTCTTTATGCATGCAAGGCCAGAGCATTAACCCCAAAGCCATCAGGTGAGCATAGAAAACAATATCACTGGATTTTCAAAGGGATAATATGGGTTTTAAGGTGATCTGGCACCCCCATAAGATCCCATGTTAAATTTACCAACTTTGGTGGCATCTCATTTAATAACCGATTCTTTATGCATGCAAGGCCAGAGCATTATCCCCAGAGCCATCAGGTGAGCATAGAAAACAAGATCACTATATTTTGGAAGGGACAATATGGGTTTTAAGGTGATCTGGCACCCCCATAAGAGCCCATGTTAAATTTACCAACTTTAGGGGCATCTCATTTAATAACCGATTCTTTATGCATGCAAGGCCAGAGCATTAACCCCAAAGCCATCAGGTGAGCATAGAAAACAATATCACTGGATTTTGGAAGGGATAATATGGGTTTTAAGGTTATCTGGCACCCCCATAAGATCCCATGTTAAATTTACCAACTTTGGTGGCATCTCATTTAATAACCGATTCTTTATACATGCAAGGCCAGAGCATTAACCCCAGAGCCATCAGGTGAGCATAGAAAACAAGATCACTATATTTTGGAAGGGACAATATGGGTTTTAAGGTGATCTGGCACCCCCATAAGATCCCATGTTAAATTTACCAACTTTGGTGGCATCTCATTTAATAACCGATTCTTTATGCATGCAAGGCCAGAGCATTAACCCCAAAGCCATCAGGTGAGCATAGAAAACAATATCACTGGATTTTCAAAGGGATAATATGGGTTTTAAGGTGATCTGGCACCCCCATAAGATCCCATGTTAAATTTACCAACTTTGGTGGCATCTCATTTAATAACCGATTCTTTATGCATGCAAGGCCAGAGCATTATCCCCAGAGCCATCAGGTGAGCATAGAAAACAAGATCACTATATTTTGGAAGGGACAATATGGGTTTTAAGGTGATCTGGCACCCCCATAAGAGCCCATGTTAAATTTACCAACTTTAGGGGCATCTCATTTAATAACCGATTCTTTATGCATGCAAGGCCAGAGCATTAACCCCAAAGCCATCAGGTGAGCATAGAAAGCAATATCACTGGATTTTGGAAGGGATAATATGGGTTTTAAGGTTATCTGGCACCCCCATAAGATCCCATGTTAAATTTACCAACTTTGGTGGCATCTCATTTAATAACCGATTCTTTATGCATGCAAGGCCAGAGCATTAACCCCAGAGCCATCAGGTGAGCATAGAAAACAAGATCACTATATTTTGGAAGGGACAATATGGGTTTTAAGGTGATCTGGCACCCCCATAAGAGCCCATGTTAAATTTACCAACTTTAGGGGCATCTCATTTAATAACCGATTCTTTATCCATGCAAGGCCAGAGCATTAACCCCAAAGCCATCAGGTGAGCATAGAAAGCAATATAACTGGATTTTGGAAGGGATAATATGGGTTTTAAGGTTATCTGGCACCCCCATAAGATCCCATGTTAAATTTACCAACTTTGGTGGCATCTCATTTAATAACCGATTCTTTATGCATGCAAGGCCAGAGCATTAACCCCAGAGCCATCAGGTGAGCATAGAAAACAATATCACTGGATTTTGGAAGGGATAATATGGGTTTTAAGTTGATCTGGCACCCCCATAAGATCCCATGTTAAATTTACCAACTTTGGTGGCATCTCATTTAATAACCGATTCTTTATGCATGCAAGGCCAGAGCATTAACCCCAAAGCCATCAAGTGAGCATAGAAAACAATATCACTGGATTTTGGAAGGGATAATATGGGTTTTAAGGTGATCTGGCACCCCCATAAGAGCCCATGTTAAATTTACCAACTTTAGGGGCATCTCATTTAATAACCGATTCTTTATGCATGCAAGGCCAGAGCATTAACCCCAGAGCCATCAGGTGAGCATAGAAAACAATATCACTGGATTTTGGAAGGGATAATATGGGTTTTAAGTTGATCTGGCACCCCCATAAGATCCCATGTTAAATTTACCAACTTTGGTGGCATCTCATTTAATAACCGATTCTTTATGCATGCAAGGCCAGAGCATTAACGTCAGAGCCATCAGGTGAGCATAGAAAACAAGATCACTGGATTTTGGAAGGGATAATATGGGTTTTAAGGTGATCTGGCACCCCCATAAGATCCAGTGTTAAATTTACCAACTTTGGTGGCATCTCTTTAATAACCGATTCTTTATGCATGCAAGGCCAGAGCATTAACCCCAAAGCCATCAAGTGAGCATAGAAAACAATATCACTGGATTTTGGAAGGGATAATATGGGTTTTAAGGTGATCTGGCACCCCCATAAGAGCCCATGTTAAATTTACCAACTTTAGGGGCATCTCATTTAATAACCGATTCTTTATGCATGCAAGGCCAGAGCATTAACCCCAAAGCCATCAAGTGAGCATAGAAAACAATATCACTGGATTTTGGAAGGGATAATATGGGTTTTAAGGTGATCTGGCACCCCCATAAGAGCCCATGTTAAATTTACCAACTTTAGGGGCATCTCATTTAATAACCGATTCTTTATGCATGCAAGGCCAGAGCATTAACCCCAGAGCCATCAGGTGAGCATAGAAAACAATATCACTGGATTTTGGAAGGGATAATATGGGTTTTAAGTTGATCTGGCACCCCCATAAGATCCCATGTTAAATTTACCAACTTTGGTGGCATCTCATTTAATAACCGATTCTTTATGCATGCAAGGCCAGAGCATTAACGTCAGAGCCATCAGGTGAGCATAGAAAACAAGATCACTGGATTTTGGAAGGGATAATATGGGTTTTAAGGTGATCTGGCACCCCCATAAGATCCAGTGTTAAATTTACCAACTTTGGTGGCATCTCTTTAATAACCGATTCTTTATGCATGCAAGGCCAGAGCATTAACCCCAAAGCCATCAGGTGAGCATAGAAAACAATATCACTGGATTTTGGAAGGGATAATATGGGTTTTAAGTTGATCTGGCACCCCCATAAGATCCCATGTTAAATTTACCAACTTTGGTGGCATCTCATTTAATAACCGATTCTTTATGCATGCAAGGCCAGAGCATTAACCCCAGAGCCATCAGGTGAGCATAGAAAACAATATCACTGGATTTTGGAAGGGATAATATGGGTTTTAAGGTGATCTGGCACCCCCATAAGATCCCATGTTAAATTTACCAACTTTGGTGGCATCTCATTTAATAACCGATTCTTTATGCATGCAAGGCCAGAGCATTAACCCCAAAGCCATCAGGTGAGCATAGAAAACAATATCACTGGATTTTGGAAGGGATAATATGGGTTTTAAGTTGATCTGGCACCCCCATAAGATCCCATGTTAAATTTACCAACTTTGGTGGCATCTCATTTAATAACCGATTCTTTATGCATGCAAGGCCAGAGCATTAACCCCAGAGCCATCAGGTGAGCATAGAAAACAAGATCACTGGATTTTGGAAGGGATAATATGGGTTTTAAGGTGATCTGGCACCCCCATAAAAGTCTGTGTTAAATTTACTAATTTTGGGGGAACCTAATTTTATTACCGATCCTTTATGCATGCAAGGCCAGAGCATTAACCCCAGAGCCATCAGGTGAGCATAGAAAGCAATATCACTGGATTTTGGAAGGGATAATATGGGTTTTAAGGTTATCTGGCACCCCCATAAGATCCCATGTTAAATTTACCAACTTTGGTGGCATCTCATTTAATAACCGATTCTTTATGCATGCAAGGCCAGAGCATTAACCCCAGAGCCATCAGGTGAGCATAGAAAACAAGATCACTATATTTTGGAAGGGACAATATGGGTTTTAAGGTGATCTGGCACCCCCATAAGAGCCCATGTTAAATTTACCAACTTTAGGGGCATCTCATTTAATAACCGATTCTTTATCCATGCAAGGCCAGAGCATTAACCCCAAAGCCATCAGGTGAGCATAGAAAGCAATATAACTGGATTTTGGAAGGGATAATATGGGTTTTAAGGTTATCTGGCACCCCCATAAGATCCCATGTTAAATTTACCAACTTTGGTGGCATCTCATTTAATAACCGATTCTTTATGCATGCAAGGCCAGAGCATTAACCCCAGAGCCATCAGGTGAGCATAGAAAACAATATCACTGGATTTTGGAAGGGATAATATGGGTTTTAAGTTGATCTGGCACCCCCATAAGATCCCATGTTAAATTTACCAACTTTGGTGGCATCTCATTTAATAACCGATTCTTTATGCATGCAAGGCCAGAGCATTAACCCCAAAGCCATCAAGTGAGCATAGAAAACAATATCACTGGATTTTGGAAGGGATAATATGGGTTTTAAGGTGATCTGGCACCCCCATAAGATCCCATGTTAAATTTACCAACTTTGGTGGCATCTCATTTAATAACCTATTCTTTATGCATGCAAGGCCAGAGCATTAACCCCAGAGCCATCAGGTGAGCATAGAAAACAATATCACTGGATGTTGGAAGGGATAATATGGGTTTTAAGTTGATCTGGCACCCCCATAAGATCCCATGTTAAATTTACCAACTTTGGTGGCATCTCATTTAATAACCGATTCTTTATGCATGCAAGGCCAGAGCATTAACGTCAGAGCCATCAGGTGAGCATAGAAAACAAGATCACTGGATTTTGGAAGGGATAATATGGGTTTTAAGGTGATCTGGCACCCCCATAAGATCCAGTGTTAAATTTACCAACTTTGGTGGCATCTCTTTAATAACCGATTCTTTATGCATGCAAGGCCAGAGCATTAACCCCAAAGCCATCAGGTGAGCATAGAAAACAATATCACTGGATTTTGGAAGGGATAATATGGGTTTTAAGTTGATCTGGCACCCCCATAAGATCCCATGTTAAATTTACCAACTTTGGTGGCATCTCATTTAATAACCGATTCTTTATGCATGCAAGGCCAGAGCATTAACCCCAGAGCCATCAGGTGAGCATAGAAAACAATATCACTGGATTTTGGAAGGGATAATATGGGTTTTAAGGTGATCTGGCACCCCCATAAGATCCCATGTTAAATTTACCAACTTTGGTGGCATCTCATTTAATAACCGATTCTTTATGCATGCAAGGCCAGAGCATTAACCCCAAAGCCATCAGGTGAGCATAGAAAACAATATCACTGGATTTTGGAAGGGATAATATGGGTTTTAAGTTGATCTGGCACCCCCATAAGATCCCATGTTAAATTTACCAACTTTGGTGGCATCTCATTTAATAACCGATTCTTTATGCATGCAAGGCCAGAGCATTAACCCCAGAGCCATCAGGTGAGCATAGAAAACAATATCACTGGATTTTGGAAGGGATAATATGGGTTTTAAGGTGATCTGGCACCCCCATAAGATCCCATGTTAAATTTACCAACTTTGGTGGCATCTCATTTAATAACCGATTCTTTATGCATGCAAGGCCAGAGCATTAACCCCAGAGCCATCAGGTGAGCATAGAAAACAAGATCCCTGGATTTTGGAAGGGATAATATGGGATTTTAGGTGATCTGGCACCCCCATAAGAGCACATGATAAATTTACCAACTTTGGGGGCATCTCATTTTATAACCGATTCTTTATGCATTCAAGGCCAGAGCATTAACCCCAGAGCCATCAGGTGAGCATAGAAAACAAGATCACTGGATTTTGGAAGGGATAATATGGGTTTTAAGGTGATCTGGCACCCCCATAAAAGTCTGTGTTAAATTTACTAATTTTGGGGGAACCTAATTTTATTACCGATCCTTTATGCATGCAAGGCCAGAGCATTAACCCCAGAGCCATCAGGTGAGCATAGAAAACAAGATCACTGGATTTTGGAAGGGATAATATGGGTTTTAAGGTGATCTGGCACCCCCATAAGATCCCATGTTAAATTTACCAATTTTGGTGGCATCTCATTTAATAACCAATTCTTTATGCATGCAAGGCCAGAGCATTAACCCCAGAGCCATCAGGTGAGCATAGAAAACAAGATCACTGGATTTTGGAAGGGATAATATATGTTTTAAGGTGATCTGGCACCCCCATAAGATCCCATGTTAAATTAACCAATTTTGGTGGCATCTCATTTAATAACCAATTCTTTATGCATGCAAGGCCAGAGCATTAACCCCAGAGCCATCAGGTGAGCATAGAAAACAAGATCACTGGATTTTGGAAGGGATAATATGGGTTTTAAGGTGATCTGGCACCCCCATAAAAGTCTGTGTTAAATTTACTAATTTTGGGGGAACCTAATTTTATTACCGATCCTTTATGCATGCAAGGCCAGAGTATTAACCCCAGAGCCATCAGGTGAGCATAGAAAACAAGATCACTGGATTTTGGAAGGGATAATATGGGTTTTAAGGTGATCTGGCACCCCCATAAGATCCCATGTTAAATTTACCAATTTTGGTGGCATCTCATTTAATAACCAATTCTTTATGCATGCAAGGCCAGAGCATTAACCCCAGAGCCATCAGGTGAGCATAGAAAACAAGATCACTGGATTTTGGAAGGGATAATATGGGTTTTAAGGTGATCTGGCACCCCCATAAGATCCCATGTTAAATTTACCAATTTTGGTGGCATCTCATTTAATAACCAATTCTTTATGCATGCAAGGCCAGAGCATTAACCCCAGAGCCATCAGGTGAGCATAGAAAACAAGATCACTGGATTTTGGAAAGGATAATATGGGTTTTAAGGTGATCTGGCACCCCCATAAAAGTCTGTGTTAAATTTACTAATTTTGTGGGAACCTAATTTTATTACCGATCCTTTATGCATGCAAGGCCAGAGCATTAACCCCAGAGCCATCAGGTGAGCATAGAAAACAAGATCACTGGATTTTGGAAGGGATAATATGGGTTTTAAGGTGATCTGGCACCCCCATAAGATCCCATGTTAAATTTACCAATTTTGGTGGCATCTCATCTAATAACCGATTCTTTATGCATGCAAGGCCAGAGCATTAACCCCAGAGCCATCAGGTGAGCATAGAAAACAAGATCACTGGATTTTGGAAGGGATAATATGGGTTTTAAGGTGATCTGGCACCCCCATAAGAGCCCATGTTAAATTTACCAAGTTTAGGGGCATCTCATTTAATAACCGATTCTTTATGCATGCAAGGCCAGAGCATTAACCCCAAAGCCATCAGGTGAGCATAGAAAACAAGATCACTGGATTTTGGAAGGGATAATATGGGTTTTAAGGTGATCTGGCACCCCCATAAGAGCCCATGTTAAATTTACCAACTTTGGGGACATCTCATTTAATAACCGATTCTTTATACATGCAAGGCCAGAGCATTAACCCCAAAGCCATAATATCACTGGATTTTCAAAGGGATAATATGGGTTTTAAGGTGATCTGGCACCCCCATAAGATCCCATGTTAAATTTACCAACTTTGGTGGCATCTCATTTAATAACCGATTCTTTATGCATGCAAGGCCAGAGCATTATCCCCAGAGCCATCAGGTGAGCATAGAAAACAAGATCACTATATTTTGGAAGGGACAATATGGGTTTTAAGGTGATCTGGCACCCCCATAAGAGCCCATGTTAAATTTACCAACTTTAGGGGCATCTCATTTAATAACCGATTCTTTATGCGTGCAAGGCCAGAGCATTAACCCCAAAGCCATCAGGTGAGCATAGAAAGCAATATCACTGGATTTTGGAAGGGATAATATGGGTTTTAAGGTTATCTGGCACCCCCATAAGATCCCATGTTAAATTTACCAACTTTGGTGGCATCTCATTTAATAACCGATTCTTTATGCATGCAAGGCCAGAGCATTAACCCCAGAGCCATCAGGTGAGCATAGAAAACAATATCACTGGATTTTGGAAGGGATAATATGGGTTTTAAGTTGATCTGGCACCCCCATAAGATCCCATGTTAAATTTACCAACTTTGGTGGCATCTCATTTAATAACCGATTCTTTATGCATGCAAGGCCAGAGCATTAACCCCAAAGCCATCAAGTGAGCATAGAAAACAATATCACTGGATTTTGGAAGGGATAATATGGGTTTTAAGGTGATCTGGCACCCCCATAAGATCCCATGTTAAATTTACCAACTTTGGTGGCATCTCATTTAATAACCTATTCTTTATGCATGCAAGGCCAGAGCATTAACCCCAGAGCCATCAGGTGAGCATAGAAAACAATATCACTGGATTTTGGAAGGGATAATATGGGTTTTAAGTTGATCTGGCACCCCCATAAGATCCCATGTTAAATTTACCAACTTTGGTGGCATCTCATTTAATAACCGATTCTTTATGCATGCAAGGCCAGAGCATTAACGTCAGAGCCATCAGGTGAGCATAGAAAACAAGATCACTGGATTTTGGAAGGGATAATATGGGTTTTAAGGTGATCTGGCACCCCCATAAGATCCCATGTTAAATTTACCAACTTTGGTGGCATCTCATTTAATAACCGATTCTTTATGCATGCAAGGCCAGAGCATTAACCCCAAAGCCATCAGGTGAGCATAGAAAACAATATCACTGGATTTTGGAAGGGATAATATGGGTTTTAAGTTGATCTGGCACCCCCATAAGATCCCATGTTAAATTTACCAACTTTGGTGGCATCTCATTTAATAACCGATTCTTTATGCATGCAAGGCCAGAGCATTAACCCCAGAGCCATCAGGTGAGCATAGAAAACAATATCACTGGATTTTGGAAGGGATAATATGGGTTTTAAGGTGATCTGGCACCCCCATAAGATCCCATGTTAAATTTACCAACTTTGGTGGCATCTCATTTAATAACCGATTCTTTATGCATGCAAGGCCAGAGCATTAACCCCAAAGCTTTCAGGTGAGCATAGAAAACAATATCACTGGATTTTGGAAGGGATAATATGGGTTTTAAGTTGATCTGGCACCCCCATAAGATCCCATGTTAAATTTACCAACTTTGGTGGCATCTCATTTAATAACCGATTCTTTATGCATGCAAGGCCAGAGCATTAACCCCAGAGCCATCAGGTGAGCATAGAAAACAATATCACTGGATTTTGGAAGGGATAATATGGGTTTTAAGGTGATCTGGCACCCCCATAAGATCCCATGTTAAATTTACCAACTTTGGTGGCATCTCATTTAATAACCGGTTCTTTATGCATGCAAGGCCAGAGCATTAACCCCAGAGCCATCAGGTGAGCATAGAAAACAAGATCACTGGATTTTGGAAGGGATAATATGGGATTTTAGGTGATCTGGCACCCCCATAAGAGCACATGATAAATTTACCAACTTTGGGGGCATCTCATTTTATAACCGATTCTTTATGCATTCAAGGCCAGAGCATTAACCCCAGAGCCATCAGGTGAGCATAGAAAACAAGATCACTGGATTTTGGAAGGGATAATATGGGTTTTAAGGTGATCTGGCACCCCCATAAGAGCCCATGTTAAATTTACCAACTTTGGGGGCATCTCATTTTATAACCGCTTCTTTATGCATGCGAGGCCAGAGCATTAACCCCAGAGTCATCAGGTGAGCATAGAAAACAAGATCACTGGATTTTGGAAGGGATAATATGGGTTTTAAAGTGATCTCTCACCCCCATAAGAGCCCATGTTAAATTTACTAACTTTAGGGGCATCTCATTTTATAATCGATTCTTTATGCATGCAAGGCCAGAGCATTAACAACCAGAGCCATCAGGTGAGCATAGAAAACAAGATCACTGGATTTTGGAAGGGATAATATGGGTTTTAAGGTGATCTCTCACCCCCATAAGAGCCCATGTTAAATTTACTAACTTTGGGGGCATCTCATTTTATAACCGATTTTTTATGCATGCATGGCCAGAGCATTAACCCCAGAGCCATCAGGTGAGCATAGAAAACAAGATCACTGGATTTTGGAAAGGATAATATGGGTTATGAAAAAGAAGGACAATCTGATTTTATGTGTAAGGAAGGCTAGATCTACGGTACTGTCGCAGATGTAGGAATTTAAAAAGATCTAATTTCCGTATGAGTTAAAAAGTTGGTGGTTATTGCATTGGATTGGATTTAACAGAAAGAAAACTGCAAAAGAACTTTACTGTGCAAATCTTAAAATAAAAATGCCTTTTTGTATTTCAAGTTAAAACTGCTCAGATTAGGCGTTCAGTAGAAGGATAGAACCAACTTGTATGACAATCGACGTAAAGCTCTCTCACAATCAGCATCTTGAAATTTCTTAATGTATACATATACATTAGAAATTTCAAAATTTGACTCAAGTCTGCATTTTTGTTTTGTTTTTGTTTTAAAATATTTCCGAATTCATTACCTTTAAAATAATACCATTTTCTTTCTGAGACTCAATTTACTTTTTAAATTACAGTGGGTTTTGTGAGCCTGTTTTGTATCACGTTCATTAGTGCAGTAAACTTTAAACGCGTTTTCTGAAAAATGACATTTTGGTGTTATATGACTTTACGCCAACGGTCATAACTTCGTAATAAATTGTCCGATTTACAAAACTCTAAATTTTTTCTGAAGACACAAGTAGTAAACGTGTTTTCTATGTAGAATCTAACATATATTGTTATAAACACGTTTTTTATGAATATTTTAATCTTAATCTTTTGTTAAAAACTATGTATTTTTTTTAACTTTTTATTTAAAAATTTATAATTACATAAATATTACAGCCAAATTCAAAATTCTCCATAGGAACATGCATCAATATAATATCTTTTATTTGGAGTAAAAATCATACCTCTAAGTTAGTTACAAGTTTATTTATGTATTTTCTAATAATGTCCTAATCAGTCACTTTAATTGCAATTAGCTGATTAAAAAATTGACGCAAAAAAAAGTTTATATATATAAATGCATCATTTTTAATTCTGATATACTGCCCAAAAGTTTGAAATTATTACCTAAAAATTAAGGAAAATTATCTCAATTGTATATGTATACCTTAAATAAGATTGCCGTCTACGCACTCGGAGATTTAAAGTTAATAGTCCGAGAGGTGACTGCAATTTTTGGACCCCATCGAACATCATTCTGAATTTTTTATAGAGATTGGAGAAAAGTGAGTTGATTAAGAATCCACTGGTCTGCCATCTCAAAAATGGCCGAAACTAATCAAAAATCGACTTGCAATGAGTTGAACTAAAATCCGATTACCAAATATGTCGTAACTTGCCATAAAGAGAACAGACTTTTTCTTCTGGCAACCCTGCATTTTGATTTTTAATGAGAAAAAGTGCAAACGATTTCTGATCTCTGGCTAGGAAAACTTGTATCTTTTAAAAGTAAGCCAAATTGGCGACATCAGTTACGTCATCCGTGACGAAATGCTTATTGCCAACTTGGCTCCCTTTTAATAGATGCAAGTAGACCGTCGCCAGATATATGAATCGTTTGCAACATTCTGAATTGATAATTAAAGAGTGAGGGTTACCAAATAAAAAATAAATGCTCATTATTTGGCAAGTTATGGCTCATTTGGCAATTGGATTTAGTTCAACTTATTAAAAGTCGATTTTTGACTAGTTTCGGCTATTTTGGCCACGGTAGACCAGTGGATTCGTAATCTACTCACTTTTCTATAATTTCTATAAAAAAAAAATCACAATGATGTTCGATGGGGTCCATAAATTGCAGTCGCCTCTCAGTTTACAAGGCCACCTAACATGCTGGAACTTATCTTTAAAAATTGGCCCCTCACTATGGCACACGTTTATATCAATTTACGGACGCGTTAAGGAAAACATCAATAAAATGTCATATCGTTATAATCCGAGCTGCAAGTTTTAGTACGTCATTGAACATCCTTGTAAATTTTTTTTTAAAAATATAAAGAAACGATATTAAAATTTTAATATACTGGTCTGAAGTGAAGAAAATAGTTCAAAAATCGACTTGTTCGAAAATTCGAAAATTCGAATGAATAGTTCTAAATCCGATAACCAAATATGTCATAGCTTGCTAAATAGCAAACTTTCTATTTTATGTGGTAACCCGCTACTCTTTAATTTTCGAGGAGGAAGGGTTTAACTTCTATGGTGCCAAATACTTGCATCTTTTAAAGGGAGTCAAGTTGAAAATATATATTAATTACATACCCTTCCTTGATGAAAATTAAAGACCACTGGGTTGCTAAATAAAAAAAAAATTACTCTGTATTTGGCAAGTTATGAAATATATAGCTAACGGATTTAGTTCAATTCTTTCGAAGTCAGTTTTAGAGCTTTTTCGGCCATCTTTCTTTCGGCAGACCACTATATTAATAATTTACCAGCATGCTATAAAAAAAAATTCTGAATGATATCGGATGAAGTACCTTAACTTAAGCATCCTCTCGGTCCGTTACCATTGGAATGGATAATTTTAGAACGTTTTCTTCGAGTACTTATAAGTCTATACGTGTAACCATCTGGATTATATCTTCCAAAACAAAAGTACGCAAAAAAAAAAAAAATTCCTCTGTGGAACAAAGTGGGACGTCTCCACGTCAAAAAGTCGCGTGGTTGGGGAGGAGGGGGGAAAAGGAAAAACACGATGAAGCAGCAGCAAACGATAAAAAGGGGCTGAGCTAGCTTTTCTGTCCCCCTTGTCGGCTGGCTTCCCTGCTAACTTCCAGCTGCCGATTTTTTTTGGGGGGGGAGGGGGGCGGAATAATAGTCAGCTAAATCTTCCTCCCTTGTGTTCTGCGGAGAATTATTTACTCCATTTTCCCTTTCCCCCCCCCCCCTTCCAAATCGACCTTCGGCGCGTATCCAGTGTTAAGGATTTTCCATTTGTACGGGTTCTCGGATTAAAGTTTTTTTTGTTTTTGTTTCGCCGCGTTAGTATGGGTTCCAGCTCTCAGGTATACAGTTATATACAACTAGGAATGCACCTGGTTGCGTACGGTGAAATGGGGGAGAAGGGGGGGGGGGTCATCCATCTGAAACCACTAAAATAATGACGCTTTTTCTGATGTGAAAACCTTTTTTTTGTGCGTCAGTGGGTCTGCGGTAATTTGTCATACGTTTCCTGAATTATATTGTGGTTGGTATATTGTCGCAACAATGCAGGGGAGGTTATAATTGGACGGCACCCGTTTTGTGGTGCTGAAATACTGAAGTTCTAAGCGCAGAAATGGTGTCAGCAACTTTATCTCTAAATGAGCAATGCGGTTTCAAGTTTTACTGTTTATAATTAACTAACTTATTAATTTATTTTTTTTAATATTTCCCTTGCAGGTAAGACCATTAAACTTTACCATTTATAACTAACAAATTACAGAGAACCATCAAAAAATTAAATTTGGCCAAAAAATTCAGGTACTACCTCTTTTTGGTAAGGTAGGATAACGGACACATCTCTATGAATTAAGGTAAACTTTCTCTGAAAACGAGGAAATAAATCTTTTATGTTAACTTCGATTGTTTGGTTGGTTGGTTGGTTGGTTGGTTGGTTGGTTGGTTGGTTGGTTGGTTGGTTGGTTGGTTGGTTGGTTGGTTGGTTGGTTGGTTGGTTGGTTGGTTGGTTGGTTGGTTGGTTGGTTGGTTGGTTGGTTGGTTGGTTGGTTGGTTGGTTGGTGTATGTTTGTGCCTGCCGGGCAAATATAAGCAGGCTTAATTAACCCACTTGTCGTAATCCAATCCAACTGAAACTTGACAGATAGATTCGATGTCGATGGCAATGCATTCTATTAAATTTTGGGGGCTGTCACTGTCACGAAAAAGTCACTTTTTAACTCACTTATACAATTACTAATCCCTTTTAACCTATCAAGAGCAACCTATTAAGAGAAAGTCGTAGAAAATATCATTTCCTATACTCGCTATGTTACAATCTTCTAGCCCAGTGCATTTAGAAACTACTTCCTATAAAACCTTGAAATTTGGTGAGTAGGTACGACAACAATCACTTAATGAAATGACATAAATTAAAAACTCTAAAATAGCGTCTAAGATATTTTATTTTATATTTGAAATCCTTAATCCAATATATATGCAGTGGCTCCATCTGGTTTTGTCTTTTGGTATTTTAATTTTCATTTATAATAAAAACAATTTATGTCATTTCATTAAATGATCGTTTTCGTATCTACTCACCAAATTTCAAGGTTTTATAGAAAGTAGTTTCTAAATGCACTGGGCTAGAAGATTATAACATAGCGAGTATAGGTTGGTTGGTTGTATTCAGATTATCTGGCGCCGTCAGCAACACGAGGGCTATAGTGCGCCGAAACATTTCGTCATTTAACAAACCAACATACATTTACAAACACCCATGCCTACACGGGACTCGAACCCGCAACCTTGCGGTCTAGAAGCCAGCACGCTAACCACTACACCGTTTGGTCGGCAGCGAGTATAGGAAATGACCCTTGTTTGGACTTCCTCTTAAAAAAAAGAAGTACGGATTAGAAAAGGAGGGAGTCATTGTTGTTTAAAAAAAATTCCCGAGTTTTTGTTGAGAAATGTATTGAAAAAACTAGTTTTGAAAAATATTTAGGTATTTGAGTTATCTTACGTCAAAGTGAATGAATATTTTTTTTGCATAGATCTCAAGGAGATTCCCAGGGAAAACCAATCACTGTAGAAATCTAATTTTTTGCAATCATAGGGGTATATGTCTTAGTAAAATATTTAAGTTGACCTCCTCCAGCCCTTAAGATTTTTCCTATGGTTTGACCCGCAAACCGCAGGAATAAACTATTCCTTTTTTTTTTTTTTTTTAATTATTTTATTTAATTCTAAATGTTTCGAAAAGGCCATAAATACAAAAATTTCTACTCAATGCGTTTTTCTTTTTTTTTTAATTTGCAATCAAAGTTACCTTGCTAGACGTTGGCGAAAAAAACATTCATTCCGCTGGCATTGAATGTGACGTCACAGCTTCACAAACGTCTTATTGGCTTGGAATGCAGCAGCTAAAACCAGATTTACAAGTTTCTCGCAAATCATGCCAACCTGTACGGAATGTGACAATGGTATACCAACGCCAACTATTTGGCAGAAACCTCAAGATAACCATAGAAACTGTAAGAACCCTTGACATCACGGATTTGCTTGACACTGGTTTTGAGGCATTTTCTATTCTTAATATTTAAATAACTAATTTTTTTTAAAGAACTTTTGTTTAAATATTTGGAATCAGAAAGAAATTCTTCATAAATATAAACTAATTTCACTCGTTTTTAAAAAATTCGGGAATTGTCCATTACGTTAGCAATCCATAAGCTTAGCGAGCTAAAAGCAAGCAGAGAGATTGCTTTGACTTGATGAAAATTGCAAAATAATTTACCTGGTTTGTGAAGCAAACCGAAGGGATTGTACATCAGCAATTGCCGAGAATTGGTGAACAGGGTTTGGAGGCCCTTTGCTTTGGGGTTGCCGAGCGTTAACGAGCTGAGGGAGAACTCCCTAGTGCCTGATATAAAATTAATATGTCTTGAAATATTATTTTGTCTGAGTTCGCTTTGAGGAAATATAGCAGTAGGTAAGTGGAAGGAAAAAGACTGCAATCTCTTTTAAGAAACAGTCCAATTTAAATCTTTCCAACCAAAAATGCCACCCAAAGATATCATTCTCAAAAGTGACTCAGAAATCAGAATCATTTAAAGCTGTTTATCTACATTCTGTAAAAAAAAAATATTCCCTTCAGCCAATCGCGGAAGATTAGATTTGAAATTTTATTCCTCTCTTCGCTTCATTTCTTTTCGGACATCAAATATAATTGATTCTCGCGGCGGACGAGATATGTCCGGGATAGGAAGCCACGCCCCCGACACGAAATCGGCGGGACCAAGGGCGGCGCGTGATTGGCTGGTTGAGGTACGGCGAGATTTTTCGGTTTCCGCAAATCTCGTGTTTTCCTTAATTGTTCCCTGTTACTGCATACATTTTTCCTGAGGATCAAACATCCGGGATTTCCCGTTTAGTTTTGGGGTGGTTCCTTGGGTGAGTTCTTGAAACCGAAGCGCTATTCACTACTTTTCTATTTAATCTCGAGAACGTTCGGGATAAATTCCTATTTTAACAAGCAGCCATTGTTTATTAAAGAGATAGTTTTCTATAATGTAGAGATTCTATGATTTGCCACAGAGAGTCATTTGAAATATCAAAGGAATGCATTTTTATTGGCTGATGACAGCGCTAGAAGGTTTCAAATTTATTTAATCACCTATCAAATTGAAATCTCCAAACGATAAATTATTTCTATTTTATTTATAATATTTTACTTTCAATTGCCTGTGTGTTAAATTTGGGAAATGAATGTATTACATTCGAAATTTTTTTTTTTAATTAAGATTAAAAAAAATAGCCAAAATTGCGCATGCGCATATGGTAGCTGTAATTGAAAAGTTTATGAATGAAAAACAGCACGAACGATTTTGATCGAAATCGTTGTGGTAATAATCTGCTCTAAATATCCCCACCTCCGAAATTTCCGTAAAAATGCGATAAATGAGTAAAGAAACAAATATCTTTGACACAGAGTTCTCTTCCCTTGAGCAAAACCCAATAGCGACTGAGTCTCCTCTTCTTAACTTACAATAAATATAATGTATATTTATTTATAACAATTATGATTTCATTATGTAAATTAATATGTAAAAAGTTATCGCTTTTTCGACAATTTGACGGTCCCCCTCCCTCCTTTTTTTGCCAATTTAATAATTATTGCCAAAAATAACGCCAACCTGACTTTTTTTTTAAATAATGAAAATATGAAAACGAAAAAGTTTAGTTAAACGCAACAGTGAAGCCAAAGGAGCAAATTAAAATCGGATAAGTCTGTTTGTGAATTTTTACCCTCCTCTATCACCTACCATTCCCGTTGCACTATCGTGTGATTTTAATTTTAATGTATGCGTTTCTTAATTCATTAATTCTTAGCTTTCTTAATTCTTAATGTTCTTAATTCTTAATTCATTACTTCTTAATGTTCTTAGTTCTTAATTCATTAATGCTTAATGTCAATAATTCTTAATTTCATTAATTCATTAATTCATAATGTTCTTAATTAATTAATTCTTAAAGTTCTTAATTAATTAATGTTCTTAATTCTTATTTCATTAATACTTAGTGTTCTTAATTCTTTAATTCTTAGTGTTTTCAATTCTTAATTAATTCTTAATGTTCTTTATTATTAATTCATTACTTCTTAATGTTTTTAATTCTTAATTCATTAATTCTTAATGTTATAAATTCATTATTTAATTACTTCTTAATGTTCTTAATACTTAATTCATTAATTCTTAGTGTTCTTAATTAATTAATTCATTCATTCATTCATTCATTCATTCATTCATTCATTCATTACTTAATTCTTCATTCATTAATTCTTAATGTTCTTAATTCTCAATTAATCAATTCTTAATGTTCTTAATTTCTTAATTCATTTACTTCTTAATGTTCTGAATTCATTACTTCTTAATGTTCTTAATTCATTACTTCTTAATGTCCTTAATTCTTAGTGTTCTTAATTCTTTATGTTCTAAATTCTTAATTCCTTACTTCTCAATGTTCTTAATTCTTAATGTTATTAATTCACTAATTCTTAATGTTCTTAATTCATTAATTCTTAATGTTCCTCATTCTTAATTCATTAAATTTTAATGTTCCTAATTCTTAATTCTCCTAATTCATTAATTCTTAATGTTCTTAATTCATTAATTCTTAATGTTCTTATAATTCTTCATTCTTAATTCATTAAATTTTAATGTTCTTAATTCTTAATACTCCTACTTCATTAATTCTTAATTTTCTTAATTCATTAATTCTTAATTTTCTTAATTCATTAATTCTTAATCTTCTTAATTCTTAATCTTCTTAATTCTTAATCTTCTTAATTCACCCTAATTCTTAATATAATTAATTCATCAATTCTTAGTGTTCTTAATTCTTAATTAATGTTCTTAGTGTTCTTAATTCTTAATTAATGTTCTTAATTCATTAATTCTTAATGTTTTTTCAAATTCAGTGCTATACACACTACATATGTTTAAAACTAAGCTTTGAGCAAAAATACTTGTTATTTCTATATTTGAGTTTCTGTTAGGGATTTACTGCTGCAGTTTGAGATGATTTTAAATGGATACCTATATCACTTGGTCAACAGACACGTATTCCTTTGTTTTCTTTGCAAACAACACAGCTGTACTATAAGAGAATAAAATCATTAGAACCTGGAGTCAAAGGACAAGTTTGAATATACCCATAAAAAGATTTATTTCTATCACTTTTAATAACATTATGCCTTATGAAACAATTTTCTAAGGCACCAAAAAAAGGAAAATGTTTCAAATATCTTTGTAAGCAGTCATCGAGATTATAAAAAGCAAAACTGAAGGAATGGCTATTTGTAGGACCTGGTATCAGAAAATTGATGAAGAATGATAATTTTGAGCTCACAATCCTTTCAATCTTCACAATCTTTTCAAAACTCCCGGTATATTTTACTCAGCACTGGGCGAGATTGGCCAAGATCAGTAGCAGCGGCCAGTCTACAATGGTTTACATCGGGATTGGCCAGTGTCGATATTGTCTAGCGGATGTGTGCAACTGGAGATAGTAGTCCGAGAGGCGACTGCAATTTTTGGACCTCATCGAACATCATTCTGAATTTTGTATAGAAATTGGAGAAAAGTGAGTAGATTACGAATCCACTGGTCTGCCTTGGCAAAAATGGCCGAAACTGATCAAAAATCGATTTGGAATGAGTTGAACTAAAATCCGATTGCCAAATATGTCATAACTTGCCAAAAAGTGAACAAACTTTTTCGTCTGGCAACCCACTGCATTTTGATTTTCAGTGAGAAAAAGCGCAAACGATTTCTGATCTCTGGCCCGGAAAACTTATATCTTTTAAAAGCAAGCCAAATCAGCAACATCAGTTACGTCATCATTGACGTAATGTTTCTTGCCAATTTGGCTCATTTGTGAAAGATGCAAGTAAGCCATCGCCAAGCATCCGAATCGTCTGCAACCTTCTTAATTGAAAATTAAAGAGTGAGGGTTACCAAATAAAAAAAAATGCTAATTATTTGGCAAGTTATGGTGCATTTGGCAATTGGATTTAGTTCAACTTATTAAAAGTCGATTTTTGACTAGTTTGGCCATTTTTGCCACGGCAGACCAGTGGATTCGTAATCAACTCACTTTTCTCCAATTTCTATAAAAAATTCAGAATGATGTTCGATGACGTCCAAAAATTGCAGTCGCCTCTGAGTCTATAGAAGCAAATAAGAAAAAAGCCTGGAAATCTTTCGAAAAGTGGTAATCAGCTTCCTCTGGAATAAAAAAAAATTAAAATTATAAATCTGTTTTAGAAAAGAAGTTATCAAATTTTTAAATACTATGGGCCTATATAAGCTTAAAAGTTCATTCTCAACATTTGCACCTGAACTATTTTCTTGAAAATTAAGATACAGTCCGCGAGGAGCAGGGGAACTGGTTTACCAAGATATAAAGGAAATGGAAAGGTGACCTCAAGAAAAGTGGAAATACAACACAAATGCCGGATGTTGGAAAAAACTCGATACCCGGCAAGTTCGTAAGAATGAAACCGAGAAAGAAGTTTTATTAAAAAGAAGAAACGGTAAAATAAGGATTTTTTTTTTTTTTTTTTTTATTATTTTTTTTTTTTTTTTTTTTTTTTTTTTTATAAAAATTATAAAAGATCAATTATCTATATAAGATCAATTATCTATATAAGATCAATTATTATATAAGATCAGTTATCGCTTTAATCCTAGAAGAGATATGTTATAAATGCAAGTATGAGTTGATAGGATAAAACACAAAAATGCCAAAATACCTAGATCTTTGTTATTTCCCCCAAAATATGAAATCTTCTTGCGAAAAAAAACGTTATGTAATAGAAAAAAAAAATGGATTTCATATATGGAATCAGTGTTGAAAATTCTATAAAAATAAGTTAACAAAACTAACCCAATATTAAATACAACTGAACAACATCACCATACATCTCTTTTTATACAAGCAGGCGGAGCATGCGCATTCCCGCACAATGCCTTTCCCGCGCATGCGCAATTATTAAGTTTTGGGACGGACGCAGGACCACACTTTTGACCAATTGAAGACAATACCCTTAGGCTTAAGGCAGAGAAAAAAAAGTTTTTTTTACCCCTGTATAACCTATTGCACAGCATTAGGTGGGGAACAGTATGGCGGTTATTCAATTGTCTTCACCTGTATACAGAGCACAAACCACTCACGAGCTATCTAGAAGTTACAGTTAGAAATAAATGGTTTGTAATAGCGTCCGATGGCGATTCACTACAGAATTCATACGCCATTATATCATCATACTCAATTTGAGGTCGGAAATATCGATCAAAATAAATATCGATAGTATATCGTTGCATATTAAAAAATATCGATAAAATATCAATAAATCGATACATGATTTTTGATTTCTTTTTAAATTATTATCTGATTTAGCTACAGTATAGCCATGATCTAAAAGTGTGAGTACCGGTAAAAAATTTTTAGCACTACAACCCTAGTTGACAACCAGAAAAACGTGATAGACTGCATCGTCATCGTGATGCTATCTGCCAAGTTTCTGTTCACTTGGCACACACAAATAAAATTGAAGTTAATATAAAAGATTTAAAAATACAAAGAGCAGTTATTTCTTCCAAGTTAGAGAAATAATGCACAAAAAAAAAATCAAAATTATAGGAAATGCTCATTTGAAAATAGATATCAAGGTCTAATTTCTGATGATAAAACAAATAAAAATCCAAACATTTTCCAGGAATTGCGAGAAAATATAAATGATTATACAAAAAAATAATAAATTGATATTGAGACATAACTATTGAAAAAATTGAAAAAACACATGGAACTACAAAACGATCATCAAAAACCTAAAAACTAAAAATGTTTGAAAATATCGATAAATCGGTGACTTTTATCGATATTTTTAATATCGATATTTTTTTTTAATTTCGATAAAAATATCGTCGTATCGATATATCGCCGACCTCTATACTCAATCCTCCATGGAACAAAGACTTATTTTAACTGGTTGGTTGTTTTCAGATTATCTGGCGCCGTCAGCTACACGAGGGCTATAATGCGCCGAAACTTTCGTCATTAGACAAGCTAACATACATTTACAAACACCCATGCCTAACACGGGACTCGTACCCGCAACCTCGTGGTCTAGAGGCTAGCACGCTAACCACTATACCGTTTGGTCGGCCAAGAAATTATGAGTCTCCAGTTTATTAAATCACAATGTTTTTGAGTTAGATACTTTTTAATACTAATAATTTATTAGCTTCGATTTTGTGTATTAGTATGCGGTTGGCAAATCTGTGGAAAGCTAATTAACCCACTTCCCGTGAGCTGAAACTTGGCAGATTGACTAGTTGTCGATGAGAATGCCTTCTATAAAGAGTTTTGGTCTGTCACTAAAAAGTCAATTTTGTACACTCTATTAAGTTATCGCTTCGGAGGACTAATTAACCAACTTTTCCGTCATCCAATCGATCTGAAAACTGGCAGATAGACTCGTTGTTAATGAGAATGCCGTCTATTAAGTTTCTGTCACTGTTACTAAAATACCTCTTTTACACACACATTTCTATTATGGCTTCGGAGCACTAATTAACACACTTGTGGTTATCCAATCGAGCTAAAGTTTCGCAGATATATTCGCTGTCGATGAAAGTACATTCTATAAAGTTTTTGGGTAAAAAAAAAGAGTTATTCTATTGCACAGAATTAATGAAGTAAACCATCAAAGCTATCTATCAATTTTATGAAGTAAACCATCTACATTGAAAAGTGTATCTCAGCTCAAAATGACTTTAAAAAGTTGCAATTGCGCATAAAAATCAGCAATGCATATAAAGGTCTTACATTAAAAACTTTGTTATTATGAGTTAATTTTTTTTAATGAAATATATATATAAATTTTAAAGAAATATTTGGGTAACTATATATATATATGATGAAATATTTCAAAAGATACCGAAAATTCAAAACATTTACATGAAACAAACCTTCAGCCGTGATCATTTTCGAAGAAGCAGAAAGGATTTTTCAGTCGCTAACAAAATGGCCGCTTCATAAAATGTTCTTCACTTCAGTTTGAAAAAACAAACAAATACTCCAGAAGACAGACGATAAGAAGGCGAAGAGAATGACAAACTTGTTCTGAAAAAAAAAAAAAAAAAATGCTAAATGTTCAAACATCTCTGATTCGTGACTTTACAAATATAGAATACTTATTCTATTTTTGATTTAGGCTACGTTCGAAAGAGAAAAAAGAATAACTGAGGAGTCATTTTGAAGAATGCTTTTGACGGATGGGAATCTGCTTTGTGGGGAAAAGATGAAAAATATCTCCAGTCATTCCGACTTAATTGCTTTCTTGAAAACATTTCTTTTTTTTTCATAAACTACATTTCTAGTCCTGCTTGTGTCTGTTGCTCAACAGTCTCTGAAAGAAAGGTACTCATCCGAATGAAAAAAAAAAAACTTATCACGTGTAAGTAGGAAGGCTGTGGTTGGTTGGTTGTATTCAGATTATCTGGCGCCGTCAGCAACACGAGGGCTATAATGCGCCAAAACATTCGTCATTAGACAAGCCAACATACATTTACAAACACCCATGCCAACACGGGACTCGTACCCGCAACCTCGCGGTCTAGAAGCTAGCACGCTAACCACTATACCGTTTGATCGGCAGGAAGGCTGTGTGTATCACAATTATTATCTCAACGTATATGATATTTGAAACAAGATACTGTTATTTATAATTAATTTAATTATTTATTTTTAAAAAATAACTCGATTTAATGGATTAAATGTCGATTTAAGAAGGAGCATGTATTAAACATGTTTATAAACTAAAATTAAACTCAGTGGCGTAAAAAAACCCAAAGGTGGGGAGAGGGGGGGTCTTAGCCAGCCGTGCCCAATCCCGCATACTTGACAATGGGTCCCGGGGTGCCATATAGCAACGTTCCTTTCAGATGGTCAGTCTGACTCGGAACCCCCCCCCCCCCACTGTTTAGTTCTCAAGCGTGTTTGGTTCTCATTTAATCGACCCACTTAAGGGATCGAACTGTGGACCTGTGGCGTGGCAGCGCAATGCTCTACCACTGCGCCACTGGTTTTCAAAACACGTTTATATCAATTTTAAAAACACGTTTATATCAATTTTCAGTATGATTCTCCAAGGAAACAGAAATATATAATAGTCAAAATCTTCTATATTTTGTATAAGTTTTGAAAAATTTTCACAAATTCAAAATCCTGCTATTTAATGTTTGGATTATTACTTTCAATTACTCACATGTATATACATAGGGTAATGAAAGTATAGCATTCAGTCGAATTTTTTTTTTTTTTTTTTTTTTGCACTTCTCCACTTTTTGGAACATCCTGATTTCAAAAAAGTGATCTAGAAAAAAGGTATATCTGTGTGTATGTGTGTCTGTGGTCAGTATAACTCCCAAGAAAATTGACCTACGATGTTCAAATTTGGCATGAGGGTTAGTGGTGGACATGGGACCTACCATTAAGGTTTTCGTCAAATCATGTTTTTCAATGGTTGCTAAAAAAACGGCTCCAACGATTTTGATAAAAAATCGCTGTAGTAATGCCTCTTAAGGAGTTCTAAGCATCCCACCTCCGAAATTCCCGTTCGGAAAGTAGAAAAACGAATGCTTTCAACACAAAGTTCTCTTTCATTAAGCATACCTCATCAACGATCGTTTTTTCTTCTCCTCTCAGTTTCGCTTACAATAAAGGATAATTAATATAAGCGTTATCTAAAAGTACGTCGCCAAAATAGCCATTTTTACGAAGGTTTTTTCCCCAATTTTTTTTCTGTAGACCAATACAAGAATTATCGCCAAAAATATCGCCAAACTGGCAATTTCTTCTAAATGAATCATGAAAATATACAAACGATAAATGACATAAATCCACTTCAATAATAAAGCGTAATTGAGAGTTATGCGATACTCCACATCCCTAGTTTTAACATCGATATAGATAAACAACTGGATAGACTGCTCCATTGTCAATGCAAAGAGAAAAACGCGCCGGGGATTGCGAAGCTGGTGGGAAGATTAACCAATCACAGTTCACTTTTGTAGTTGGATGGAAATGCGAAAAACCTTGTAAAATGCTAAGAGTATATATATTTTTGCACATTATTACTAATTAATGTCTACAATTGAAATTTCTGCTGTGTACAACCCAAAAATTTATTTTCAATCCTCGGCAATCCGTATTTTTTATCCCACCAACGTTATCTGGCAACGGCTTCATTTTCCCAGCGTTAAGCAGTCTATCCAGTTATTTATTTATATCGATGAGTTTTAACTATACAAACAAAACATCACATATTGCATAGTAAAATTTCATTTAAACTTGGACCCACGGTAACAGAATTGCATTTCTGTTTTAGAATCTAGATTTCAACAACACTAATTTTGCGTATATTGGTACATTATATTTCATAGATCTTAAGTTGTTGCTTCAAATCCTATAAATATTTGTTTTTTGATGTCTAACGAACTTGATTTCATTCAAGCATGACTATGAAACTGTTTAAAGTTGCAGTGGATTTCACGACAAAATTATGCAATTTGTAAATAGTTAACTCAAAACTGTGGTAATATTTCAATCAATAATCTAATGTTTTGGATAACATGACCTAAATTCAGTGAATATAAGGGAATGCTATAAATTTGTTTTCCGACAGCTAAAAGTCAATTCAGAAACTGCAAAAATGTATCAATGCTTAAAAAAAAAAGTCATAACTTACTATTTCGAAGTTTAGAAACTTTGTTGGAACATTAAAGTTAATGTAAATTGGTGGAATTGAATAAGTACAATAGAATACAATAAAAGTTTTTGGAGCATGTGCAGATTAACATGAAGGAATTTATAGTGTACCTCTTCACCCCAAAACATTTTTGTCGACTCTTACATATTAGAATAAGGTGATAGAATTCATTAAATACTCAATAGCTCATTAAAAGCTTCACCATTACATTCATATCAAGATAACTATTTTATTAAAGCTTTGCACTCGAGCAGCGCCTCTCCGGCGCCACACGATTGGATGCCGAAACACGAGAGGACCACTAGGTTTGATGCGGAAATTTGATGCAAGGCCATTGACTGTGTTTAGTTTCTATGAAGCAAATCCATAACCGACAACCGAACCTAAAATGTCTCTAGTTGCTGGTCCCTCCGCGCGAAAAAGGCCTCGAGTGCAAAAGGTTAATTGCCGGCCGGTTAGAAAGCATTGTGTTAAACACAGGTGGACGGTAATAAAATTGTTAAGAAAAAACACTCATTAATAACCAGTCTGCTGGGGCCTACTGGAACGCAATATCAACCCGGTGTTTTTAGATTTATGTCGGCCCAAATTTTCAATATAATCATTAATCAAATATTAGCCAATTATAGTTAATAATAAAATAATTCCAAAATTAATTAATTGTAATGTTCAGTATATTTTCTTATTTAAATATCTATATTTAATAATTATTTTCAATAATTAGTTTTACTATCGTTTTTCAATAATTTTAAAGTTTTATTAATTTTAATAATTGAATTGTTTTAATAATTAGTTTAATTACATTAAATTGTGTCGACTATTTGTAACTTCTTTGTGTGAACTTGGTTTCTTTTAACTATTTATTGTTTGTGGCAGAAACTAAATAAAATAAGTCTAAATTTCAAAATAAGGAATGCCCAGATTATTACAAAATTTCATCCGCAATGATAAGTCATATTCTTGACTTTAAAAGTTATAAAATAAGTAAAAACTCGTAATACTATAATATATAAATCTTAGTACATCTATTTTCTAAATATAAAATTGAATACATTGGGCTTATTTTTAAAAAAAAAAGTTAAGTAAAACAATCACTAATATTAAAAAAAAAAAAAAAAAAAAATAATAATAATTAAAAAAAACAGTACTTTTCATATTAGACCGGCCCATTATTTACAGATACTGACTGGCCCGGTAATTGCCCCGGACAATCCTACTGCCAGTACGCCTCTGCCAATCTGATTAAATAACTCTTGAAACTTCTTTCCAATATAACACAGTAAAATAGATCTAAGAAATTTCACCTCTAGATAAATTACACTAAACTACAAAACTCAACTTAAGGCCAGCACAGCAGAGAGCAAGAAAAAAGCACTGAAATCTCAAAGCCCACAAGTCATATGACAAGTAGAATAACGCATCCTCTCCTTATAGATGCATGATAAGCAATTAACTTATACTGTGCTGCCATCTACATCAATACAAAGCAATTGAACTAATACTCAACAATAACTTGACGAAATTCATAGAATACAACTTCACATATCAGATGCTTTTGACGACATATTCGTTTTGGAATTACTTGATGAAAATTCTTAGAATAATCTTTAGCACATAAGAAACTTCTTCGTTATGTTCACATCAGAATATCTTTATGATATTCATAAAATATTCATTTCCCCCATAAAACGCTTTTGCCATCAGGTTCTTGTTGGTGTTTCTTCAGATAATTCATAGAATACTTACTCGTTTGCCATCAGACAGTTTTGTTGGCACTTTCATATTAGAAAAAATTTAGCACTAATTCAAAGAATACTCCTTGATACATCAAAAACATCTGTGTTTTGTTCCTATCAGGATAATTTAAAGAAATTCATAGAAAGCTCTTTTACTCATCAAATGTTTTTGACAGGCACATTCACATTAAAATTCCTTGGTGAAATTCATAGAATATTCCATCGCAGATTAAAAAAACCTTCGTCGTTACATTCATATCAAGATGATAGAATTCATGAAGAACAACTTTGTCCATCAAACGATTTTCTCGGCACATTCATATTAAAATTCCTTGGTGAAATTCCTAGAATATTCCATCGCAGATTAAAAAAACCTTCGTCGTTACGTTCATATCAAGATGATAGAATTCATGAAGAACAACTTTGTCCATCAAACGATTTTCTCGTCACATTCATATTAAAATTCCTTGGTGAAATTCATAGAATATTCCATGCAGATTAAAAAAAAAACTTCGTCGTTACGTTCATATCAAGATGATAGAATTCATGAAGAACAACTTTGTCCATCAAACGATTTTCTCGGCACATTCATATTAAAATTCCTTGGTGAAATTCATAGAATATTCCATGCAGATTAAAAAAAAAATTCGTCGTTACGTTCATATCAAGATGATAGAATTCATGAAGAACAACTTTGTCTATCAAACGATTTTCTCGGCACATTCATATTAAAATACCTTGGTGAAATTCATAGAATATTCCATGCTGATTAAAAAAAAACTTCGTCGTTACGTTCATATCAAGATGGTAGAATTCATGAAGAACAACTTTGTCCATCAAACGATTTTCTCGGCACGTTCATATTAAAATTCCTTGGTGAAATTCATAGAATATTCCATGCAGATTAAAAAAAAAACTTCGCCGTTACGTTCATATCAAGATGATAGAATTCATGAAGAACAACTTTGTCCATCAAACGATTTTCTCGGCACATTCATATTAAAATTCCTTGGTGAAATTCATAGAATATTCCATGCAGATTAAAAAAAAAACTTCGTCGTTACGTTCATATCAAGATGATAGAATTCATGAAGAACAACTTTGTCCATCAAACGATTTTCTCGGCACGTTCATATTAAAATTCCTTGGTGAAATTCATAGAATATTCCATGCAGATTAAAAAAAAAACTTCGTCGTTACGTTCATATCAAGATGATAGAATTCATGAAGAACAACTTTGTCCATCAAACGATTTTCTCGGCACATTCATATTAAAATTCCTTGGTGAAATTCATAGAATATTCCATGCAGATTAAAAAAAAAATTCGTCGTTACGTTCATATCAAGATGATAGAATTCATGAAGAACAACTTTGTCTATCAAACGATTTTCTCGGCACATTCATATTAAAATACCTTGGTGAAATTCATAGAATATTCCATGCTGATTAAAAAAAAACTTCGTCGTTACGTTCATATCAAGATGATAGAATTCATGAAGAACAACTTTGTCCATCAAACGATTTTCTCGGCACGTTCATATTAAAATTCCTTGGTGAAATTCATAGAATATTCCATGCAGATTAAAAAAAAAACTTCGTCGTTACGTTCATATCAAGATGATAGAATTCATGAAGAACAACTTTGTCCATCAAACGATTTTCTCGGCACATTCATATTAAAATTCCTTGGTGAAATTCATAGAATATTCCATGCAGATTAAAAAAAAAATTCGTCGTTACGTTCATATCAAGATGATAGAATTCATGAAGAACAACTTTGTCTATCAAACGATTTTCTCGGCACATTCATATTAAAATACCTTGGTGAAATTCATAGAATATTCCATGCTGATTAAAAAAAAACTTCGTCGTTACGTTCATATCAAGATGATAGAATTCATGAAGAACAACTTTGTCCATCAAACGATTTTCTCGGCACGTTCATATTAAAATTCCTTGGTGAAATTCATAGAATATTCCATGCAGATTAAAAAAAAAACTTCGCCGTTACGTTCATATCAAGATGATAGAATTCATGAAGAACAACTTTGTCCATCAAACGATTTTCTCGGCACGTTCATATTAAAATTCCTTGGTGAAATTCATAGAATATTCCATGCAGATTAAAAAAAAAACTTCGTCGTTACGTTCATATCAAGATGATAGAATTCATGAAGAACAACTTTGTCCATCAAACGATTTTCTCGGCACGTTCGTATTAAAATAACTTCATGGCATTCAGAGAATATTTCTTGGCACATCAAAACTTTCAGCAATTCGTGCACGTCTTGAATATTTTCATGGAATTAATAATTTACCGCTGATAAAAGACAAAGCCGACATCATAAATTACAAACTGGATCGTTTGCATGGGGGGAAATTAAAATAGCTATTCTCTTTAAGATTCGTAGCAAACAAATGGCAACCTTTCAACAAAAACCTTCCCACAATTCAGCAGGTAACAAGAAAAGAGCTAATTGTTTTCAACGAGCCGTAGAAGACAAAGGTGGTATTATGCATAGATATGAAACCGCGATAGCCCTTAGAAATAAAAAAAAATATATAAAAAACTCAGGCAAGTTATCACTTCGAAAATTTGCCTCAGCGAAACTAACTTCAAGAAAGCAGAATGCCAAATAGGCGGTTCAAAAAGAACAGAAAAAGAATCTAGGTGGCTACAAAAAAAAAAGTCGTCACATGCAAAAGCAAAATGAGCCAAGTTTTTAAAAATTGTCTCCCTCTTTTATAATAAGAAATCATCTTTCTATATATACATACATATACAGCTAAGTTTTTAAGAAAAGTAATTTCTGGCAGTGTTCCAAAACTAAAACTGAAGGCTGCAAGGGTTGCATATAAGAAGAAGAAGAAGGAATTAAAAAAAAAGAAGAAGAAGAAGAAGAAAAAAACTCTCCTCTTTATTAAGTCACACAATTAATTTCCGTTGTATTACCTCTTGCCAAGAGTTTAATTTTGGAATCCCATGAGGTTATTTCGGGGACTGTGTTCTCGCGTGCACGTGGGAGTTGAGTTGACAGTCGTCGTGTACGCAGACGATTTTACACACACAAAAACATAAGGTTATAGGTCACGTGGATCCGACATTTCAAACAAAACAATTGTAGGTGAGAGGTGTTGTTGTTGTTAGGGGAGGGAAGAGCGACGAAAACGATTTAGGAGTTGGGATATGACTTACACGTGGCAAAGAGGCGTAAATTGGCAGGACGCGAGTGCTTAGCTTTCTGGCTTTGAATTAAAAGGTGAATGGGTTCAGGTAAAAACCCAACTGCGAGATCTGTTTCGTTTTAAAGGAGTTGAGTTTGAATGCCAAGGTATATATTTATAGGCGCTTATAAATATCATGTGTCTCTTTATGTGTGTTAGCGAAGGAGATGTACCCTGGCGTCTTTTTTTTTGGGGGGGGGGGAGGGGGTAAATATAGCTACTGTCAAGTCTGCTCTGTACGCCAGAGCCTTATTTACCATAAGGTCCGTGCCTAGAATCCTTGAATTTTGGAGGCCCCCAAATCACCTAATAAATTCTGAATTAATATGTAACTATCAATATGCTATTTAGAGTAATGTATCAATATAACGTTTAGAGTAATGTTTCAATGCCATAAAATATGAACATATATTTTAATAACTATTATTTGTTATTAAAATATTAATATCTCAACATTAATTTAATCAATACGGCAATAGATGGTAATCGATATCGTCAATAATATTTAAATAACATCAACAATCGTCGACTGGGGAGGTCTGTCTACTATGATGTGCCTAATGCGTATGCAGCTTTCGCTGTGGGCGACGGGCCTCGATCCCGAACCATTGGATCTCGAGAGAGATACTTTACCGCTGTGCAAAAGAGTACTCCAGTGCACAGAAGCTTTATCTGTTATTTGATGTCACCACATAGCCTCCTCCCAGCTACGAAGGAGCGATATTGTTGTTCTGATTAACGTCTGATCGGAGTTGGAGGTTTGGGATGCTAGTTGCATCGTTGTGCTCGCTTGTTGCGTTGTTGCACGCGAGTTGCGTATGTGATCGCTTGTTGCGATGTAGTGTATCCTTTCAGAAGCACCGATAGATGGCAGCATGATTCATTTTAGTCCGGGTCACCAATAAAGCGTATGCAGCTTTCGCTGTGGGCGACGGGCCTCGATCCCGAGACCATTGGATCTCGAGAGAGATACTTTACCGCTGTGCAAAAGAGTACTCCACTGCACAGAAGTTTTATCTGTTATTTGATGTCGCCACACAGCCTCCTCCCAGCGACGAAGGAGCGATACTGTTGTTCTTGATCAATGTCTGATCGGAGTTGGAGGTTTGGGATGCTAGTTGCATTGTTGTGTCCACTTGTTGCGGTGTTGCACGCGAGTTGCGTATGTGATCGCTTGTTGCGATGTAGTGTATCCTTCCAGAAGCACCGATAGATGGCAGCATGATTCATTTTAGTCCGGGTCACCAATAAAGCGTATGCAGCTTTTGCTGTGGGCGACGGGCCTCGATCCCGAGACCATTGGATCTCGAGACAGATACTTTACCGCTGTGCAAAAGAGTACTCCAGTGCACAGAAGCTTTATCTGTTATTTGATGTCGCCACATGCCTATAGTTATCGGTTTTCTAAATCGGGTTCCATTAAGTACCTTGTGTACAGGGCTTAAGCTAGAGAACAAAATTTCTTTACAAAAAAAAATGCTATTTTTTTTTTCTTCAAAATTATAAACGTAACGTGTTGTATCACTCCCGATGTTTATAAAGGAACCATTAATAATTAAGAGAAGGCTCAGTACTCCCTATACACTTAATGTTAACTTGCCTATTTTTATATACAAGGTGGTCATAAAATAACTTTGCCTATACATGGACCACTTACTTCCGTTCCGTTCAGCCGATCGATATGAGATTTCAGGTATAGTTTGGGATTCTGCGAATGACAACAAAATGGCGCTCATGGTTACGGTTATAGTTTACAGAAAGTCGAAGTTTTCGAATGCAACCCCTACTTTTTCCTGTCACAAAATGCTCAGCGCATGCGAAAACCCAAAAGAGCGTTAGAATGGTACGTGTATCACAAAAAACGGACACGTTGTACACTCACAAAAAACCAGCTTTGTGAAAGGCCAACAAAATCACGATCGGGAACCACTGTGAAAATTTGCTTATGACAGAGGCCAAAGTTCCCTTGGGTGCCCTCACAGGCAATTTTATCGGCTTTGTACGCTGAATATCTGGCGAACGGCCTCCGTGTTGGTTTTTGTGCGTGCATAACGTGTCCGTTTTTTGTGATACACGTACCGTTCTAAAGCTCTTTACGGTTTTCGCATGTGCTGAGCATTATGCGATAGAAAACAGTAGGTGTTGTCATTCAAAAATTTTGAATTTCTATAACTATAACCGTAACGGTGAGCGCCATTTTGTTGCCATTCAGAGAATCCCGTGCTCATACCTCTGAATAACTATACCTGAAATCTCATCCCAATCGGGTTGAACGGAACGGAAGCTTGTGGTAAATGTATCGGCAAAGTTATTTTTTTACCTCCCGGTACCTTTTCGTGGGACGTTCCTAACAAATGAGATTGAATTTTTTTAATTAGGTTAAATATGTTTTACACAAGATACGGAGAATATAGTTTGGTATAAAAAAAAAATATCATCATAACTTTTTTTTCGTTAAATTTTAATCAATTTCCCATTTTTTTATGTAAAACATCTTTTTATACAAAAATTTAGCAGTTTAAAAATAATTATGAAAATAACTGAGTACTTTAAAACTTCAATTTAATCTGTAGGTTATGTACTAGAATTCATAAAAAAAACCAATGGTATATCTCTACTACTTAGTTAAAAAAGGTATTTTGAAGTTTAAAATATCACGTTTTGATAAAATAAAAGTTAAAGTCAAAAATTATAGTGAATAATTGATAGGTAACTTTTCTAAAAGAAAATATATCATACTTTTAATTTGAGTAGAAACAAAAATAATACATCAATGAAAAAGCTAAAAAAAAACATTAAAAAAAACTTGAAATAAAAATCTTAAAATCAATTTCTTTTTTATTTAGGGTGCTAAAGTTTTTTTTTTTTTTTTTTTTTTTTTTTTTTTTTTTTTAAATTCTAATAACAAAATCTTAATAAACCTTAAGTAAAAAGATATTTTATAGCAAATATCATTCAAAATAATACTTTTCCATCTACAGCTCGATTGTTCTTTAAGTTCGATAACTTATCAGGAAATGGTATTCGAAAATTTTATCTAGCTTTCTTTCGCTAAAATACAGACTGCTTGTAATTAAAGTTCTGTTTTCATAACGCTGTAAAAAAAAGGAACTACTGATCAGAATGACCTAAAAATATGATCTGGATTACTCAAACAGTGAAATGATATGATACATTAAAAACTACTTCAAACTATTTTTTTTTTTTTCTTCCGTCCCCCGTACGGAGGTCAAATTTAAAGTAGTTCTGAAGTGTTGTTCTTTTTGTACAGCGTTTTGAAATTTGAATAATTATAAACAGCCAATATATTAAACAAAAAATTTATTCAAATTTTTCAATTTTAGCATTAAAAAAGTTATTCAGTATTTTACTTCAAAAGTACCCACAACTTAAGGGAGACCAGTAGGCAAAAACCTAAACTTTTTATTAACGAATTTAGTAGCACAAAATTTTTTATAAAATAAAACACCTATTTATAAACAATTATTGACACAGATTTTTTTTTTTTTTTTTTAAATTTAATATGTTTTGATATATTTTTGTTTTTCAGTGTTTCTTGCCCGATATATACGCCTTTTTAAAACGACTACTCCTAATTCAATTATTAATATTTATATTTATTTCAAAACTAATTTATTATATTAAAGTAAACTCTAAAGATGAGAGAGATTTTTTTTAATTTGTTTGTCAGGAGATTTTAAAAAGATGTTTTGTGTTTCTCACAAGACATTTCTGAACTGTCACAAAAAAAAATCCTATTTTTTTCAATTCTTGAAAAAAAGTTAATAAAATTTACTAAAAAAACTCTTTATTTATAAAGCAAATATATTTTAAGATTTCAAAAATAAAAACAGTTTAAATCTAAGTAAATTTTTCTCAAAGCCTTAGCATTTTAAACACAGTCAAAATTGCCAATTCTAGATTTCGAGAAAATCGAACTTAAAAATAAAAACTTGTATACAACTACATAATAGATTGGTACGTAAAAGTTTAAAAATCGAATGTTTGGAGTTCCCTAGAAATTTGAAATTCCTCCCACGTCTTTTTGAATAAATATAGCTTATTTTATGCAATAAAATGTTAATAATAAAAACATTTTTTTTTTTTTTTATTTTTTTTTTTTTTTATACTTGTGGTTTGGATTTCCCTTAATCATTGCTTGTATGCAACTACCGTTTACACAACCTTTTTCTTGTACTCGGAAGTTCCAGTTTTTTAAAAACTGAAGAGCAATACACGAGATTGGGCACAACTTCTATAATAGACTTGGAAGCGACAGCAAATTTAGGTAGTTTATCGAACTACATTCTGAATTTTCATTTTGAAAGTAGAGAAATGCTAATAGGTAATGGATCTATACTGGTCTGCTGGAGAAAATATGGCCGAAACTGCACTTTGAGTGAGTTGAACTAAATCCGATTACCAAATACGTCATAACTTGCCAAATAATAAACAAAAATTTTTGATTTGGTAACCCACCCGCTCTTTAATTTTCATTGAGAAAGGGCGCAGACGATTTCACATGGCTGTCTGGTGGCGAAAAGTATTCGCTTTTTTTTTTTAAAGTGAGCCAAATTGGCGATGCATTTTACTTTATCAGTTGTCATATATGCTTTATCATATATTGCTAACTTGCTTTCTTTTAAAAGAAGCGAAAATTTTTGCCAGGAAAGAAGCGAAAATCGTTTGCACTCTTCCTAAACTACATTCAAAAAAAAAATTCAGAATGATATTCGAAGGTGTACCTAAACTTGCAGTTGCAACTCGGAATACTATTCTACATTAGAGATAATACTTTAATTTTAGGGTATTTGGAAATGAGCATTGAAAACCAGAGTTTTTACAAGAAAAACATAAAACTTTTATAATTAATAATAATTTAATAATAATTTCTAACAAATAATTAAACACTATTACGAATTTCTGCATATTTGTAAATATTTCGTAGTATTAATTATGTTAAAAGAAAAATGTATGTACATTTCGCATAAGGCAGTGCAAGAGTTTGTTTTTACTTCGCTTTCCTGCAATGCGTCTCTTAATGCTGGAAAACGAGTTTTACAGGGATAATACTGGAAAACGAGTTTTACAGGGAGAAGGCCATTTAACATTATGATTAATGGCAATCTCGTTCCCTTGGCGAGACAGAGCCAAGTTGGCGACGGTTTTGGCGACTAATTTTGGTCGCCAAATTCGGTGAGAAATCGCCAAATGTCGCCAACCTTGGCGACCATTTAACGATACTTTCGGTCCACATGCACCTGTATAGGCCTTTTCGACTGTGATCCGGAAAATTCTCCAGATTTCTATCTCTAGAAGATTCACACTTCCTATATAAGGCCGGCCGTGAGTTGAGTTAGGGAGTTACTGAGTTAGTTGTCTCTCAGCGAGCATTCAGAGTAGTTCCGAAAGTGAACTGTATTGCATTGTCTTTTGCGACGATTTTAGCAGTTGTGTATCCAGTCTTTAACTGCTGTTTGTGCTCCATTGTTGTGTAAAGAGCTGTATTGAGTCTACTAGAACGAGAAGTTCTGGAGTTGTAAAAGAATCTGCGAAGAGTTATATCGGAATAAATTTCTTCAAGTTTCAATCTGCTTTGGCTTCAAGTCTTTCGAACCCATCCGCGCCTCAACACTAAGAACTAGCCAAACTGTCTCAATTTTCAGACTATTCATCGCGTAACGCATAATCGAAGACGTTAACATACGATGGACTGATCTGATGAAGCTAGAAAGTTAAAGATTCAACCCATAAAAATAAAGTTTATACTATAAACCCTTTACAGGAATTGCTAACTTTTAAGTGCTATTATTTAAGCGATTTTAAGATCGAATCTAGTTTTCACAGTGTTTAACCACTGCAAAAAAAAAAAAAAAAAAAAAAAAAAAAAAAACATTGATTTCGTGACATGGACTTACTTTTTTTTTTAGCATCAAAACTTGATGGAATGCAATGTCTTCCCCAACGTGTTTATCTGCTTAGTTTCACATCAATTGGACATAAACATGTGTAAAAGCGGCCTTTTACTGACACTCCCCAAACCATGATGGGAAGCATTGTCCTCCTGATCTAGTCCATCTGCAAAGTTTCAGCTCAATTAGACGTCAAAAAGTGGGTTAAGTTATACATATACAATTGAGAGGATTTTCTTTAATTTTTAGTTAATAATTTCAAACTTTTTGGCAGTATATCAGTATTAAAAATGATGCATTTATATATATAAATTTTATTTTTCAGTCAATTTTTTAATCAGCTAATTGCAATTAAAGTGACTAATTAGGACATTATTAGTACATACATAAATAAGTTTGTAATTAACTTAGAGGTATGATTTTTACTGCAAATAAAATATATTATATTGACTCATGTTCCTATGGAGGATTTTGAATTTGGATGCAATATTTATTTAATTATAAATTTTTTAATAAAATGTTTAAAAAAATACATAATTTTTAACAAAAAATTAAGATTAAAATATTCATATAAAATGTGTTTATAACAATATATGTTAGATTCTCCATAGAAAACACATTCACAACTTGTGTCTTCAGAACAAAATTAGAATTTTGTAAATAGGACAATTTATTATGAAGTTATGACCGTTGGTGTAAAGTCATATAACACCAAAATATCATTCTTCAGAAAACGCGTTTAAAGTTTACTACTCTAATGAAAGGGATACAAAACAGGTACACAAAACCCACTGTAATTTACAAAGTAAATTGAGTCTCAGAAAGAAAATAGTATTATTTTAAAGGTAATAAATTCGGGAATATTTTAAAACAAAAAAACAAAAATGCAAATTTGAGTAAAATTTTGAAATTCCTAATGTATATGTATACCTTAATTAGCCTTCTGAAGATTTAGCCGCCGCCATTGGGTATTTTCTAGTACAAGACATGCTCAAGCGGTTTTAAAAAATAAAATACTTTCAAGGAAAATCCTTCAAAGCAAAGATCCTGCATTTGCATTTTGAGTAGGAGAAATCACCGAAACTTCAAATATACAATGTAATTAACATAAGACTATTTTGTCACAACCGCTGTCGTGTCGACTCATTTTTGGAAAGTGAAACTGCACACACATTGGAAATCGAACCCAATTAAAATCGCTAGATCAGCGTTAGCCACTACGCCAAACACTACGTTAAGTCAAACATAATTAAAAATACATATACAGGTGTATCCGGCCAGCGAAGAGTTCTAACATAAATCATACGGCCCGCTTCTAAAAGTTAAAGGCGAACACTGCGCTAGATAAACGAACATTATGCTACTGATCCATGAGTTCAGCATACAAATATTCTATGAGAATAGGCTAAAGAAATTTTTCTAAACACACACACAAAACTCCATTCTCCTTTGCGTATTTCGTGACAGTAGCTGTCTATTTTCGAAGAAAAAGTACCGGATATCAATTTCGATACCATTACCTGCAAAACAGCGCACTAGCGACAGGCCTCCGATAATCGATCACTAAAAAACGAAACGAAGTGAAGAAGCTTAAAAAGAAAGAAAAAAGAATAGTTATTCAAGAATTCGATATTTCTATCATCAATCGTCGTCAACTGAAGTGAAATACTCCTACGACTTCTCTTTTGGCGAAGAAAATTCTCCGATTCTGTTTCTAGCTGAAGCGGAATAACTTACGACAGCGCATTTGGAAGCTGAAAAAAAAAGTTCAAGTACTACTTTTGAACTTAACCATTATGTGCCATTTTAACTGAAAATAGTTTTTTTATGGATGTTGCCAAGCTTGTTTCTTTTCATTTCCGAATACCCTTCTGCTTGCAGTCTATTATTTATAGTTAAGTGAACACAATTGACGATTCGTAGATGTAAGTTTTAGAATATTAATAGAATGTAAAAATTATTTCTAAATACATAAAAAATATTCTTTCTTCCCTCTTGTTATTGTTTGACATTCGTTAAATTTCTTGGTTTCTATTTGTCAGGCTTCCATAGCGGACAAAAATAACATTTTCGAAATGATTATTTTGCAGAAAGTTAAACTAAGGACCTAGAATCAGCAATCACTCAAAAGTTCCTATTTGTAAATTTTCAATCCGTATCATCGTAGTTTTGTTTAATATTTTAATTTTTGGAGAGCATTAAATTTAAGTTATGACACAAGCTTTTTTTTAATTAATGTTAAGAAAATAAATTCTAAACAAGGTTTACAATTGTAGTTTTGACGATTTCATTACAATGCTGATTCAATTAATTCTGAATACGAAAAATTCCAATTCAATTCTTAAGATACTGTTTTAAAGGTTCGTGAACAGTTTTCAAAGCTGTTGGTTACCCAGCTTCCTGAGTGCATTTTTTTTTTTTTTTTTTTTTTTACATAATCAGGTAAAAACGAGTCAAAGCTTATTGCTTTTGCGTGTTACATGGGGTAAAAAAAAAATTTATAATGACGTTACAAATTTTCCAGAGAAAATGAGGGCACAACTTTACAAAATAAATCTGTGTAATTATTTATTCTTCGTTCGGATTCTCACAAAACATAAAACTACAGTGAACTCTTTAACTAGCCATAACCAAAAATTCATTGTACGTAACTTCAGACACAGCGATAATTCAGGCACCGCAAAAGTAAATAGACACCTAGCTCTTTTCAAGACCACTCTCAAATCCAACTTACTCAAAATTTAATTTCCTCATGGTTTTAATGACCTCGCTTGCGAACTTTACCGAAAATTACAGAGCAGACGATTTGGCAATCAGAACGCAAAATATAATTCTAAATTTCTGGATTAACTCGCTTGTTGCCCACATTTTCAAGTCTGTGTTATCACCGTTACCAAATAAATCTAAGGAAATAGAATTTTAAAAATAAATATATACACTATTTACAAATATATACAGAAAAATTACATAATTTGAATACCGATTAAACATGGGAAACTTAAAAGAAAAGAATGTAAAAGCGAGACTGATAGCAGTCTTCATACTTCGTGGTAATACGAGTTTTATAGTAACAAATTTTAAATCCTGAATATACTTATAAATTTTATTCCTGAATATACATAACTGTTCGAGTTACTCACCAAATTTCAAGATTTTATACAAAGTAGTTTCTAAATGCACTGGGCTAGAAGAATGTAACTGAGCGAGTATAAATGATCCTTTCTAAAACTTCCTTTTAACTGTTGGTTTCCTTAAACTCACATCTGTCGAAATTATTTTTCAAGCAGTAAAAAATTTGAAAAATTGGCAAATTTAGTTTCCTACACTCTCTTTTAAGGTAGACCAGTACACCAAAGGGCTTATTTTTTTTATTATTATTATTTTATTATTATTAATTATTATTATTATCATTATTATTATTATTATTATTATTATTATTATTATTATTATTATTATTATTATTATTATTATTATTATTATTATTATTATTATTATTATTATTATTATTATTATTATTATTATCATTAACATTATTATTATCATTATTATTATCATTATTAACATTATTATTATCATTATTATTATCATTATTATCATTATTATATTATTATTATTATTATTATTATTATAATTATTATTATTATTAACTTTATTATTATCATTATTATTATCATTATTATAATTATTATATTATTATTATTATTATTATTATTATTATTATTATTATTATTATTATTATTATTATTATTATTATTATTAACATTATTATTATCATTATTATCATTATTATATTATTATTATTATTATTATTATTATTATTATTATTATTATAATTATTATTATTATTAACTTTATTATTATCATTATTATTATCATTATTATCGTTATTATATTATTATTATTATTATTATTATTATTATTATTATTATTATTATTATTATTATTATTATTGTTATTCAACTTAGACACTTCAAATTTAGTACTTTATTGAAAACCATAGTATAAGCTAATATAAGCCATTAGTATAAGCTAAACTAAGCTACAAAAAAAATTATATATCTAAAATAATATTTTCTACTTTATGGGTGGAAAAAGTGACATTTTATGTAATTTTTTCAAACTTTTTCAAAGCTCATGGCTATTTAAATTTTCTAAATTCAGATCTGATTTTTTTTTTCTACAACTTTATTTAACTATTTTGAAAAGAAGTGTGCTGTGATATAAGCAAAAATATGAAAAGAAATTGTTTTAAGAAAATATTTTGTCAAATGTACTTAAATATCAGCCAAAAAATACAATCTTCTTCATTAAATATTTTTGTAAAAAACTACAGTTGGCTCAGCAACAGGAGCGGTTTACATCCTGAAAAAAATAACACTCTTAACTATGAAGAGCTGTCAAAAAGAAACATTTATTTTCGAGTCGACAGCCTCGTTCACGGCAATTTCGTAAAAAGAAAGAATATTTTTCTTTCAACTTCTCTTCGTCTTCAATGCCTTAAGATGAAAATACAGGAGTAGGGGACTACTTAGCACTACATCTGATAGTGATAAAAACTTTCGAGCGGAAGAAAAACAACTAGATATTGTAAAAAAAAAAACGCCAAGTCAGCCAGAAAAAGTTAGGAAATCTAATGTTTGCCGCCAAGCGGCCGCGTTTCGTTTCTTTAGGGTACTTGTATATAATGCACGATTGGGGAACTTGTATATAAGCAATCAGTACCATCGATATAGATAAACAACTGGATAGACTTCTTAAAGCTGGGGAAATGAAACCATTGCCAGATACCGTTGGTGGGATAAAAAAAATACGGATTGCCGAGGATTGAAAATAAAATTTTGGGTTGTACACAGCAGAAATGTCAATAGTAGACCTTAATTAGTAATAATGTGCAAACAAATATATACTCTAGCAATTTACAAGGTTTTTCGCATTTCCATCCAACTATAAAAGTGAACCGTGATTGGTGAATCTTCCCACCAGCTTCGCAATCCCCGGCGCGTTTTTCTCTTTGCATTGACAATGGAGCAGTCTATCCAGTTGTTTATCTATATCGATGATCAGTACTTGACAGGCTAGAGTTTTTATAAATCTTATCTCAATTCAGTGCAATGAGTGCAAAGTAGGTGAAGCAAATGAAATGAGATTAATCCGAAATACTTTTAGCCAGTCAAGTTCTGATTGCCTATGTACAAGTACCCCAATTGTGCATTGTGTACAAGTACCCCAAAGAAATTAAATGCGGCCGCTTGGCGGCAAACATTAGATTTCATAACATTTTCTGGCTGACTTGGCGGGTTTTTATACGACGTCTTAATTATTTTTTTGGGAAGATATCAATTCTTTTTGTAGAGTTTGCAAACTTATCTGCAGTCGAGCCCTGCTTTCCATTAATTTTTCTCATTAAATGACCATCCCTTAAAAATTGGCCAAGGTTTTCAGTTACTCACATATTAAATCGAAATACTTTTTTTCCAAACTGCTTAATTGCATTTTATTCACATAAATTCGGTTTTAACCATCGCCAAATACGACAATATAATCTTCCCATTTTGCCATCACATGACTAATGTGTCTTTGAGTCATCTCCTCAAAACATATTTAATACGCAATAACGTCACACTTGACGTTTTTGCGTATTAAAAGACTAAGAGCGTGGAACATTGCACAACTTTCAATTAATTACACTTTAATACTGGTCACAGAATTGAAATTTGACATGGATCAGTAAAATTTTACTATTTTTGTTTTCTTACTTTCAATACTTAAAAAAAAATTGCCAGTTTGGCGATATTTTTGGTATTAATTATTACAATAACAAAACAAAAAAAATCCCAAATTACGAAATTTACAATATGTTTTTCGGTAATAGGCAATAAGTAATTTTTACTTTTTTCTAATTACACCGTCTAAATAGTTCAACTTAAAAAGTATCAAAGTCACTTCTTGAAATTGAGCAAAAAATGAATACCCAAAATCAATTGACCTGTTTTAATCAGTCATTATTCGGGCCAAAATTCCCAACTTCTTGGATCATTTCTGGGAGGGGGTCATAATAGGCAATAAGTAATTTTTACTTTATTCTAATTACACCGTCTAAATAGTTCAACTTAAAGTATCAAAGTCACTTCTTGAAATTGAGCAAAAAATGAATACCCAAAATCAATTGACCTGTTTTAATCAGTCATTATTCGGGCCAAAATTCCCAACTTCTTGGATCATTTCTGGGAGGGGGTCATAATAGGCAATAAGTAATTTTTACTTTATTCTAATTACACCGTCTAAATAGTTCAACTTAAAGTATCAAAGTCACTTCTTGAAATTGAGCAAAAAATGAATACCCAAAATCAATTGACCTGTTTTAATCAGTCATTATTCGGGCCAAAATTCCCAACTTCTTGGATCATTTCTGGGAGGGGGCCCTTACCCTCTTACACATTAATTCCTACAAAAGGCACTTCCTCTAATCAATTTGAGAGGGGGAAAAAAGAATGGTCTGAATATATTAAAGCGTCTAAGCTGTAGGGCAGTCTTAAATTCCTAAGCATTGCGATCATTTCCGGAGGGTACAGACCCTCCTACCCATCATATCATACAAAGGTCACTTCCTCTAATCCAACTGAGAAGAATAAAAAAATAAAATAAATGGTCAAAATTCATCAAATAGTTTTAGCTGTTGCCCTGGCTAAAGTTTTGGTCAGAACCAGAAGAATCAGAAGAACACAATTCCGGTGAATTCGGCGATTTTCAAAGGATTTTTTTTTTACCATGTTCCCTTGTTCAATATTAACTATTATGTTGTTATTTTTCGTCTACTCACCCGGGGCAACACGATGGCAAAAAATTCAGGGTTCAAGCTGTAGTAAAAGCATAATATACACTTGTATGTCTGCCCCTTTGTTATCTGACTTGGCGGCGGAACACTGCCGCGTTCCTAAATATACATGGTGATTTAAAAGTAACAGATCATTTGAAAAATCGATTCTTCAGAAACAATAAACAATTGGACGAAGATGTTTTCACATGAAATTTCAAGGTTTTGTACACAAAAATAAGAAATAATATTTTTTCCATCTATTATATTTGCATCAAAATCTAAATGGTCAGCTTTCTAAAATAATACTGGGTAGTTACATATTATCCCATCGACTGTTCGCAAACTTTTTGTTGGCAAGAAAAAGTTCGAATCACATGTATGTTTTAATAACATTATTGTATTAGTTTTTTGTCAAAATGAAGTCAGCTTATTTAGTTAAATTTCCAATCACTCTTTTTCTTTGAAATTCAATGCACTTTTAAGAAAATATTAAAACAAAAACGTTATCTTTCTCGAGTTCTAAAAAGATTAAGATAATAACTCTGAAAAACTAAGCTTCCATATTAAATCTTAAAATCAAGGGCGGATCTAGAGTTTTATTACGGAGGGGGCGGTGCCTGTTGAATAGCTTAGATACATTTTGTTGCTCTTAAGTTATATTACTATACCATGCGATAACTTAACTTTGATTGTACAGAATATGTTACAAAGAGGTCAAAAGTCTCAATACCATAAAGGTGACACACTGGTCGGCTACGTGTGAATTTACGATAATAAATTAGACTTGTCTACAACTATTTGATTCAGGATAAATTGTTGTTAAATATGAGACAGATAGAACAATCTAACAGCGAACACGTATACACATTGAATATTTTCAGACGATAATCTGCTTTGTTCCTTTGCTTCGTCCTCGGCTTTTTCATCTCCATGTTTTGAGATGAGAACATTTATATTACAAATGTTCAGTGGGGATTCATCATACACTATCTACCAATAAGTATTTGGACACTCATGCAATTGAGAATGCCTGCAGTCCTGATCTACGTCACCCTTGATCCCAATTTATGGTAAGCTTAAGGTATACATATACGTTGGGAATCGCAAAAATTAACCCAAATAGGCATTTTTGTTTTTTCATTCTAAAATGTTCTCCAATTCATTATCTTTAAAATGATACCAATAACTTTCTTATAGTTAAAACACTTTTTTAATTACATGCAATTTCGTAAAGGTCGACGTTTAAAACATATTGGAAAAAAGAAAATTTCGAAAACTTTGAACTCATTTTCTGGAGAACTGCTTTACATTGTTGAGTGAATGTACTCCAACGGTGATATCTTAAGAGTTAATTAACTGATTTTTAAAATTTCAACTGTATAATTTAGATAACATTTCAGAGCACGGGCCCTAGCTGTTTACAAAAATTTTGGTAAAAAATAAATTTTTAAGTATTTTAGAATATTTTTATTTTTGGAAATTTTTTATTTTTTCTAGTACTTTTGATGTTAAATGTTAAAATTTAAAAAATATTTAAGTTATACATTATATTTTGCTTGGGCTCGTGTATCAATACCTTGTCTTTAATTTCCAGTAAGAAATTTGTTTCAAAATTAATAAGGTATTACTTAATCGTCGTTGCAATTAAGCCTTAATTAGTGAATTAAAATTCAATTAATTAAATAAATATTTATTTTTTTACTTTTTGTTACTGCAAATACATTACATTTTTTGCTCTTGTAATTCTCTCAAAATTTTTAAACCCTGGCATAAGAATTAAAAAAAAAATTGTCTAACGTATATGTATACCTTAACGTTGTCTACTACTCCACTAACCTAGATAACTATGTGCTTCCTACGCTGTGGCAATTTTAAGGTTGGATCATTGTTACTTCTAAGATGACAAAGCCACTTGTTATGTTGCGAGGTCCACCATGGATTAGTATGATGACAGCGGGCTGCACCGACTGGACTGGCCTGCTCAGAGTCCAGACGTGAATCGTATGGAACACCTCTGGGACGAGTAGGATCCCCGAATTAAGGAGTGCAGCAACCGTCCAAAATCGGTGAAAGAACGCACATCTCCACTCCAAGCAGAGTGGAAGAAAATACCACTGTCCATCATCCAAACACTTTTGGAAAGCATGCCCTGGAGTGTATGTACTGTAATTGCCTTAGGTGGAGGCTCAACCACCTATTGAATTTGAATAAATTGTGTTTATCGCTTTTATCACAGGTGTCCAATTACTTATTGGTGGATAGTGTATCTTGATTGATTTTATACAAATCCTGAGTTCAGCGCACATTAAAACGCGAGCGGTCCATGAATAACGGAGGGGGGAGATCCCCCCCTTCGCCCCTCTCTGGATCCGCCAATGCTTAAAAACATTATTTTCGATACCAATTATCGATAGTACTTAGGTGATTTTTTTTTACATGAGTTTCTTATAAGCACTGAATAAGAAAAAGTGTCGTACGATCATTTTATAAGTCCAAAAAACTGCTGAGTGTAGCCCTAGTAGAATACAACTTCACTAGGAGTCAATATGACCACCAACGTCTACTTTTCAAAATGGTACCGTAAGTCAGGGTTACTTATTCCCTATGGATTTACTTGGACCAAGAATGAAAAAGCTGTTGCGTGGGTGCGTTCGAAAGACTTGAAGCCAAAGCAGATCAAAACTTGCAGAAATTTATTCTGATATAACTCTTCGCAGATTCCTTTACAACTCCAGAACTTCTCGTTCTAGTAGACTCAATACAGCTCTTTTCGCAACAATAGAGCACAAAACAGCAGTTAAAAACTTGACAACACAACTGCTAAAATCGCCGCAAAAGACAATGCAATACAATTCGCTTTCGGAACTCTCTGAATGCTCGCTGAGAGACAGCTAACTCAGTAACTCCAGTCAGTCACTCAACTCAGTAATTCCACTCAACTAACTCAGTGACTCAACTCTCGGTCTTATATAGGGGAGGCGAACCTTCGTGAATCTTCCAGAGATAGGCATTTGGAGAACTTTCCAGATCATAGTCGAAAAGTCCTATACATGTACATGGGGACCGAAAATGTCGAAAAATGGTCGCCAAAACTGTCGCCAACTTGGCTCTATCCCGCCAATTTGGCGAGATTTCCATTATCGTAATGTTAAATAGCCTACTCTTTGTAAAACTCGCTTCCCAGCGTTATCTCTGTAAAACTCGTTATCAAGCATTAAGAGACACAATGCAGGGAAATAAACTCCTGCACTGCCTTATGCGAAATGTACATAAATTTTCCTATTTACATAATTAATACAACGACATATTTACAATTATTCAGAAATTCGTAACAAAGTGATGTATGTCATTCCTAATACTGGATTATTGAAATGACTCGAGGATTACTTAAGAGGAATTCGTAGTAAGGATCATTCCCTATACTCGCTATGTAACAATCTTCTAGCCCAGTGCATTTAGAAACTACTTTCTACAAATCCTTGACAATATTGAAGTAGGTGCGAAAAAGATCACTCGATGAACTGGTATAAATTGTTTTCATTTAATGTCTATCCATTATAAATGAAAATTAAAATACCAAAAGGCAAAACCAGGTGGAGCAACTGCATATGTATTATAGGGATTTAAAATAAAAAATAAAATATACTAAACGCTATTTTCTGCTTGTTTTTAATTTATGTCATTTCATTAAATGATCCTTTTCGTACCTGCTCGCCAAACGTCAAGGTTTGATACAAAATAGAAAAAGTAGAAAGCAGACCATGGGACCTACCATTAAGGTTTTTGTCAAAATAGCGCATGCGCATAAGATAGCTGCCATTGAAAAAAATCATGTTTTTCAATGATTGCTAAAAAACACTTCTCCCATCAAAAGTTTCCTCATTAAAAGAAGGTTAATATCCCTTGGCGTCTGCCTCCACTTGGCGAGTTTTCAATTTCCAGCTTTGGCGAAGCCCCGTCAGCTGTCGGGAACCCTTCATGTGAGATAGGGGGAGGAAGAAGGTCTGTACTCCCACCACTATTTTGGGGTTCACTTGGCGAAGGAGCATCTCCGCTTTCATAAGAGCCGCATACCGAGCCAATTCTTGTTTATCTCCGGAATTATCTGCTTGGCGCGTGTTTTTCCGGCAAGACAGAGACCATTATAACACTGTGGCATACCTGACGTACGTCTCGATTCAGTCATTTTTCCCCGCATTCGTCAACTTGAAGAATTGTTTGATGCGAAGACGGCTTCTGTAAGGCGAGACTGTTTGTTTGTTTTTATTATTATTTCTTTTATTTTCCAAAAGGGCATTAGTCTTCTCTTTACTATTCGAAAGTGACAGCCAAACAGCGATACTTGTTTTTTTTTAAAAATTAAGTGCCAACTGATGATACATGGTGGAAGATCTTATCGCGGAAGAGGGCTATGAAGGGTTGCAACCGCCTCGTTTCACCACAGAACTCGCACCTGCTTAAAAAGAATATAATAAAGGATTGTTACCTTACCCGACATGAAATTTCAAAACAAATGCCAGAAATATTGCAACAGATTCCAATATTAAAATAATCAGCTTAAGGTCGATGTACAGGTATACCCTGTGCCTTAAACCCAAGCCCATTACAAAGTTGTTGCGTTTTTTTACTTTCAATTACTCATATACATTATACATAATGCAATGAGAGAATAGCATCCGGTCAAAAAAAACAAAAAAAAAAAACGATTTGTTTTTGCAATTCTCCACGTTTTGGAACATCCTGATTTCAAAAAAGTGATCTAGAAAAAATGCCTGTGTGTGTAATCAGCATAACTCCCGAATAAATTGACCAACGATGTTCAAATTTGATAAGCGGGTTGCTGGTGGCTATGGGACCTACCATTAAGGTTTTCGTCAAAATAGCACATGCGCATAAGGTAGCTGCCATTGAAAAAGTATTGTTTTTCAATGATTGCTAAAAAACGGTTCTAACGATTTTGATAAAAAATCTCTGTGCTAATGCCTCTTAAGGTGTTCGAAACATATCCTCCTCCGAAATTCCCGTAAAAATGCTTTAAAGGCGTAAAAAGTTGAAAAATGAATGCCTTAAACACAGAGTTCTCTTTCCTTAAGCGTACCTCATCAATAATAGTTTTTTTTTTTTTTTTTTTTTCTTCCTCAATTTTACTTATAATAAAGCATAGTACATGGATTATCGATATATATTTTTTAATTACCCATATTACAACTATTGCAAAATAATATCGCCAAACTGGATATTTTTTCAAAATGGATGATGAAAATATATTAACACAAATTCTTGTCATTATTATAGTGTAATTGAAAGTTGTGCGATGTTCCACACACCTAGTTTTATTTGGGTTTTATTAAACATCGATACATCAATACAGCTGAACAACATCATCATACATCTCTTTTTATGCACGCAGGCGGAGCAGGCGAATGTCCACACAATGTCTTTCCGGCGCATGCCCAAACATTTATTAAGTAGGGACAGACACCAGGCCACACTTTTGACATAAAGTACCAGGTATACATGACCAGGTATACATTCCAGTACCAGGTATACATGACCAGGTATACATGACCAGGTATACATTCCAGTACCAGGTATACATGACCAGGTATACATGACCAGGTATACATTCCAGTACCAGGTATACATGACCAGGTATACATGACCAGGTATACATTCCAGTACCAGGTATACATGACTGCACTGATCTGTAACTGCCACTTCTGGATAGTGCATTCTTAGTTATTGACTTGAGGGGGGTCCGGCACCTCCATAGGAGCCCATGTTAAATTCAACAACTTTGGGGGCATCTCATTTAATAACCGATTCTTCAATCATTATGAAACTTTTACAGTATAATATTTGGATACTTTTGAATACTTTAACACGAGATTTTTGTTATTTCTTAAAAATTAAAATAATTATGATTTTCTAAAAATATGCTTAAGAAAAATTATAAAATTTTAGACTAATTATTATTTTTTTTTTTAAAGTATGCTACTTATCAATAATTCCTCGTGTTAAAGTACTTAAATACATTAGAGATACATGTCAAAAAAATTTCAAGCATTTATGTCATATAGAGTTTAAGCTATGTGCCCCCAAACATGAAAAAATGGCATTTTGAGAAATTCGGCTTTGAAGTTAAGAAACAAGCATTAAATACCTACATTTTGTTTACTTCAAAAAATTATTAAAAATACTTTGAAATAAGATATAATTACAAATGTGGCATCATTTTAAAGACATAAATTTATATTTTAATAAACAGTAATAAACTCCAAATCAATAATCTGAAAAATTTTCATGTGCCGGACCCCCTAAGCCGAAAATCACCACGGATATCTCTATTAGCAAACTTCCCCCCAAAGGTAGTTAGAATGTGTTTGTAACCATGAGCATCCTATTACGTTATATACTAGCTGAATACCCGTGCTGCGCTACGAAATTTTTCGATGTGCCTTTTAAAGCAATCAAAAGACATTCATGTATTTTACACTTCAGACGTTTGCTTCCATTTCGATTCCGACAATTTGTATTATCAAAATATCCGACAATTTGTATTATCAATTTGTAATATCACCTTTGTTGAAATTTTTTCTAATATTCATTATTGAGAATATATTGGAAATGATACATTTGTATATCCCTCGGTTAGAACATTTATTCCCCCTTTGGTTCTTTTCAATAATTTTAACTAATAACTAATTTTTTTTTATATTTGCCTTTCTTAACATTTGCACCAAATATCAGAATTGTGACAATATTGGAAATGGATCTTTGGATATCCCTAGTTTGGAACGTTTAACCACTTTTCCACCCCTTAAAGAGGGTTAAGCGTGATCGGAATAGCTTACATTTTCTACGTTTGGATTTGTTGTCATTTGCACCAATTTTCAATGATGTGACCATATGGAAAATGGGGCATTCGAATATCCCTCGTTTGGGAAGTTTAATCCCTTTTCCACTCCTTAAAGTGAGTTAATAGAGATCGGAATAGCTTACTTTTTCTATATTTGTCTTTGTTGTCATTTCCACCAATTTCCAATGTTGTGACCGTATGGGAAGTGGGACATTCCAATATTCTTCGTTTGGAACGTTTAACCCCTTTCCCACCACTTAAAGTGGGTTAATCGAGATTGGAATAGCTTAACTTTTCTACGTTTGTTGACATTTGTACCAGTTTTCAGAAATGTGACCATGTGGGAGGTGTGACATACGAATATCCCTCATTTGGAACGTTTAACCCCTTTTCCACCCTTTAAAGTGGGTTAATCGAGATCGGAATAGGTTACTTTTTCAATATTTGTCTTTGTTGTCATGTGTACCAAATTTCAGAGTTGTGACCATATGGGAAGTGGGACATTCGATTATCCCTCGTTTGGAACGTTTAACCCCTTTCCTACTCCTTAATCGAGATCGGAATAGGTTACTTTTTCTATATTTGTCTTTGTTGTCATTTGCACCCATTTTCAGAGTTATGACCAAATGGTTAGTGGGACATTCGAATATCCCTCGTTTGGAACGTTTAACCCTTTTCGACCCCTTAAAGTGGGTTAATCGAGATCGGAATAGCTTACTTTTTCTATTTTTACCATTGTTGATATTTGTGCCAATTTTCGGAGTTGTGACTAAGTGGAAAATGGTAGAATTAGTAATGAGTGAGTGAGGGCTTTGCCTTATATATGTATATATATATAGATACATATATATATACATATATATATTTATATATATAGATACATATATATATATATATATATATATATATATATATATATATATATATATATATATATATATATATATATATATATATATATATATATATATATATATATATATATATATATATATATATATATATATATATATATATATATATATATATATATATATATATATATATATATATATATATATATATATATATATAATTATAATATATATATATAGTATTTTTTATAAGAAATTATGGAACTCTAAAAATAATATTTTGTGATGTTATTGACATGTTTATTTTTTTAAAAATCGTGCATTTTGGAACGATGCTTGAGTTATGGCCAATCTTCTTCAACCCTTGATTACGACAGTGGCCAATATACGGCTGTGTTCTGGGGGATGATGCTTTCCAATTGAAATTTCATCCAGTTGTTAATTTCATTTTATTACTGAAGCAAATTTTAAAAGGAAAAGAAGGGTCTGTCACAAGCAAGGGGAATTTCTTTACATTTATATATTGAGAAGGAGAAAAATAAAAATTAAAAAAACTTTCAATCAATATCATTAGCAATCGCAATCACGTTATTTGAAAAATTCTTCATTTGCATTTTCAGAAGCGGGTGCAATTTTTAATTTTAAATAACAGACATTTCTGACATTCACTGTATCCTTCTTCCGAATTTTAAAATTCTTGCCATTTTATAACCTGTTATGGAAGTTACCAATGAACATTGACATATATAATTGCTGATTTATTGTTAATGATTACCAAAATGTAAAACTTAGATCAAATCTTTAAAAAAAAAAAAAAACTTTTTAATTAAAGCATTCACCATAAAAGTCGTTTTCTACTTCAGCAGACAATACCTTTCAGCTGTAATTCGGATTTAAAGCACCTCGAACCGCAATTTAAAAAAAAAAAAAAAAAAAAAATCTGACTTAATATTCCTACTTCAAATTTTAATCTATCTATAACGTGGCGCCATCTATATTCAATATTTGAAGTTAATAGAAAGTATTTTCTGTGGAACACCTGGCGTCATCTATGTGGGAAAAATGTACTTAAAATTTCTCTCCTGTAGTAAATATATAAAAGATAAAAACCCGTTTTAACACATTTAAGAAATTTTCGTTAGTTATTTCCTAAGTGTTAGAGTTATATTAATCATACTTTTATTTTATACATATCATATTTTCGATTTCAATTAAACATAGCTTTCAATTTTTCAAAAACTATATAAAATTTTAAAAAACCGATAATCATCTTTTTCTGTATATATATTTTTTTTTTATCCAATGTATTGTGAATTGTTTACTTTTTTTTTTTCTTCTTTTTTTTTTAATTTTTCCACACTTTAATGTGGCACGTTGAACTTATATTATGCAACGAAGAAAAACATGCAAAAAAAAATATATTATGAATAATTTATTGATAAAATATTATGTTTTAATATTTGTATTACGAATATGTAAATAGCATAAATGGGCAAAAGGGATATCAGGTGGTTAATCTAAGATTATAAGTTCAATTAAAATAATACTTTTGAAATAATATCAGTCCGACATGAGATTTCAAGTTTTGTTACCTTAACACATTATTGATTCTTTTACAGAAAATAGAACTATTAGGTGTGTGGAACATCACACAACTTTCAGTTACACCATAATACGAATGTGGATTCGTGTTATTTACCGTTTTTATATTTTCATCATTCATTTAGAAAAAATGGCCAGTTTGGCGATAATTCTTACATGGGATGGGCCTTGCAAAAAAAAAAAAAAAACGCCAAAATAGCAATTTTGACAATGCACTTTTCGATCAATCATCCTTTCTTGTAAGTAGAACAAAGGAGAGGGAAAAAAACAGTCGTTGATGAGCGATGCTCAAGGGAAGAGAACTCTGTGTTAAAGATGACATTCGTTTTTCAACTTTTTACGTCTTTATAGCATTTTTAAGGGAATTCCAGAGATGAGGATGTTTAGAACACCTTAAGAGGCATTACAAAGTTTTTGATCATAATCGTTCGAGCAGTTTTTGAGAAATTACTGAAAAACATTATTTCTTTAATGGCAGCTACCCTATTAGCAGATGCAATTTTGACGAAAACCTTAAGGGTAGATCCCATGTGGCCACCACTAACCCTCACACCAAATTTGAAAGGTCAATTCGTTTGAGAATTATGCTAACCAGGTATACATCAATGACCTTAATACAGAATAGCCTTTTTAGTTAAAAAAATCAAATACAGCATCTATTTCAACGTCCCTAACCAGTAATAGATTGAAATAAAAAAATTTATTAGATTCTTTACTTTCAATTACCCATATTTATACGGTTGTAGGATCTCACTTGGATCCTTTTTCAGGTTCAAATTATGGAAGGTAACAAACGCCAGCACACTTAAGAAACGAGAGCAAAATCCTTCACGTCTTTCTTTAATTACAAAAAGTTTAGAACTAGAACAAGAACATATATAAAATAACATTTTTTACATTCTAAAAAAAAAGATTATCGTCTGCACTTTTTCAGTTCGTAACAGAATTCAGAACAAGCCGAATAGTACAAAAGTCAATTCTTATAAGCAACTCCATGATGACGTAACATACTCCCACCTTTTTTGAGTATTTATTTACTCAAAAAACAAAGTCACATTGAGCAAGTCCAGTCTCTTCGGTGGTTTCACCTTTCTCCCATATCTTGAAATCCCGTGGATATCGTCAGCCGAAGCATCAGGAATTGACTCGGCATTCACAGGACCTTGAACTGGATCATCAGTAACGTCTGGTACATCAGAAGGGGTAGTGACCGCCACAGGAATATCTTCAGACTGTACCTCTAAGGGAAATACTCGTTGGATAGGACGAATTATTATTGAGTTACCACATTTGAGTCGTAAAGAACGAATTTTCCCATCTCTACCTGGGATCAATTCCAATACCTTGGCTAGAGGCCAATATAAACGCTTCTTGTTAGGATTCTCAATGAGCACAACTTCTCCAACAGTCAAGAAACGAGATGATGGTTTTTGACTTTTTTCTACTAACAAACCTAAATACTCTTTTCGGAACCTGCTCCTTAAATCCTTAAGAAGTTTAGACCGAAACTTTACTCGTTTTTGAAACTTGGCAAAATCACTTAAATCTAAGTCAGTGACATCAAGAGAAGAATTACTCATCAAAAACATTGCTGGCGTAATTGCCACAAGATTCTCGGAATCCTCTGAAATGTAAGTTAATGGGCGAGAGTTTATGATAGACTCACAGTCACATAAAACAGTTAGAAGCTCTTCATACGACAAAATCGCGTTTCCTAAAGTACGCTTTAAGAGATCTTTAACCACTCTTATAAGTCTCTCCCACATCCCCCCCACCATGCAGCGGTGGGTGGGATGAACTTCCACTTTATTTGTTGAATTTCTGTCTCCCGCTCTATACTCTCCCAATCAAGATTTTTGAATTCAGCTACAGCACCCCTAAAGTTAGTACCATTGTCTGAATACACTATCTTAGGTCTTCCTCTGCGTGCGATAAAGCGTCGAAATGAAAGCAGAAAGTTCTCTGTTGACAACGAAGTTATGAGCTCCAAGTGCACTGCTCTGAAGACTGCACAGGTATAGAGAACAATCCAGACTTTTTCACCATTCTGGAGGAAGAGAGGGCCGGCCAGATCAACACCTAACACCTCAAAAACATTAGTATCCCTAACTCGGTCAGGAGGCAGAGCTACTGGTTCAGTAACAGTTGGTTTTGCACTGTACCTTCGACACCTCACACACTTCCTAACGATATTTCGGACAGTTTTTCTAGCTTTTAGAATCCAATATTTCTCTCTGATAATTGAGAGAAGTATTTGAGTACCAGCATGACAATTTGTATAGTGTAAGTATTGGATCAACCTCACAGTCAAGGTACAGTTTTCTGGAAGGAGGATAGGTGACAAAAAACAATGGTCATCTTTACGCTCAGTTATTCTGGTCTTAACACGCAGCAATCCCTCATCATCCTTAAATACGTTAATTATTGGTACACAATTTGGATCAGGGAAGAATTTTGATTGTTCCGAGCGAATAAGAACCTTTTCGGCTCTTTCAATTTCAGTACACGAGAGTTTTCCCGTCGCTCTATTTTCAGGAGTTTTACGACAGTTATCAAGAAATCTCTTGATCCATGCAGTCAACCTGATAATAGAGTGGTAATTCGAAAACTTATTTGAATACCATTCCTCATTGTTTACATTAATGTGACACAATTTAACTTTCCTCCTTTCAGAATCGACAACTTTCACTGCACAATTGATCTCAGTTGTAGGCCAATTTTTAGAATCCTCAATTAGCCATGCTGGGCCTTCACACCATTTTGAATCCAACAGATATCTGGGTGAACAGCCACGAGAAAGAACATCTGCTGGATTCAAGTGACCTGGAACGTGTCTCCAGTTTTCAGAAGGAGTAATTTCTCCTATTTCTCTTACTCTATTTGCCACAAAAATTGACCATTCCCCATAATGTTTTATCCAGTATAAAGCTACCATAGAATCCGTCCAAAAGGTAGTGGTCAAATCAGGCAGGTCCAATGCCTTCTGAATGGATTTGGCCAATCTGGCACCCACGCAACAAGCCAAGAGTTCTAACCTAGGTATTGATACAGTTTTGGATGGAGCAACCCTAGCCTTTGCTTTAATTAGATGTAATTTAATTCCGAAAGGTGTTTTTGATCTTAAGAAAACGCAAGCCGCGAAAGCAGTTTTGGAAGCATCTACGAAAACGTGCATGTCTGATGAGGAATTAGCCTCACAATATCTGGGGATTTCTAAGCCCTCTAACAAGGAAATATCAGTGAACCATTTATTAAATTTGTTATATAAATCTGGAGGTAAGGGATCATCCCATGATAATTTTAGTTTCCATGTTTCTTGCAACCAAACTTTAGGCTGCAATGTAGCTGCTGTTAATATGCCAATAGGATCAAAGATTCTCTGAATGGCAGATAACATCGACCGTTTAGTCAATTGTTCAGTTTTTCCTAACTGTTCCTTATCGATGAAACACCTAAGAGTATCCCTGTCTAAATTCCATACAACTCCTAATACATTTGTATCACCTTCAGATTTAGTTACGCCCTCCCCTTTAACATTGCTTTCCCATGCTCTGAGGTTAAAACACCCCATTTTCATAATTTCCTCAGACTTGGAAATAAATGGATGTATTTCCTGGGCGTGGAATACACCGGTAACACAATTGTCTACGTAGAAGGAATGACGCAGTTTATTAATCAAATCTCGATATTGTGGGGGACTACGCTCTAACAAATGCTTTATTGAGGCTGCTAATAGAAATGGGCTTGAGCAGACACCGAACACCACGCGACAATGACGATAAATTATTTCTTCACTTTCATGGGGATAGAAAAACCTTAAAAAGTCCTTATGTTTGGGGGTTATACTTAATTGCAGAAAAGCTTTCTCAATATCTCCTGATATGCCAATAGGGTACACACGAAATCTATCTAAGATATCCGGTATCAGTTCAATTAAATTTGGACCTCTATGAAGGCAATCATTAAGAGAAGGTTTACTTCCTTCCCTGGCAGATGCATCAAATACGGGGCGGATCTTAGTAGTTTTAGAAGGTGTATACACTGGTCTATGGGGCATATAATAACCATCATTTTTAATTTCATTATCTGGGACCTTTTCAATGATTTTTAACCTCTCCCATTCTTTAAATACAGCAACATAGGATTCAAGACAGTCCTTATCAATTTTACCTTGACACATTCGTTTGTGTCTTTTCAATGTTAAATTTTTATTACTTGGTAATTTGCTTTCAGTTTTAAATGGCAAGGACAATTCATATCTACCATCTGGAAGCACATTTAAATTATTCTCAAATTGCTCAATTGCTTTTGCATAACGCATGTTTCCTTTTAAATTCTCCACTGGATCTCGAATACCTATTGTTTCCAGATCCCACAATTCTTTGATATTAAAAGTGGACAATTGTGTGGATAACATACTTACCACTGGTTTTGACAATTGTCTTTCACTTATAGCAGGCACTGACATTACAACATGTTCCCTAAAATTTTCTTTAATTTTACCCATTAAAGTATATCCTAACTTGGTTTCAACAGCCGTTAAACCACATTCGAGTGTAATGCTCATACCCGTTAAGATTAACCCAATAGAATCGGCTCCCATTAGTAAATCGATTTCATAATGTGACGAATAAATATCAGGTACATCAATATATTTTTCTTTTAGTTCTGATAGTACCAATATATTCCTAACCTTAGGTAGACACCCACAAATTTTATTCTCTGAAAGAACTGGAATTTTACAAGAAAAGTCACCCTTTAAACTACTTATTTCAACATTATAGAGGGAATGTTGCTTGGGACCCGTCTGCTTCCCCCCAAACAAACCGTGTAACATGATTTGTTTTGCTACAGGTGTCAAGTTCAATTTTCCGATTGCCCGTTGAGTAATGTAGGAATTTTCACTACCGCTGTCCAGAAGGCAGCGCAAAACCAGCTCATTATTTTTATGACTAATTTTAATCATAATTGTTTGCAAATATATATTGGATACTTCTGACTGATTAGAAAGCGTATTGCCTATAACTGTGATACTAGGATCAGATTCTACTTTAATGTCTTCAACTTTAATGTCCTCTTTTTTGGGACACATTAAACTTTGATGGGATTTGTCATCGCAAAAACCGCATTTAATGAATTTATTTCGACAAAATCGTGCCGAATGGTTTAATTTAAAACATTTAAAACAAGCTTTATTTTTTATAAGAATACTCTTCTTATCCTTTAAAGACATTTTCTGCGCCAAAAAACAGTCGGAACTAAAGTGATTTTGTTTTGAACAAAATATACATTTAAATTTGGCTGGCCCCTCTTCCTTACCTGCATTAATCAAGACTGCACTTGTGGGCAAAGATGGCTCCTCATCCCTGCGGTTTGGTAAATTCTTCTGTGGCACTCCAAGTCCCGAGCGAGCAAGTATGATCATCTCCTCACTTTGCACCTCCGAGCGAAGGAAGGACATTAATCTTTCCAAAGAACGCACGCTTGCGTCAGCTGTTCCACTGGATGCCTCATCAATGGATCGACTCCTTTCCCAGGCACGCAGTACCTGTTCCGGAAGGCAGGACTCCACCAGGGGTTCCAGAAAATCGGCAAACTTTTCTTTCGTGCGCCCCAAACTTTCCAAAGCAAGTAGCTTACTCTCAAGTAAGTCATACAGTTCAGATAGGTCGACTTTTCCTTTGCCGGATGCGTTTTTTATAACCAGGCTTAGAAGGTCCCGTACATAAATTTGAACGAGTAATTCATCACGACCGAATCTATCCTTCAGTTGAACGATAACTTTTGAATAGTTTTCTCTCGTGGGCGGGTAGCTTTCTACCAGCCTCGCCGCTTTAGATTTTGGCACTACACTTTGTAACAAATACTGGAATTTATCTTCATCCGGAATATTGTCATCGCTATGAATTTTGCTAAATTGCGACCAAAAGGCTAGAAAATCCTTCGGTTCACCTGTAAATCTTTTCAACTCCAAACGGGGTAACTTAAATTTACGTTTTTCTTCCATCGCGTTAGCACTTTTCGATGCGTCAATATTCATGTTAATTTTTAATTCCAGCTGTGTCGAGACCGCACAAAATCTGTCCCTGTAGGTTTCCGCTTTTGCAAAATCTTCATCGTAATTCGTCGCCAAATCTTCATCATTCAAGAGAGCTTGTGCAATGTTCTCCTGTACGGCTTCCAGGCGAGAAAATTTATCCAATAATTGTTTTTGCAAAAGACATAGTTGGTTTACCGTAGTTTCATCATTTCGTAAAACCTCTTCAACATTATTGGCACACACCGTGAATGATTGTCTCAACGCTTTGCGTTTCGTGTTTTCTCCTTCCATAGTCAATCTTTAAATCGTTTTAAAGTCAAAAGTCGCGGACGCCACAAAAAAATATGTAGGATCTCACTTGGATCCTTTTTCAGGTTCAAATTATGGAAGGTAACAAACGCCAGCACACTTAAGAAACGAGAGCAAAATCCTTCACGTCTTTCTTTAATTACAAAAAGTTTAGAACTAGAACAAGAACATATATAAAATAACATTTTTTACATTCTAAAAAAAAAGATTATCGTCTGCACTTTTTCAGTTCGTAACAGAATTCAGAACAAGCCGAATAGTACAAAAGTCAATTCTTATAAGCAACTCCATGATGACGTAACAACGGTAATGAAAGTATAGCATTCGGTCAAAAAAAAAATCGATTTCTTTGCATTTTTCCACGTTTTGAAAAGTCCTGATCTCAAAAAAATTATCAAGAAAAAATGTCTGTCTATGTATATGATCTGCATAACTCCCGAACAAATTGACCTACGATTTTCAAACTTGGTATGAGGGTTAGTAGTGACCATGGGACCTACCATTGAGGTTTTCATCAAAATCGCGCATACGCATAAGGTGCCTTTGAAAAAATCATCGTTTTCAATGATTGCTAAAAAACGGTTCTGATGATTTAGATCAAAATTTCTGCGGTAATACCTCTTAAGGAGTTTGATACATCTTCACCTCCGAAATTCCCGTAAAAATGTTTCAATGGCGTAAAAAGTTGAAAAACGAATGCTTTCAATACATCCTTGAGTATACCTCAACAACGATCTTTTTTCGTCTCTCCTCAGTTTCGCTTATAAGAAAGGATAATTTAAGAATTATAGAAAAGTATATCGCCAAAATAATCTATTTGGCAAAGTGTTTTTTTTTTATTTTTAAGACCTATATAAGAATTATTGCAAAAAATATCGCCAAACTGGCCATTTCTTCTAAATGATTGATGAAAATATAGAGATGACAAATATGACACAAATCTACGTCAGTATTACAGTGTAATTGAAAGTTGTGCGATGTTCCACACCCCTAGTTTTAATTTAATTTTTTTTTAACTATTTAATAAACATACAAGGCCTTTAAATCCCCTATGGATACCGGTTTTCGAGTAACTCTGGGACAGCCTGGTATCTAACGTGAGACAGAGATTTTCTTGCATGATAGCTACACTGAGGCTATACTGTGACGAAACATCACTAAATCGATACACGTGTATCCTTCCAGGAGGTCTTTCTAGGGAAATTGTCCTGCATTTCAGTCTGAAATGGGAGAAAACTCAACTCCCCCGTGCTCCAAACAAACAACACAAAATTGTCACAATCACCACCGTGTCTACTGTAGTGACGACTTCAAATAACAAAAAAAGCTTCTAGACACCTCTTTTGCCTATCGGTAAAGCATCTGAAAGGAAAAGTGGGTCGTACGATCGATCCCCAGCAACCGCAGAAAAAACTCATGCGCTTCATTGGTGCCTACCGGACAAATGAATCATGCTGCCATCTATCGGCGCCTTCTGAAAAGAGAAACTTCATCACAGCAAGCGATGAAACACGCAACTAGCGTTCATCACTCGCCACAAGAGGGCACAACGATGCAACTAGCATCCCAAACCTCCAACTCCGATCAGACGTTGGTCAGAACAACAGTAATCGCTCCTTCATCGCTTGGTTGGTTGTTTTCAGATTATCCTGCGCTGTCAGCAACACGAGGGCTATAATGCGCCGAAACATTCTTCATTAGCCAAGCCAACATACATTTACAAACACCCATGCCTAACACGGGACTCGAATCCCGTAACCTCGCGGTCTAGAAGTCAGCCCGCTAGCCACTATACTGTTTGGTCGGCCCTTCGTTGCTGGGAGGGAGTTGTGTATAGTGACAAAACCTTCAAATAACATATAAAGCTTCTAGACGCTAGAGATCTCTTTTGTCTAGTGGTAAAGCATTTAAAAGGAAAAGCAAAGGTCGCACGCTAACTCGGAATGTTTTTTTTTTTGTTTTTGTTTTTTTTTGTTTTTTAATATAGAGAGATAAAAAAAATCTTGTATAGTATCAAACTACGGAAAATTTCATGCTGAAAACGATTATGATTTGGTTTCAAAAGGGAAACATAATTAACAAAGTAAAGGGTTGAAAATTGATAGCTTATGCCAGTATTGGAAATCATGTTTATTGATTAAAAATAATTTTTATATTACAAATGCATCATGCATTTCATCAATATTTTGCATCTTACATAATTGAAAAGCTATATCTTTTAGTATTCTTCAGTTTCTTCTAAATCACTTTCTTTCATTGCGCCATTTGTGCAATATCTACTAGAACAGTCACAAAATATTTTAATACATTCCACACCATTATGCCATGCATAATTTTAACTCTTTTGATTCTCTCGTCCCACTCACGTCATCGAATCTATGTGTGCCAAATTTCAGTGAGATTGAATGACGGTAGTATATCAACTAGACCTCTACAGACATTTTTTAACATAACAGATATTAAAAAAAAATCAATCTAAAAATATTTATATATTTCCTACTACACGTTTCTAATTTTAAAAAAGTGACGCCATCTATATTCAATATTTCCCATTAATATAGAGCAATTTCTGAGGAACACATGGCGTCAAACATGGGCAAAAAAAAAATTCTTCAAATCTCTTTCCTATATACATATAAAAGATGCAAACACGCTGTAACACATTTAAGAAATGTTCGTCACTTATTTTCTAAGTGTTTAGAGTTTTGTATAAAATATCATAATTTATTTTATACACGTTATATTTTAGATTCTATTACCATATAACTTTTCATCAGTCTTTCAAAAACTGTAATGTTTGACACGTAACACTTTTATTTTATTCATTTTATTTCTTTCATTTTTGAATTTATTTATTAATTGTATTCAATTTATCTTATTCATTTATTTTAATTATTTATATTTTAACTTAATTTTATTATTTATTTAATTTGTATTCATATTTAAATTAATTTTAATATTATTTAATTTTTAATTCTACTTTAGTTACTGTGTTTTTGATTTTGGCGATTTTTCTGATCGCCAAAAGTCCTGCACTACATTTGTTCCCCTTTTCTGGATATTGTTGATTTTTTTTTCCAACAATTCAATCTATTATTAATTTCTGATAAAAAAAAAAAATTGTCCACACTTTTTTGAGGCTTGATAAACTTTTGCGAAGCAACGAAGAAAAACATGCAAAAAATTAATAGAAATAACTTATTTATAAACCACTTTCTGTGTGGTCCCGCATTGCTGAGGACCCGTTGAAGATCTATCGATTCTGTGTTACATAGACTCAATTTCTTCGCATTTTTGTTGGTGATCAGCTTCCAATTTCTACAACAAATGCACGTTTTCGTTCATTTTAATAGCTCGCTTGGTCATTCTCCAGTCGATGCTGTTTTTGCAGCAATGATTCCCTAGCTCTCTTAGCTGCAGTGTTGGTTGGTATGTACACTCAACGACTTATTTTTGTGCACAATGACAGCTAATCAGGCCGTTTCCTACAGCTTAATGTGAATTCCTATCCACTACAAACGTCCATGCCTAATCCAGGATTCAAACCCGGCACCTTTGGCATGCAAGGCCAAAGCGTTAACCACACAGCCATCAAGTGAGGTCCTCCTTTGAATAGTGATAATATATGCAGTGTCTAGTTGAGAGATTCCTGCTCCCTTTCGTAAAGAATTTTTAATTACCCATCTTGTTTTTTAAAAGCTTTAATTAATACAAAAGTTGTTTTTTTTAATGGCACTTTAAAACATATTTTTATTCCAATTAAAAAAAAATAAAAAAAATAACACTTTACTCAGAAAAACTTTATACTATCACTTAAAAAATACTTACAAATGTTAAACCTAACACTATACCCATTTTACCCCATTCACAAAATTTGGGTTTAAAAAAATAATTAAAAAATTCATTTTACCTGCAATTACCCGAGTACTAAAACATATTGGTTATTCATCTGAAATACACCTAAAACATATATTTTCAGTGATCACGAGCAAAATTGACAATTAGTGTTAAATTTAATTTCCTCCTCTTCTTCCCTTTAAGCTGCAAATGGTTAAAACATAACTTATAGTTATTATTAAGTACATAGCCCAGTGTTGAGGAGATCTGTCAATCAGGGATGCTACAGCTTTATAGTATTGAAAATAGTTGCTTTAGTAGCCTCGGATGGAAAAGATAGTATCCTCAAATACAAAAATTAATATTAGCGTGACAATTCTGAAGAATTATATTTTGAACTAGCTGCGTGGCCCTGCATTATAGAAACCAGTCATTGTGTATAGGTCCTAGCTTTTGACACTTCTCGTGAAAATTTCAGAGCTGTACGTCTATTAGAAGTCGCTTTGTCAAAAATTAATTAGCAAAAGTAAAAAAAAAAAAACATAACATTTTTACATTCTGTTTATCAAAAGTCTAATTAGCAGGTTAAAACTACTTACGTTGAAAATTTCAGAGCTCTAGGCCTGTTGGAAGTCGCTTTGTAAAAAATTAATCAAATAATATACAATAACATGCTCGCTTACTCGCAAATAAATATAAGATTATTTTCCAAAAACAGTCGCCGAATATTTAAAAAAGTAACAATAGTATTAGCGGAAAAGGTAGCTTTCTGGCGAAAAAAGTCACCATAGTAGCCTTGCCCTGAAAACAGTTGCTTTAGTCGCCTGTGGCAGCCCAGATTAATATATAGATAACATCCTTTGATGCTACTCAAATCAGGCTAGCTTTACTCACAAAAAGACACTACGCAAACCCAGACCAGCTTTGCTTTCTAAAAGGATAACTGCTATGCAAACACTTATCAATTACAAGCTTTCCCCCCCCCCCCCCCCATCAAACAATAAACTAGGAGTGTGGAGCATCACACAACTTTCGATTACAATATAATATTGGTTACTGCATTGAAATTTAATACAGGACGTTATTTGCCATTTTCATATTTTCACTTATTTAAATGAAAATGGACAGTCAGGAATGAATACTTTTGGCGACAATTCTTACATGAGGAGAAAAAAGCCAAAATGGCGAAATTGGCAATGTTATTTGATATGATAGACATTACATTGTCCTTTCTTGAGCGTGAAATAGATAAAATTCAATCGTTGATGGATGAAGCTCAAGGACAAGAACACTGTGTTAAAGGCACTCGTTTTTCAACTTTTTATCGCATTTCTATGGGAATTTCGGAGGTGGGGAAATATAGAATACCTAAAGAGGCATTAGCAGAGAGATTTAAAACCAAAATCGTTATAGCCGTTTTTAGCAATTGCTGAAAAACATGATTTTTTCATGATTTTTGTAGTGATGTTGTACTGTATTTGGATACATAAAACTGAGGAGTTAACTGAAAACGAACATCTTTAACAACTGGACATTGGACAGGTAAAACACATGTCACAGCAGCCAGGGACCAAACTATAAGGTAACTGTTATTTATATATAGAATGGACAGTTAGAGTTAGGATCACAACACTCAAAGTTACAGTTAGGATCACAACAAATTTAACCTTTATAGTACAGGAAAAATAGCCCAAAAATGGACAGTTGAAAAACAAAATTCGTTCATTCTTGAAACTTTGGTCATAACATTTTTTCGGTAGTAGAATACAAGTTCCGATGAGTCCCCAAATTTTAAAGGGGTGGAAAACTGTTTTTGAGAGGGGGGAGAGGGGGGGGGGGGGTAAAATCCACCAAGAATTAAACTTTTCAATGTTGGTCGAGTGAGGTGTCGTTTTTAAATAATTTTTTGTGCTGAATCGAATGAAATAAATTTCAGATAAATTTGAACACTCCTTTTTAAGATATAATAGGTTTTATGGGTAAAATATTTGAAAATCATTAAGTTGATTAAGCAAAATGCATTAAAGGAGTTTTTATCGAGTAAAAACTAAAATAAGTTTCTCGATTGGTACTTTTTTAAAGGAAACTTTTTTGATAAATTAAGGCTTACAATGTACGACACCTACTCATTTAATTTTGGATTCCAATGCTCGAATTACTATACAACAGCTACAAACAATATCAACACTGTCTGAAAATAAGGGAATTGTTCTCGACAAACGAATTGCCTTTAAAATGATGTCTGATGTCCATGAATTCTCATTCATCGTCTTAAATAAGCTTTTCCTAATCAAAGTACATTATTACACTCCTTCCTCTTATACACAATCTTTTGGACAATCACAAAATGGTGGAAAATTCAAAATATTCCTGGTTGGCAGTGGTTTTCTGAAACAATTATAGGAAATCAATACAGTGATAAATCTAGCATTATCACTCTACCTTTTATTATTGCACCTCCTTCAGCTCTTGAAACTGTATATACAGCTTCAGTGATGGCAATTGATGCTGAACCACTTCCTGCTTTGAAAACTATTTTTGTAACTTTTGACTTGCCTTTATATATGAAAGTATTGGATAACCCTATTAATTGGCATGAACCCTATCAGTCTCACCGGAATCCTTACTGCAGAAAGTTGTGGTGAGAATATGAGGATTTCATTTACTAATGCCCTTCCTTGGTTCAATCGGATACATAATGGTGGATTCTCGGCTGCAAGAGTTATTGTCTGCTGCGTACGTTGATTATACTACGAAACACATACTTTCAGGGAGCGCTTGTTCTCATGCTGTTAGAGCATACATTTTGTTAGCTCAGTATAATTTACACCTGAAGGACATATACAAATTAATGAAGAGGGAAGACGGGTGTTGAAAGATGTGATAGTGTTTCAAAAACTCTATCCATGACAAAGAAACAATTTCATCGGATCCGAACATTATAAATCTAACAAAAAAAGTGTGGGAAGTCTTGGTACGTATCAAACAGAGAAATTCCACAGTTAAGTTGTTGATCCAGTACCTTGAAATGGCAATACTGGTAAGAAAATTCATAGAAGCAGAAAGGACTGGTGATTGGGAGATGCATTTGATAACTGTCAAACATATGGTTTCGTATTTTTTTGCAAAGAGACGCATTCACTATTCAAAAGCATGCCTTATTTATCTGCAGCAAATGTCCACTCAGTTGCAAAAACATATGTTACGGTACAAAGGGATATTTCATTATCGGGAGAACCAACAAACTTTCAGTGATATTTCACCGGATCTGTTCATTGATCAAACTGTTGATAGAGAGTTCATAGTTGTGAGAGTTCATAGTTCTTGTTCAAAGAGGGTTCTTGGATGTCTTGTGTTCACATGTTTTAAGGAAATCAGCAAGGTCACACATTACTTAAGCACTTGAAGATTTTTTAGACATTACATTTTTTTACAACATGTAGATGCTTGGCAAACTTGTGTGAAGAAATACAATTACATTACAAAAATATAGAAACGGTTGAAATAAAATAATCCTTTATCTAATTTGTAGTACAGTTCAGAATAAAAAACAGTTAATCAAGATACTCACAATTGTTCTTCAAAGCAACAATATTGAGGTGAAACAGGTAGTTATTGATGCAGATATTCTTATTCTTCGAACAGCCTTAGAGAAATCTGCCGAATTTCAGCCTACTATTGTCAGCCAAGGTTTAATTGCAAGGTACCCATGGTACGTCTTAATCATAAGGATTGCACTTGCCTTAGAGGAGAAACTTATATTGCTGTTGAAGCCGAAAATAGGACGCGTTACAATACAAATTTATCACTAAAAAAACTTACAGCCGCAACCTCCAAATGTTGAAAACTGCATTTTCCTTGCCCATAGATGCGATATCAGGGGATATGATATTACAAGTGCAATCCATAGAAAAGAGAAAAAACAGTTTTGAAGTTGTTTCAAACTAATAACATATTAATTGACTATATCAGAATATTCTCCAAATCGAATGCCTAGCAGGAAAGGTGCTGGAGAGCATTTTTTTATTGTATGGAGCAAAAGATCGTAAACTTGACCAACTTCGCCACAGTTTCTTCCAGAGGTCACTTCAGAAGAAGATAGTCAGATGGAAATCCTTAACCTCTACTTCCACAAGTGCAGCTCAGAAAGCATATAGAGTGTACTACGAAATACAGAAATGGCTCAACTACCACCTACTTCCTGAAGATTGGAATAGGATTCATCGAGAGGATGAACTACAGCCTGAAAAAACAACTTTATAACCTGCCACTGATGCAATACTCAAACTGATTTCTTGTACAAGTAAAGGATATTGTTCAACCCAACAGTGCGGTTATGTCAAAAGTGGTGTGCGTTGTTCTGCTTTCAGCAAAGCTATGAAGGAATGACCAATAGTAATTCTGAAATGGATGTCTTTGACAATGATGATCATGGACAGTTTTGCATCCATGATGAAATAAACTCAGAAACTATCACTGATGTTGATAGTTTATGTGAGTAAGATGATAAAAACTAATAATTATTTGTAAATTGAAGCCTTTTTGTACAACAAAATTTATGTTGGTATTTTATGTGGATTTTCGAATATTTTACTCATAAAACCCATTATATCTTGAAAATAAGTGTTCCGATCTATCTGAAAGTTATTTCATTCAATTCAGCACAAAAATATTCATAAAAAACGATACCTCACTAGACCAATATCGAAAAGTTTAGTTTTGGAGAGAATTTATCACCCCCCCTCCTTCCCTCTCAAAAACAGTGCTCCACCCCTTTAAATTTTGGGGACTCATCGGATCTTGTATTCTACGGCCAAAAAGATGTTATGACCGAAGTTTCAAGAATGAACGAATTTTGTTTTTCAAATATCGTATTTTTCCTGTACTATTATGTACATGCACGATTTTGAAAAAAAAAAAAGAAAAAAAAAACTTAATAGAAGGTCCCATGGCCACCACCACCCACACACCAAATTTGAACATCGTAGGTCAATTTGTTCGGGAGATATGCTAACCATGTACACACAGACAAACATTTGTTTTAGACCGCACTTCTCTGTAATCAGGATGTTCCAAAACGTGGAGGAATGCAAAAAAAAGGGTCAGTTGGTTATATATACAGGAAACAAATTATTTTTTTTCTATTGGGCCTCACTCAGTGGCGGCCGTGCACTACAGCCAGGCTGCATCTAAATTTATTAGTTTAAAACTAAAATTATATATTTTCTAAAATGAAGATCCAATTTCTACGGTAAGTGTAAAAATATTTAATAAACATCAAACTTCTTGCCTCAATACTCAATTCACGAGGGGAAAAAAAACGTTTCCATTATCTTTCTCCGAACAGCAGCCATGCGTTTCTGAAACACGTTTCGGCTGTGATGTTGTCATGGTGACCAATGGAATCCTATAGAGCCTTCCCTCCACATAATATGTAGTGAAGCAGCCAGATCAGCGATTTTCAGACTTCGGCTGTCCCTGAGAATTTCTGCTTCTTGTTGAAAATGTGTGTGGTGGTGGTGGGGGGGGGGGGGGTGTAGGGAAGATGCACGTTTCTGGCTGCCATTTTCAACCATGGGCCGCCACTGGTTTCCCCCCTGCATTTGCAACCAAAATTTATTGAGCAACATCAAAATAAAAAGAGCTGAAATTAAGAATAGGCTACATATAACTTGTAGCATTTTATTTATATAACAAGTCTTTCTTAACAAACTCCTAATCTTTAACTGCTTTTGAAGCATTCTTAACCACCACAACAGCAGGTTCATAAATTAGAGACACGTCCTTCATAAACGCAATGTATGCATCGGACGCAAAAGCCAGAGATTTACGATACATTTTCTCATAAAAACCTTCATCGAATTTCAACTTACACAGAAGACCAGGGCGCTGTCGAGTCTTCTTTTCAAACTCCTTAAAAGTGTCCATTTTCACTTTCGTCACCAAGTCATAAAACATCAGTGAATTTTCCGTAATCAAACTCTTAAAGTCAGATTCAGTCACACTCTCAAAGAAGCTCCAGACTCGGGCAACCACAGTTGTTCCCGGAAGAAAATACTTTTTGAAAATCTGCATCACAGAGTCCGACGACATGTCTTTTACGTAGACGAGCAGGGACTTGGTGGTGTTCTGCTCCAAAGCAAAGAATACCCATTTTCCTCGCCTCTCTTTCGCCTGTTTAAGCGAACACTGAAAGATCTCGACAGTTTTCTGTTCTCCCCCGAGCGGATCACACTTGTGTTCTAGTATCCCCTGACATAGATCAAGGCAACTTCCACACCACTCTCGAAGTGTCTTTTCTAGTAAGCCACTTTCATGCAACATTGCTTTCAGCGAGTATTCATGAATCCACATATATGCAACGTATAGGATATCAGCAGTACTCATTTTCGATTTCTCAAACCACGTCCCTTTCCTTACCGTTTGATGGTGTCCTTCTCCATTCCTATCACATCTCCACACGCATAGATCTCTGCTCATCCCTCTAGTGCATTTAACTAGCCTCATGTCCAAACCACAAGGACACTTGACTGTATTTGCCATGAGGCCCATATCCTGGCAGAACTTAATGGGGTTTGCACGGAGAATTTTTAGCAACTCTTCTGCTTTCATTCCAGGAAGTATTTTGCTCTTTTTCTTCTTTGGAATTGGAGTAGATTCTTTGGCCTTACACTTTGACATGTTGTTTTCTGGAATTGGAGGGGATTCTGCTGCCTTACTCATCGACATGTTGTTTTCTGGAATTGGAGGGGATTCTGCTGCCTTACGCTTCGACATGTTGTTTTCTGGAATTGGAGGGGATTCTGCTGCCTTAAACTTTGACATGTTGTTTTCTGGAATTGGAGGGGATTCTGCTGCCTTACGCTTTGACACGTTGTTCTTTGCAATTGAAGGGAATTCTGCTGCCTTACGCTTCGACATGTTGTTTTCTGGAATTGGAGGGGATTCTGCTGCCTTCTGCTTTGAAAGGTTGTTAACTGGAATTGGAGGGGGTTCTTTGGCCTTATGCATCAAAATGTTTTCTGAAATTGGAAGGGATTCTTTGGCCTTACTCATCAACATGTTGTTTTCTGGAATTGGAGGGGATTCTGCTGCCTTACGCTTCGACATGTTGTTTTCTGGAATTGGAGGGGATTCTGCTGCCTTAAACTTTGACATGTTGTTTTCTGGAATTGGAGGGGATTCTGCTGCCTTACGCTTTGACACGTTGTTCTTTGCAATTGAAGGGAATTCTGCTGCCTTACGCTTCGACATGTTGTTTTCTGGAATTGGAGGGGATTCTGCTGCCTTCTGCTTTGAAAGGTTGTTAACTGGAATTGGAGGGGGTTCTTTGGCCTTATGCATCAAAATGTTTTCTGAAATTGGAAGGGATTCTTTGGCCTTACTCATCAACATGTTGTTTTCTGGAATTGGAGGGGATTCTGCTGCCTTACGCTTCGACATGTTGTTTTCCGGAATTGGAGAGGATTCTTCTGCCTTACGCTTTAACATGTTGTTCTTTGCAATTGGAGTGGGTCCTTCTGCTTTATGCTTCAATATGTTTTTTGGAATTGGAGGGGATTCTTTTGCCTTACATTTCGACACGTTCTTTAGAATTGGTTCTTTGGATTTATGCTTTGACATGTTGTTCATTGGAATTGGAGGGAATTCTTCTGCTCTATGCTTTGATATGTTGTTCATTGAAATAGAAGAGGATTCTTCTGCCTTACGCTTCAATATATCGTTCAATGGAATTGGAGAGGATTCTTCGGCCTCACATTTTGACATGTTTTCTGGAATGAGAGGGGATTCTTGGGCCTTACGCATAAGCATGTTTCCTGGAAAAGGTGGGGATTCTTCTGCCTTACGTTTCAACTTGTTGTTTTCTGGAAACGGAGGGGATTCTCCAGCTTTACACTTTGGCATGTTAATCTTTGGGACTGGAGGAGGTACTTCAGCCTTATGCTTCAATATGTTGTTTTCTGGAATTGGAGTGAATTCTTCGGCCTTACTCCTCGAAGTGTTGTCGGCACTTGCATGCACAGGGCTTGAGCTTCCCACTTCCACTTCAAGTCCGAGACTCAGTTCTTCATTCATTGTGAATGTCAATGGAATTTTGAAGGTTTGTAAAAGAATAAATACGGGAACAAAATATGCAGTGAAACTCAAGAGTTCAGAGTTAATGTTAAAATTCTCACTTTGTTTCTATTTTCTAGTTAAAATATTTCAACTAGGCAAATAATATAAAAGTTCGATGATAACTAAATCTTGCTATTTTGAATTAGATGGGTAGGAAATGGGCCAATCTGTTGGATGAAATGAGTCTGTGCTGGGGTTTAACCAATTGTTTTGTTTTTAAAACATAGGGATTTTGGTTTTTGTTTACTAACTTTTGAATAAAGTAGACATAGACATACTTTCACTTCACCTCATGTCTCAAAATAAATTATAGAATATACTTTGACACCTCATACTTAAACTGCTATATTTAAAGAAAATTTAATTTGCCTCGTGATTAGCTCGAAAAACGCGAAACATGGATTTTTTTTAATAGTTGTAAATGCAATGGATCATAAATGTGTAATTCGATGGAAGTCGCACAAAATAACACGTGTTTAAGATTTTGTGATGTCACACGCTCATCTTGTATTATTATTATCATGCATAAAACCATAGATAAAAAAAAAAAGAGATAACATTATTATATTATATTAACTGTAACTTTCACTTGATAATTGTTTATTTATATTTTAATTTGGTGAATTTCAAAATGCAAAAGTGTTAAGTGAATTTTATTTTTAATATAAAAAATAAAGACAACGAATGGATTTAGAAAATGGTCATGCGGGTCAGTATCGTATTTAAAAAAAGTTTTATAACGAATTACTATCCTTTTGTGCATTGTGTGTGAAAGCTGAAAACTTCATTTCAGCTTTAGGGATGAAAAAAAATACTGGATTATATCACTACAAATACTAAATTTTTATTGTTTGAACGTTAGATTTCCTTTATTTGTTAAATTGCATCAATGGTTTTTAACTTTTATCGTAATAGGTCAAAAGGAGAAAAATATAAATCCGAAGAAATTTTATTTTTTGTAATCATTCCAGGATTAAAAAGCGTTTACGCCTCCCCCCCCCCCATCTTTTTTTGCGATTTTGCGCCAAATATGATAACCTGGCACTTATATGGTTCCATTACATCTTGACATCCATTTTGGCAAACCTGTAATTTAATTCAGTAGTAGTCTTGGCAGCATTTTGCAAAGTACTTGCTTCTACTGCCTTATATTCTACTGCCTTATTATATTATATTACTTCTACTGCCATTTATCAGTGAAAATAACCTTGGCGCAGAATCTGTACTGTACTTGAATGTTGTACCCATATTTTATTTACGTTGCCAACAGCCCCTTTAACGGAAAGGTACCAAATATTGTTATAGACAGGATTTTATTAAATTAGAGTATTTTGCCCATCTAAATGTATGTTTAGTAATATGTACATGAACATGTTGGATTGTATTTAAAGATCTCAATATTACTTTATTTAAATAATTTATCAAAAGAAATTTATATTGAATGAAATGATATAATAAATAGAATATTCCATCAATATTTGAATTTTTGAAAAAGGAGGATTATCTCATATTCATTGTTTTTGTATATTAAATCTGAGAGAAAAATTCTCTCAAAAGAAGCTGCCTAGTAAAAGATTTCAATCCTAATTATTTTGCTTTAAAAATGTTCGATAAACACAGCAGGACACTTTAGTGATTGTGTTTGGAGTTCAAACAGACTATATTTACAGCGTTTCCACGCATATGGAAAGGCAGGAAATGTCATGGAAAGTCATGAATTTGGATATTGGGTAAATTTTGTTATGGAAAATCATGATTTTGAGCAAAAAAATGGCTATAAGTCATGGAAATACAGTGAATGTCATCGATTTCTAAACATTTTGAGTAAAATCATGTAACTGTGCCGTCGTAAACGCCATAATCGCTTTTCAGCTCTCTGAAAATACATCTGTTTTTATTTATTTATGTGTTGTTGTAAACAACGGTCATATTTAAAAACCACGACCAATGAAATCATTTCCGAACTCCAAATTTGTAACATCACATGAGTAAGGTCTCATAGGTGAAAAAAAATTCATAAATGAGAACTGGAATTAACAGTTTTAGCTTGTGTTTAACTTTTTTTCTTTTTTTTTTATGTCTTTCTTTTGTTTTGCATTGTTGATATCAAAACATTTGATTTTTGATGATATAATTTATTTTTATTGACTTATTCCTTCTTTAAATATTTCTTTATTATTAAAGTTTGATTAGTTATTTTTAACACTGAAATATCAAACAATGGAAAATTATTTTTTTCTTTTTCTTCTGATTTGGAAGTTACTGAAACAAGGATTTTTTACTTAATTAAAATAAAACCTTACAAAAATCATTTTATGGTACATTGATTTACTTACTATATTTGTCTTAGTAAAATTCATATAGGTTATTATTATTATTTTTTTGTGTGATTTGATTCCTTGAGTCATGGAAATTTATTTGCTTCAGTCTTGGAAAGTCATGGATTTGTGACATTTTATTTTGGCAGAAACTCTGTATTTACACTGATATCACATTCTTGAAAAGATATTAATAATTAACATTATTATATTGGAATATTTTCATTTGACCATTACTAAATAAACAATTGCACCAGCGGTATTGTGGGATATTCAACCAAATGCCCAAATAATTAACACTGTGGAAGTGAACACCACTTGAGTTTGTATTTAGAAAGGTGACTCATTTGTAGCTAATTTTTAATGCTATTTAGAATTTTAGGCCATCAAATTGATAAGAGCAAGTTTGGCAGGATTTCATGGTCAACTGAATAATTTGTTAGTATCGAAATATTTATTTCTTTAACCCTCTGACGGTCCACGGAAAGGGCAAAATTCTACAGTTGTTTTCTCTGCAATAATTTTTCAATTATATTTCTAATTCAAATATATGTATATTTTTTTAATTATTTTTTATTTATTTTATTTCAGATAGGTTATAAACTACTATCCTGATAAATAAATTTAAAAAATATTTTATTTTAAATTTTATTTATAAATTTAAAAATGTTGTGTATTGCTGGAAAAGCTGGGGATCAAATGTTGCATATATACGTTCATGACCGTCAGTGGGTTAACAAAGCTAAACCTGGTACCAAAAATTGGTGGAAGCTGTGACGTCACAGATCCAATCCACTAGCCAGGCAGACGAGAGGAAGAAGGAGAAAGACGAGAAGAAGAGAGCTGTAGTAGAAAGTTGATGTTGTTTTTCTAAATAAAAAGCTTGCAAGCTAAATGTGTAAAAGAAAAAGGCTCAACTTAATAAAAATGAAGAATGCTACCACTCGTTTTCGAGTTTTACATCCCTGATGTCACAGCTTTAATGGAGGTACCGACGAGATTCGAACTGGTTATCTTCTGTTTACCAAACGTTAACCATCCATTAAAGCTGCGACATCGGGGATGTAATAACTCGAAAGTGAATGGTAGCATTCTTCATTTTTATTAAGTTGAGCCTTTTTCTTTTAGAGGCTTTTCATTTAGAAAAACAACATCAACTTTCTACTACATCTTGCTTCTTCTCGTCTTTCTCTTCTCCAACTGGTTAATGGATTAGATTGGCTTGGAGGTGTGGCTTCACAAAGCCTATATATTGCAGCCATATCCATGCAAGTAATCATTGCACTTTTAATACAAAGTACAAGTTTGAAACCAAAGTATGAGGCTATTAATGGCAAAGTATGAGTTTGTTAATGGATTGCTGACTCAAGTGGCAGGAAAAAAACATAATATTGAGCTTACATAATAAGACCAGAACACACTTTTGTAGTAACTTTAACTATTAATTAGTGATATATCAAAATAAAAAGTGTAGCTAATTGGACAACAATTAGTATTTCATATTTTGACTATACTATTAACATTTCATTTTCTAATTACCAAATTAGAAATGATAAATATAATAAACTGTGATGAAAAAAAATTAAATCGTTCTTTTAAAATGATGAACCGTTAATTATTTTGCTTTAAAACTACCAATCGTTGCTTGAATTTGAGAAAAAAGGCGTCACATAAAAAGCTCCAAAAAGGTTTTAAATACTGTCCCAATTTTTAACTTTTGCTGTCTCATAACTCTTGGAATTATGAGACAACTCTCCTGTTACAAGAATAATAAAAGTAAAATCTTGAACTACCTCAGATTACTTCATTCAAATGCAAATTCAAAATAATGTACAATACTTTTTATATTGCATTAATAATTGTTTAATTAAGATATCTTGTTTCCACAGTGCCAAGCATCAGGGCGCACACATTCGAAGCTGCAATCTCCGACACCCCGATTACCTTTCACGTAATGCAAATGAACAACTGCCTTTTCCTTTGGATCGGGGACAAGGGCTGCTTCGAGAACCTGTCGGTTGCCATGACTACCCCTTACTCCTCCCTCCCCACCACCACTTCCTTGATGGGACTGACAGAGGATGATCACAGTTCGAGTCTGGCTGCCAGGTTGAGCAGGAAGACGGGCAAGCAGGTGTTTGCTAGCTGCAACTTGGCTGGTGGGGACGAGGGTCTCATGGTTGGGGTGACACAGAGGCTGATGAGGGAGCTGGCCGAATGCCCGGACAAGTTTTAGGGTTAAGTCATCCTGCTGGAAAGGAAGGACATATTATTGCAAAAATGAGTCTGGACCGATATTTTGTTAAGAATCGTTTCGTGTATCCATGTCTTAAAGTGTTGTGCCTGGGCATTAGAAGTCATGGTTTTTCTTCAGTAAAATAGGAAAGAAAAACATTTTCAGCTTTCCCTGAAAAATCAGTTGAATTGAACTTCCTCCCTTTTTCTGTTTCGACAACTCAGTTATGAATTGAATGAAGATTTTTTGTACAAATATGTAGTGCCAGATGAAAAAGTTTGAAACTCTTTGTACATATACATACAACAAATAAACAACTTTTCATAATTTATTTTTAAGTCCTTTATATTAACTTCGATTTTGTGTGTGTATCAATGGCAGGCAAATCTGTGGACACCTAATTAACCCCCTTGATGTCATCCAATCGGGCTGAAACTTGGCAGGAAATAAGTTCAATGTCGATGACAATGTATTCTATCGAATTTTGGGGCTGTTACTGTCACTAAAAGGTCGCTTTTACGGAATAATAATAAACCAACTTGCTGTCGTCCAATCGCTTTAAAATGGCATTGCAACAACCATTGTTGAAACTCTTTCTTGTTGCCAAAATGTTTTTAATTAATAATAAAATTACTTTAATTAGAATAAATGAATGATATTTGAATATGAGAGCATAAATTAACGTTCATTTTTAATAAATAAATTTTGAAATGTAGTTTGCAGCAAATTTTTATGATAGAAATGTTTTTGACATTGGCGCTGTGTTAATGAATATAAAAATTGACAATGCATATAAAGGATTTTTTTTAAAAGCTCTGTTTTTATGGGATATATTATTAAAAACTTGTGGTTTATGTTATGTGTATAAGTATATCAAAGTTATATACTAACATAACATTACTAACTTATTTTTCAATTTAGATAATCATTCATCCATACTTTCTTCAACCTCGTGTTTTAACAAGTGTAATTTTTTTAAACTATTTTTCCACAAATATATTTTTAGTAAATCTAAATAGTATATCATTTCTTTGGAACTGTAATCTTCAAATCATATAAGATATCTATCAAAACCTGAGTTGCAAAAATGCTCCTGCTATGCCAAAATGTGGCACAAATGCACTTACAAAATGAATATGACAACTCCTTCTCTCTGTATGTCATTACTTAAGAAAAATAACTTATGATATCTCTATGTATTCAAATATCCCTAGATTTGTGATAAACCCAGATGTTCGGCGTTATAAAGGTTGTTAATCCTGTCACATATCCACTTGCTGTTTTATCCGAATAACCTGCTGCATTAAAATTATATATATTTAAAAACCAAGCATGAAGTATATTTTTCTCAGATAGTCTTCTTTATCAATCAACCCACCCTTACCAAATTTGACATATATTATTTGATAAATTAAAAGATCAACTGTAATGATACTAAATGGGGTGGTGTCAAGATTTGTTTGGAATTCATTATTTTCTTGACATTGAGTTTATGTTGTATTGATGTCAAAGAACGTTTCAATTTTCAGTTTTTTTAGTTTCTTAATGGCATTAATTTACTAAACTTATATAAAGGCTCTGCCCACCTGATGTCTGTGGGGTTAGCGCTCTGGCTTTGCATGCCAAAGGTGCCGGGTTCGAATCCTGAATTAGGCATGGATGTTCGTTGTGGTTCGGAATCCACGTTAAGCTGTCGCGGCCTGATTAGCCGTTACTGTGCATAAAAATAGGTTGTTGAGAGTACAAACCAACCAACAAAGGCTGTCTTTCTGAGGTCGACATTCTCAAATAAAACTATAAATGCTACTGACACGTGCAATATGTGAAATTGAAGGTTTTGTCAAAATCCATTTCCATTAAAATTCAACTGTAAGTGGCTACTTGAAGTCATTTTGCAATTCCTTAATCTTAAAACTATAATGTTACTGGCATGTCATAGACATGAGTGCTGCCAAGAGGTTGCACTTACACCTTCTGAATTTTGAAAATTAAAGAAGTTGGGGACAAGGTGTAAATTCAAGGGAAAAAACATGTATGCCATTTTAAAACTATGGTTTAATGTTAATTTTTTTACTATAACTCTGTTTATTTCCTATTTTAGTTTTTATGCTGAATATTGCATTTGCAATGTGTGTGATTTTCAGGCACCTGTTGTCTAGTATTATTCGAGACTAGGTATGGTGGTTGCGTTGGGTACCAAATAAAAGCTTTAGGGGTGAGGATTTCAAAAAATGTATACTGTGATTTTTTTAATTATTCTCAAAGGGGTAAATGATTTAATTGTTAAATATCAATTCTTTGGGAATTGCAATCAATATGTCTGAAAAATTAATCATTTAAGCAAAATTCAAGCAATCTTGCACTCCCCTTCAAAAAATCCTACCGACACCCATGCTCGTAGAACTCAAGAATTGAATAATGTAGAGCATTTAAAACAAGCAAGTGATAGCTGTACCCTTGCAGGTTTAGATGGTTAATCATTGCTCCATTATCTTACCAAGATGCTCGAACTCACTAAATTATTAAATGAAAATGTTGTTTATCTCCAGCCTGCTAATTATGATGTAATATTGAAAAGTTCTGGGCATACTACAGGATGTAAAATTTTGTTGTCTAGGCATCATATATTCTACAATCACAATTTGTTTCATTTTCAACAAACTGCCTGTGGTATGAAGTCTTCCTCATTATGAAACAATAAAAATTGTAACCTATCAAACATTTCAGATTAAAAAAATCTCAACATTAATGAAATTAATAATTTATGTACTGAATTTATAAATGAAAGTAGCAAAGTTTGATGTCTTGATAATTTGAATTCATAATGACACCTTGGTTACAAATACACAAAATTTACATTGGTGTCGGGTAAGATTACTTACAAATGCCTTGCAAAATTGGAAGGTTTTTGATGAAAAATTTATTTTAAAAAATATAATCCTAATAAAATATTATTCAATAGTTGTGAAATATTTTTTGAATTAATGACTTTAATCCTATATTAGACAGCTTCTATTTTTCTGTTAATTTTATCATTTTCCTCTAAGTTTTTAATTTTCAAAAGATGACATACTTGGTGGCACCTCTGAATATTTATAATTAAAACGTTATTTACATTTGAGCAGTGGTAGAAGTGGAAAACAAAAAAGTGGGGGGATGCCTAAAAGTTGGACACAAGTGCAGGCCATCTATAAGTTTTAGGATTTCGTATCTTATAATAAAAATATTAATTAGTAAGGGAATTCATTAATTCAAAAAATTAATGATTAAAGTCATTAATTTTTTGAATTAATGACTTTAATCCTATATTAGACAGCTTCTATTTTTCTGTTAATTTTATCATTTTCCTCCAAGTTTTTAATTTTCAAAAGATGAGGGGAAGGAAAGGGGTCATCTTCAACATACTTGGTGGCACCTCTGAATATTTATAATTAAAACGTTATTTACATTTGAGCAGTGGTAGAAGTGGGAAACAAAAAAGTGGGGGGATGCCTAAAAGTTGGACACAAGTGCAGGCCATCTATAAGTTTTAGGATTTCGTATCTTATAATAAAAATATTAATTAGTAAGGGAACAATTTTTACTTCCTAACACTAGCATTGAACAAGGGTCCAAAAAGTATTGTTATTTTAATGAATATTCTGCTATTAAGTTTTTTTTACTTGGAAGTAAGAGGTAAAGTGAAGTAATAATTCAACATTCTGTTTATTTAAATTCAAATAGTGCTTCCAAATGTGGATAATTTCATTATGTTAAATTAATAGAGAACTCTAAAATGTTTTTGTTTTTTCAATGCTTGTCTTTTTATGAAACACGAATAGAAATTTAACTTAAAAGGAACTTCCTCCAAAGTTAAAAGGTGACCACGTGTAACAGTATTTGTTAATAAAAATACTTATATCTTTATTATACAAAGTATTTTAATACATTTTATACATCATAACTTTTTTTCAAAACTTTTTCTTGGTGTCACTACATTTAAAGGTTTATTTTTCTTTATTATAGACTGAGAGGCGACTGCAATTTTTGGACCCCATCGAACATCATTCTGATTTTTTTATAGAAATTAGAGAAAAGTGAGTAGATTACGAATCCTCTGGTCTGCCGTGGCAAAAATGGCCGAAACTGGTCAAAAATCGACTTTTAATAAGTTGAACTAAATCCAATTGCCAAATGAGCCATAACTTGCCAAATAATTAGCATTTTTTTTTAATTTGGTAACCCTCATTCTTTAATTATCAATCAAGAAGGTTGCAGACGATTCAGATATCTGGCGACAGTCTACTTGCATCTATTAAAAGGGAGCCAAGTTGGCAATAAACATTACGTCACGGATGACGTAACTGATGTCGCCAATTTGGCTTACTTTTAAAAGATACACATTTTCCAAGCCAGAGATCAAAAATCGTTTGTGCTTTTTTTCATTGAAAATCAAAATGCAGGGTTGCCAGACGAAAAAGTTTGTTCTCTTTTTGGCAAGTTATGACATATTTGGCCATCGGATTTTAGTTCAACTCATTCCAAGGCGATTTTTTATCAGTTTCGGCCATTTTGCCACGGCAGACCAGTGGATTCCTAATCTACTCACTTTTCTTCAATCTCTATAAAAAATTCAGAATGATGTTCGATGAGGTCCAAAAATTGCAGTCGCCTCTCGGACTATTAGTTATTAGTCGGATTGAGTGTTTTTAAAAGTGGGGGGATGGATTTCAGTAATTTTAGAAGTAGGGGGACACATGGATATTTCCTTGAAAAGTGGGGGGGGGGGGGGACTCGTCATCCAGCGTCTACCCACACTTCTAGCACTGCATTTGAGTGGGCCTGGAAGTGGAAATCAAATGTCAGGCCCCAAAACTGTATATTCTTCTAAGGGCTTGTGTACTCATGACAGTTTTTCCTTTTCCAAGAATAGTGAAGAGTAAAAGGTCTAGTGCAAAAAGAGCTGAAAGTTTAATCAAGGATGCTATCTGATAGTTGAGGTGATTTTCGGAGATTTGTGGCTGTTGATCATGTAATAACATCGAACATAGTGGCCACAGAACCTGGAAATGTCAGGGAACTTTTTAAAATATAACAAAAATCAGGGAAATTTTTAGGCATGTTTTCCCGCTCATCTGTATTTTGCCGCCATTTACCCGGAGATTTGTAGTGGTAATCGTTTTAAGTTTAATGTTGCTGAATAATTTAAATTTTTCATTACCACCAAAATTATTTTTAAAAAATTGGAATGTTTTCTCTTTAGCATACATGTTCTATTTGATCAGGGTGTCTACACAACTGAAAATCGTGAAAAAAATTGCTGTGAAATCAGGGAATATTTTTAGAAATCTGTCAGGGAAATCGGGGAACTTTTTTTCCTGAATTTTGTGGCCACCCTGAATAAACACTTCCTCTTACTTATAATACTGATAACTCATCAACACTCTCAAGCTAAAAGCACTTGGATCACCAGAAATTTTTTTCCTCTCTGCTATTTTCAGCAATGGCGCATACAATTACTCAATCTTTTATATGATGGAAACCTTTTGAAAATTGCTTATATAAACTTTAACTTTAAATCACAGGGATTGGTTGTTTTCAGATTATCTGACGCCGTCAGCAACACGAGGGCTATAATGCGCTGAAACGTTCGTCATTTGACAAGCCAACATACATTTACAAATACCCATGCCTTACACGGGACTCGAACCCGCAACCTCGCGGTCTAGAAGCTAGCACGCTAACCACTATTCCGTTTGATCGGCTAAATCAAAGGGAAATGGGAAATATTTAAATAACAATACTCTCGAAGATACTCGAGAAAAAATACTTGGAGTGTTCAAAAGACACAGTCAACACTTTCCTATACTCTGCATAACAAATATTTCCTTTTTTTTAAGTATACTTATAAGAGCTAAGGAATTAAACATTTTTACTTATTTTCTTGTGAGCAATCAATTCAATAAAATTAGCAGTGAATTATTTAAAAAATAAATTAGTCTATACTATACCACACAGAATAGCTGATTTTGTCGTTATCAATACAGTAATTTTACTGTCATCTTTATTCATAGACCTCTCTTTATTCCAAGATGCTACTGATCCGGGAAAAACCGAACGCTAGAGCCCATGCACAATCAACTTATTCTCGGTCAAGGGATGATAACCATTACTGTCCAACTAACATTAGTTATCAGTAATTGTTATGAAATCGTTTGGTTGGAGAAGTTCTGTTCCTCTCTGTTACAGAATCCTCTGTTTATACTTCGGAATTTTTTTTCTCCAAATGACTTGTTATCTTGCAACTGCTGTGGTTTGTTTGGTATTTTTGATGCGAGGGCAACATGTGGTCTACATTGAGCCAAACAAATTGGTGAACATTAGTTAAAATTTAAGAAACATAGTCTGAAAAATTAATATAAAAGTCAAAGATGAAATATTTTAGACGGTAGAAGCTTTTTACATATGACACGCCATGTGTGAGACCGCATACAGCAGTTAAAGGTTAAAACCTTAAACCTCATTTAATGACTGTTTGGTTTATAAACCCCATTTGTGAAATAAAGACACAAAAGCGTGAGCACAGTTTGAAGACACAAAACAATGCTATTTTACACAAAATAAGGTTTTGAATGGTTAAAATTCTTGTCATTCTTTGGATGACCTTGAACTCAGCTACTGTGGGCCAGAATAATTGTCTTATATGAAGGAAAGATAAACTTTAAACAACTTGTACAGAATATTTTGCATTTCTACCATCTTACTGTGATCTGGAAACTGATGACACACATCTGTATAGTTTAAATTTTAGGCTTAGCAAATTGATTTCTGGTCGAATTGACTGGAAACTAGTCTTGATGACACCTTTCATTTGACACATTGCTGATGCCAGAAACATTTGAAATGAAGGGAATGTCAACTTCAGACAGACACAAGATTTGTACTTTAAGATTTTTACTACATTAGTGTGAAGAGCTAAATGCTTAAAAGTCTATTTTCTTGTGTACATGGTGTTTATAAACTATACATTCCTGTGATAATCACATTTTATTGCATAAATTACCTTATTAATCAAACATATATCATACCAGGACATGCCTTTAATACATTTAAATGTGCGTCTCTAGCACAGAATCTAGTGTCCCATCTACTGCTGCACTGTAGCTGGTGCAATTTCCTCAATGGACGATTCCCGCATTTTTAATTTTTTTTTTTATTCAATTTTAAATGCTTCGAAAAGGCCATAAACACAAAAATTTCTGCTCAATGCGCTTTTTCTTTTTTTAAATTTGCAATCAAAGTTCCTCTGTTAGACGTTGGCGAGAAAACGATTCATTCGGCTCGAATTGAATCTGACATCAAGAGATCCCAAACATCTTGGCTTAAAATGCAGCAGCGGAAACTAGTTGCAAGTTTCTCGCAATTTGCACCAAACTGTCTGGGATATGGCAATAGTCTACCAAAGCAACGCCAACTATTTGACAGAAACCTCATGATAACCACAGAAACGGCAGAATCTCTTGACGTCACAGATTTTGTTGAGTGTTTTGATCGGACTGGTTTTGGGGCATTTTCTTTTCTTAATATTTAAAGAACTTTTACTTAAATATTTGGAATCAGAAAGAAATTCTTCATAAATTTTAATTAATTTCACTCTTTTTTAAAAAATGCAGGAATTGTCCCTTGTGGCTGTAATTCGTAGGTTAACATGTTGTGTATCCTTACCTGGTATATCTTGGATTTAAAAAATCTCCATGTAAAGAAATCTAGGGGGAGAGGGGGTCAAATTTGGTGACTACGAAGCCCACATCCTTGGCAAGCCCCGGTGGGACGTTAGGTGTTGTGCTGTGATATGCAAGGGGAAAGCATTGGAATGTCCTAAAGATGCGTCCTAGTATTATATATTTTTGATTAATAATGTAATTTATGCAATAAAATGTGATTATCTCAAGAATGTGTAGTTACTTCATAAACACCCTGTATACTTGCAATGGTAAACGCATAAAAATATTCACATCTAGTAAAGTAACTCTTAATTACTATTCTTTTTTCAAGCCATGTACTCTTCATTTGGGTTTATCTTCTTTTTATCAAGGCCTATGGGGACTAAGGCACCATTAAGGCTGCCTTGTACCAACCCCATTACCTTTGTGTTGGTAGTGGGTAGTACTGCACAAAATGTTAGCACACGCTTGCGAGAGGGAGTGCGCTAGTCTACCTATAAACACAAAAGAGTTCATTTCTACCTCTTTTCGGTAGCTACCAGGTAGATGGCAACACTACCTACCATATATGGAACTTCTTAATTTAGAGGCAATACCAAGCAGAAGATTCCAGCAGAAGACTTAGCTATGCCCCCCCCAGAGGTATTGATTTGTATTTGAACTTGGAGGACTTTGCAACTATGACTGATTTAAAGTCAGCATTTTTCAGTACTGATTTAAAGTCAGTCTATTGTCAGCATTAGTGAACACGCTGGTCTTTAGTTTGTCCCAGGCCCTGAACTTGCCACCATTAGGATAGCAAGCACAAGCCAAGATCAAACTCCCAACATACTGGTTACAATAACGATGCCTCTCCCGACTGGGCTACGCAGCCCTAGTTTTAACTTAGTAACCTGCTTTATGTGCTTCAACTAACACATTGTATATAATAAAAAGAAACAATAAATATACAAGGTAGTTTCTTTAACCCATGACATTTTCTTGTTGTTACCATATTACATAGGTAGAGATACATTAAAAAATTATTGCAATTTTTTATTTACATCGTGCTTAATTTTACATTTCTGTGATTTCATACTTATAGATTTATAATCAACAACTTCTATTAAGCATGTACAGTATTTATCACATGGTTTATGGATTGTAGCTATATCTTTCAAAAATGCAAGAAAAGCATCGGGAGCAAAGGCCAAAGACTTACGATACATCTTTTCGAAGAAATGTTGATCATACTTTAATTTACTCCACTCATCCTGATTGCTTGGTCTCTTTGCACTCATTTTGAATACCTCAAAAGTGTCCATCCTCTCATTTGTCGCCAAAACCATAAACAAAATTGACTTCTCTTTCGCCAAATACTCAAAGTCTTCCTGGCTGAGGTTTTTAAAAAGCGACCAATTGCTGGCAACAACCTTTGTTCCAGGTCGGATATACCTTTGGAAGATCTGTAGCAGGGTGCATGACTTCTTGTCATCAATGACAATATGCAAGGATTTGGTGCTGTTTTGCTCTACCGCACAGAACGCCCACTGCCCGATTGGTCGTTTGTCCTCGCTGATTTCACAATGAAAAATTTCCACAGGCTTCCCTTCACCTCCTATAATATCATTCTTACGCTCCACAATCTTTCGACACATGTCTAAGCAGCATGTGCACCAGGCCACCAGGGTATGAACAGAGTGGTCACACTCGTGCAGAAGCGACACGTACGAGTACTCGTGTACCCACATGTACGCAATCCACAGTATGTCACTTATGCTCAAATTCGACTTCTCAAACCAAGTCCCTTTGCGTATCGTCTTATTCTGCTTTGAACCGTGACAACTACGATAGCACACCCACCAAAAACCATCTCCGCCACACCTGCACTTTAGGTGCATTTGGTTTCCACACGAACAGGTCACTTCTCTTGCAACGAGTCCGTTTTCCTGACAAAACTTAATTACTTTGTCACCTTGTATATGGTTACGAAGTTCACGAGATCTCATCCCGCGGTACTTGGAATCAATATCAGAACAAGGGTAAAAGTTCATGGGTATGCGTTTCTTTTTAGGAGGTGGTTCTGTTGTGGATTCATCGGGAGGTTTTTCACCATCTGCTTCTGTAGATGGATCGTTTTGTTTGATGTCATCTTTCAAAATGTCTTTTTGGCGTACTTGGGAGGGCTTACTCAGTCGCAGGTTAGGAAGGATTGATTCTGGTCTCACCAGTGCCATAAGCTTAATCTTAAGTTCTTCATCCATGGTTGTTCATTTGAATTGATTTAGACAAACTTTTTAAAGGTTATTCACATAACCTTCTATAAGCATGGAACAATTGTTACATTATCATATGCTAATTTTTCATAAGTATTTCGAACTTATAGGTGTATAATCAAAAAGTTAGGTGGGTGCAGTTGAGCCACAAATAAATTAAATTCATATCATCCATAAAGTGTTGGTTTAAAAAAAATAGATTTTTTTTTTACCATATGATTTGGCTACCATGGTATTTTGCTATAGATCATTGGTAGGTAATTTTTAGAAAATTTGTATATTATAAAGAGTGCAAAAAGTAGGAGGTTTCATAATAGTAAAGAACACACGGGCATCTCTACGGCTTACTAGTTTGTACAAGCACTATTATAAATAATTTCATGCAAAAACTTTTTTTTGTTTAATTTTGTACTTATAATCTAATCAAACGCTTTTAAAAATTCTTCCTTTTTTTTAAATTGATAGAATTTTGCTTTATTAACTTCCTGGATATTTGTACACAGCATCATTTGCATTTATGGTTTCGGTCATCATCTCATTAACCAAAATGTGTGATGAATAATAATAATCTTTCTATATACTTTAAAAAAAAGTAATAATTTTCAAATTTAACTTGTAATCTCAAACCAATATTTAACTTTTTTTCTTCATATATTTTGAAGAGCTAAAGTTCATTGATGTGAAGTGAAGAGATTCCTCTAAAGTTTGTTTTGCCTGTTCAGTTTATCGAAGTTGGTTTTGTTAACATTCTTGGTTTTGTTTATATTTCATTGATTATAGTTTAATTCGTAGATCACACCTAGTTAAAATATTCGAAATACATACGAAATCTAAATGCTTGATCGTGCAACGATTATCCAATTCTTAGATTTTTCAATAAACTATAAAAGATCGATCCAAAACAAACAACCATGGATGATGAACTTAAAATTAAACTTTCCAAAATCCTGAATCCTCACTCAATTCTACCTAACTTCTCACTCGCAAGGCTTCACGACCCACCCCAAGAGAACATTTCGCTGGTTGATAATCAGTTGGATGCATCTGAAGAATACAGAACCGAACCGCCTCTTAAAAAGAAACGCGGTAGACCAGCAAAATGTACCGAAACACTCAAGAAGAACATTTCACAGGATGATATGTATGAGTCAAACACATCTGTTGAAACAGCTAACGTTCATACGTCCCCGCCTGAAGAATGCTTAACAGAATCGCTTCCTGAAAAAAGGAAACGGTGTCGACCAAAGAAATGTTTCGATTGTTCCAAAAATAATAGCAAGTACCAAGGAAGGATATCTCACAAACCACCCCAGCAGAACATTTTGCAGGATGATATCAGTCAGTCAAATTCATCTGAAGAAACAGATGACAGTCACACATCTGAAGAATACACAATAGATCTACCTCCTAAAAAGAAGAAACTGAGTGGACCAGAGAAATGTTTCGATTCTTCCAAAAAGAGTAGAAAGATCAAATTAAAGCTATTTCACAAACCACCCCAACAGAACATTTTACGGGATGACATCAATCAGTCGGATGCATCTGAAAAAAAAGTTGACAATCACATGCCTGAAGAACACACAACAGAACCACCTCCTGAAAAGAAGAAACAGAGTAAATCAACGAAATGTCTAATTTTTTCTGAAAAGAGTAGAAAGCACCAAGGAATGTTATCCCGTGATCTGAATCAAAGGATACAAGGGGACAAAGTCATAGGGTTCTGTCAGGAAATCGGGCTAGTCGCTAGTGGTGTGGTCTGCTCGTGTGGAAAACAGATGCGCCTCGTAAGCAAAAGTGGCCACGATGGTTGCCGGTGGATGTGCTACGGGAAGGAACACAATGGAAGGCCAAATCAAACAATACGTAAAGGTACTTGGTTCGAGAGCTCGAAACTAAGCATAGGCGACATACTCTGGTTAGCGTACATGTGGGTGCACGAGTACTCGATCATTTCGATGATGCATGAATGTGACCACTCTAATAGTACAGTAATGGGTTGGACAACATCCTGCTTGGATTTTTGCCGAGAGATTGTGGAGTTTAAGAGTAAGCCTATAGGAGGTGAGGAGGCATCTGTTGAGATCTTTTGTTGCACGATCAACAAGAACAAACAACCCACCGGGCGATGGGCATTCTGTGCCATAGAGTTGTGCGGCACCAACTTCTTGCATTTAATCATCGATGACAAGGACTCATTCAACCTCCGTCAGATTTTCGACAAATATATTCTGCCGAGAACAAAAGTGGTCGCCAATAATTGGTCGTTGTTTAAAACCCTCAAAAGCGAGGACTTCAGTTATTTAATAATGAAGAGGTCAATTTCATTTTTAGATCTAGTGACAAATAAAAAAATTAACTCCTTTGAGATGTTTAAAAAATTGCTAAATAGACCGTCTAAACTGGACGAATGGAGTAAGCTGGAGTTTGGTCCAAGTTACTTTGAGAAAATATATCGTAAATGTTTGAAATGTGCTCCTGATCCTTTTCTCGCATTTTTAAAAGATGTTGCGATGGTTTACAAACCCTGTGATGCATATTTTACAAATTCAACAGAGACCAAAAAGTGATTTTATTGAATTGTTTTGCAATAAATATTTTAATGTAAGTCTGAGTAGTCATTAAATGCCAAATAGTTAAGATATGTTTGTTACACTGAGAACATGTCCAATATTTTATGCGATTTTTTTTTTTTTTTTAATATTTGATAGTAAAACCATGTAAAGGTTACAGGTTTAAAAAGATTGCTGATTAAGAATTGTAGTTGATAGAGGTTGTGAATGTTCTAAATTTGTCTTTTGCTTTTTTTAATTTTAAAAATTATTTCCCTTTCCTCCAAATCAAAATACTGAATGTTAATAAATACTTATTTTACAATGGGTATTTTATTACTGGTTAAATATTTGACTGGTTAAAAATTACTTATGTTTTTATCATAGCTCTAAACTGGGCTCGAAAATTATACTGCCCGAAATACGCGGGGCATTTAAAAATTCATATTGGGCATGTATTTTTTCCTCATATATGCTTAGCCAGGCATGTATATAGTATTTCGTCAAAAATACCTTTCATAAGATAGGTATTTTATATTTTCACTCGTGCACATGCAATTAAGATCAGTTCAAGATTTTTAGTCTGTCATCCATTGCGATGTAACTTGTCCAATGAAACTATAAATAATTTAATACAAATAGGCATTGTGGAGTTAAGCCAGCAATTTTTGCTCCATCACCAGCAACTAAAAACTGGTTACTTGCAATTGTAGGAACAAGACGTGGAAAGACATGCAGTTGAGATCACTACTAATTCTGAACAAAATCGGTGATGTTGTGTAATGTGAAAATATTTTTAATATGGTATGTTAACCCTTTGCGCTCGAACGGCGCCTTTTAGGCACCACATGATTGGATGCCCCAACACGAGATGACCACTAGGTTTGATGCGGAAATTCGATGCATGGCCAATGACTGTTTAGTTTCTATGAAGCGAATCCGTAACATAGAATCGAAAAAAAAATGCTGCGAAATGTTTCAACTTGCTGGTCCCTCTGCGCGAAAAAGGCCTCAAGTGCAAAGGGTTAATATTGTGTCTTATCTTTGCTTATTTCATTTGTAGTATAGGTATCATACCTATACTTACACTATGTTCATACTTACACTATGTTCTATGCTTATGACCTATACTTACACTATGTTCATAGTGTAAGTATAGGTCAATGTATATATGTTATTAAATACAATTTTTTTTCAACAGGTCAGTACTAGATGTATGAATATGAATGAAATGCTCTGGCATATATTTTCTAAACTAACCTGCAACAAACGTAACGGGGCATGTAAAGTTTTTGAGATTTTTCCCACCCTGGCTCTTAAAATTAAATTACCCAACATACATGGGCTGTGTAAAATTTCAGATAGGGCATGTATTTTTCCCCCCTTACATGACTGTCCGAGCATGCAAGGAGAAATATCTTTCCAAATCAAATATACCTTTCCATAATAAATATTATGTATTTTACTAAAAAATCAGTACCATCCATTCCATACAAAAAATATTTAATATTGGTGTCTTATCTTTGATTTTAAAGTGAAATAAATATTTTCATTGTAGATATAATGCTGTTATCTGCAATTCTCTTTCAACAAATCGGTACTTAATACATGAATGTTTTTTGTTAATATGCACTTGAATAAGATAAAAATCATAATAAAATCATAAAAGTTTTATGTAAGCATGTATTTAGATTGACATGGCCAACTGGGGACGTAAAAATTTTGAGGCTTTTGCAAGTCTTGGCTTTTATAACATTTTAATTACAATAATAATGTTATTTTAGTCTTCAATATTCTATGTCAAGAATATAAGTGATTATTTGACTTATAGTCCTATAGTTATCAGGGTCTAACGAATGAAACAGTGGCGATTTTATGCTCTAAGGATTAAAAATTGGAGTGGTCGGGACAATCAAAAAATTGCAGCCGTCGCAATAATTTGATTGTCACCATTTCAGATCACCCAAGGTTTTTGGCTTCCCTCCCCCTTAATCATTGCCACTGTTAAAAAAACTATGGGATATTTGCCGATTCTCACCAAAATAAAGTTCCAATACCTTGATGTATTTTTTTTTAGGAAACCAATAACCGAGACCCATCAGGTTTATCTAGGCACAATCTTATTAGCAATATGAAGTCAAAACTCACAATATCCTCCTAAATTTTGTCGCCGATTTCAACATTAAATTTAATGGGTTTTTACGTCAGCTTCATATACCATTTTGTAGATATGTCAATGGAATAGTTGTCTTTTCACAGAAAACGATCATTACATTCTTTCATACCAGCATAATTTGTAACTGGAACACTAACTTCCTATAGAGTTGGAAGAATTTTTTCCATTTAAATTTATAAAAATCTAGTAAGTCTAATAAAGACCTTCAAACCATTTTTATTAACATGTCTGTGATATTTGTAGTTCAGGATGTACAAGTTGCAAAATATTTCCAGTATCAATATTCAATATTTCTGGCCATAACTTCTAGTTGAATTTTGGTATGATAACTTGACTAGACGTTTTATTTGACATATAATATATGTGTGTTTAAAAGTAATTCCACTTTTTTTTTTTTTTACATTCTCAAATAAAAATATATTGCGACTTTTTATATTGAAGTTTATTCTACTTAAAATGTTGATGTCTGTTAAAAAAAACCAGTAAAGTTGGTTAAAGGCCTTTTGAGCAACAATATTAAATGTCTGCTATAAAAGCAAGAACTATTTTCTACATTAAATGTGTATGGGCTTCACCTCAAACATCCCTACAATACACTCACAATTTTGTTTGCTTTGTACCCGACATTTATTATGTACCCAATTTTCTTTTTCCCTTTCATCACAATATGTTGGTGCTTAATTTTCATCTCAAAAGCAAAAGATTGTATCTATAAAAAAATATATTTCTACTATAATGTGAGGTTGTATCTATAAAGATATATTTCTATTAAATATCGTCTTACAATTTCGAAAGAATGAATTTTTTTCAAAGGTATCTAAAATCGTAAAGTTTTATTTCTGGATGCTTGTTTAAAATATGGCAATAATTTTTTTTATTGTTTGGAATAGGCGAATGTTCTCATTTGAGTAAAGTTAAATGTGGGAAAAATTTACTCATTAGTGATTAATGTGTCAAAGGTATGCCAGAGAAAACCCAATAGACTGAGAGGCGACTGCAATTTTTGGACCCCATCGAACATCCTTCTGAATTTTTTATAGAAATTGGAGAAAAGTGAGAAGATTACGAATCCACTGGTCTGCCGTGGCAAAAATGGCCGAAACTAGTCAAAAATCGATTTTTAATAAGTTGAACTAAATCCTCTTGCCAAATACGCCATAACTTGACAAATAAGGAGCATTTTTTTTTATTTGGTAATCCTCACTCTTTAATTTTCAATTAAGAAGGTTGCAGACGATTCGGATGTGTGGCTATGGCTTACTTGTATCTTTCACTAAAGTGCCAAATTGGCAATAAACATTACGTAACTGATGTCGCCAATTTGGCTTACTTTTAAAAGATACAATTTTTCCGAGCCAGAGATCAGAAATCGTTTGCGCTTTTTCTCATTGAAAATCAAAATGCAGTGGGTTACCAGACGAAAAAATGTGTTCTCTTTTTGGCAAGTTATGAGATATTTGGCAATCGGATTTTAGTTCAACACATTCCAAGTCAATTAATTTTTTATCAGTTTCGGCCATTTTTGCCACGGCAGACCAGTGGATTCGTAATCTGCTCACTTTTCTCTAATTTCTATAAAAAATGCAGAATGATGTTCGATGGGGTCCAAAAATTGCAGTCGCCTCTCGAACTACAATGTTGAAATCTAAATTGTGGTGATGTATTTGTGGATAATCTAGCTGATAAAAAGTTAATTTTCTTATTCAGGTGATGCTTATGTAACAAAAAGAATAATTATTTTCTTTATAAGGTATGGTGTTATTTCAGCACAAGCTTGAATTAAATCCATTTCTTAGTGAGATATGCAGGGGTTAAAACAGTCAAAATGTAAAAAAAGAAAAAAAATGTCTGCAGCATTATTTTGAACTATAAAAATAGCTGATTGATTTGTTGGTTTATACACTCAACGACCTATTTTTATGCACAATAACGGCCAATCAGGCCAGGACCTACAGCTTAACGTAGATTCCGAACCATAACGAACATCCATGCCTAATCCGGGATTCGAACCCGGCACCTTTGACATGCATGGCCAGAGCGCTAACCACACAGCCATCAGATGGGCCAAAAAAACTTAATATATTTGTGCACTAATGATTGTACAGAACAGAGGCACAGATAGAAATTTTCTGAGTGGAATTTAAGGCCAGTTTAGTCAGATAAAGCCCTACAAAAAGTCCACTAAAAATGAAATTGTAAAAAAAAAGCGGAACTTCTTAGAAAAGAAAAAGCATTATTCCGAATAAATGAAGATGATTTTCAACCCTGGAGATGAACAATAAGTCTGTTAACTAATTTAAGATACATATTTAACAATTCAAATAATGGAATCGAACAATGAGAAATTATAAAAATATTTTATTATGCTTATTTACAATATTCACAGGAAAAGGTACATCTCCATAGTTATTCCAAATCCGGTATTCAGCTGATTGAACGCTTCTTTCTGTAATGAAATGAAATTAACAACAGTTTTTAAATGAATTGGAATCTATTCACAAAAGCAAAACAAATATTTTAAACATCTAAAACTTGTTTCATAGAACAGTAAGAGTCAAAAATTTAAAAGAAAGTATCAATGTTCATATAAACTGCTTCAGAAAGATCTCAATTGTGTATATGGATTTTAGATGCCTCTCAAACAAATCAGTAAAGTGAATGATAAAGCTGACAAGGGGCCTAATCTCCATTTGTCCATTTTCTTTTTGTAAAGTTAGGGATCAATTTCACTCTAGTTCAAGCTCAATTAAAATGCAATTGCAAAGCATTTTCTCTGGTCAGTTAAAGTTTGCAGGTCTATTGTTTTATATAGTTAATGTTTCATTCATAAATTACCCATAAAAGTTGTAGTTTTAATTGCTGTTTTCAGTTTGAGCTTCTACATAGCAAAGGGTCTATATATTACGAATTATTTTTAAAAAATCCAAAACATATTTTGATAAAGAAAACATGCTAAAAATGTAAAATGAAACGCCATCCCTTATTCACATGAATATATGCCATTCAAGGAAGTTTGCTAACAGTTTTAAAAGTTCCTTATCTTCCTTAGAAAGGAACAATGGTTCCTTAATGGAATTTTGTGAAGAATCGGCAAATGGACCCAAGTTCCTTCTCAACTAACCTCTAACTATGGAATGAAATACAAGAACTCTGTCAATCACTAGACTATATTCCTGGCCAAATTACCAATGCAAATCCAAATTTCCTGCATGCAATATATCAAATGAAAGGTCTCATCAAAATTAGTTTCCAGATTTGACCAGGAGTACTGGAAATTACGACCAGAGCTACTAATACTACAGGCATGTGCGAGTATAATTTTAAAAATCTCGGAAAGATCAGTAAGTTTTAATAAGTTGGATCAGAAGATAGCTAATCCATATGAGATGTTTGCAGCTTGATTCAAAGCTTTGATATCAGCCTACAACAGTTTACTGCTTAAATTGAATTGTTAAATGTAAAAAGGGAACCCGTCAGTAGGTTTTCAATTAGACATGGCCCCTTTTTACATGTAACTATCTAATTATCATCAAACTTATCAACCATGTAACATTAAAAATAATAATAATTGGCTGTATTTTTTTTATGTTCCTAACAATGCGGCAAGAGATTTCTATCACTAAATGTCATCAAAGCTTAATTGGATGTTATCTCTTATTATTCCAATTAATAATTTCACATGCAGCTAAAGTAACTGAAAAGTATTCGTAAAATCCTGTAATGTTCCAGGTGAAATCATTGAGTTAGCTTTGACCCATCATGTTTTGTAATATATATTTGTGTTGTGTTGGTTTTAAAATTACAGTTACTGTCACAATCAAAGCTATAATTTGTTTACATACCAAAGAAGTATAGGGCTTAAAGCTTTTATACTAGGTTACTCTAGGTCAAGTAATGGATATTTTCTTTATTTTATAAAAAAATTTTAAACAATATTCAGGGCTCCAGAAAAATATTTTCTTCCTGCGTACACAAATGCTATTGCCAAAAATTTCCTGCGGGCTTTAAATTATACTGCTGAAGAAAATTAAATGTTACGTACTATTGAGAATTAAAAGTTGTTTAATTCAAAATCTTCTTGGCATTGAATTTGGAAGCACCACTCTGCAGGAGAAACATCGGTTTCCAATGGCACATTTCCAGTTGCAATATTAGGGTCATTGGTACTGGGTTGGCTTAAAGGTTAAGCTTGTGAAACGATAGCAAACACTGATGCTTGTCTAGCATGCCTCCTTTCATAACTATTTTCATTTTTGTGCTCTTGATTTAAATGCTGGGAATAGTTTTGCTCTAACATTTCTTGCAAATATGGCATTTTATCTTCATTGTTTTAATTGGATAGCTCCTTATAATTTTAAAGAAAAATGTAGCTTCTTTTAAATTACAATGGAGTATCCAAGAATTCTTTCAAATTAAAAAGAATGAAGGAAATAAACTCTCAGTGTAATTACATGTTTCAATAGGTCCAGATTCCAAAATCAGGAAATTAAACCCCCTTTCCCCCTTATGGCAACACTTCTCCCTTCCCTGTCCAGCCTAACTGGAATTTCTCCTTCCTATATACAGAGTGGCCACAGAACCGGGAAAACCTGGAAATCAGGGAAATGTCAGGGAACTTTTTAAAATTTCATGAAAATCAGGGAAATTTTGTATTGTTTAAGGCACGTTCATCCATATTTTGGCGCTATTTACATGGAGATTTGGAGTGGTAAGCCATTAAAAGTTTAATGTTACGAAATAATTTAAACTTTTTTTTACCAGCAAAACTATTTTTAAAAAAATTGCATATTATCTCTTTAGAATACATGTTCTATTTGATCAGGGTGTCTAAACATCTGGAAAACCTAAGAAAATTGGGGAAATTTGGAAAAAAGTTTGCCCTAAAATCGGGGATTTTTTTAAAAATCTGTCAGGGAAATCAAGGAACTTTTTTTCCTGAATTTTGTGGCCACCCTGCATCTAGAAATAACAGGTGGTGAACTATTTGGAGAATAGCATTCCCCCCCCCCCCCCCCCCAACCTCTCCCCTCCCGGCATTACGGGAGTCAATGATCCCCTTTCCCGCCCTGTCTAACTGGAATTTCTCCATTAAAAAAAAAAAAAAAAAAAAAAAAAAAAAAAAACGACATTTGATTTTAATTTTCTGCAGGATCTGACGATTTCCTGCGTACATCGTACGCTTACGTCCATTTCATCGGGCTCTGACAATATTTCTAAATTAGCCATGCTAATGCAAAAATTCACATTGAAAAGTCCACACATATCAGCTGTAAACAAAACAACCCATTACTAGCTATTATGTAGTGGTACACATGTTCTTCAATGAACAAGTTATTACAGTTTCAGAGAAGTCTCACCAGGTAGCCAGTAAAAAAATTTTCGATAAAATTTTAAAATTTGGTTTACTGACACATCTTGATTAATGGATTTTTTTCTGAAGCAATTTTCAAATAATTCCACATTGATCAACAGATTGTGGTATGGTTGTTGTGTCATGAATCGTATTCTTACCTATAAAAATCTTTGGCTTGCTTCCCTCCGATACTGTTACATTTTTGGGATCAATGTTGCAACCACTCAGTGTAGAATTACTTTGTTTGAAGTTTATCTAAAATTATAAAACACAATGAAAGAAAGTTTAAAAAACTTAAGATACAAAATTTTACAGAATCATTCCATTATCATTCATTTAAAATTTCCCATTAAAATAACATTTCTTACCTTTAAAAACAAAATGGTTCCAGTAGAAAATTACAGACAAAACGTTTACAAAGTGATATAAAAAAGATTTACAACAAACTTAAATAATTTCTTTTGGAACTTAAAGGTGTTGAATGGAGAGCATGCTATAAAATTTCCAGTCATAAAACATATTAAATTGCACAAATTATTTAGATATAATTTAAATTCATTTATTTTTATACAAAAAATTAATTAATATTGTAAAATGTTTTAACCACAAATGTAAAAACAAATAGACTGTTAAGTGTTAAGCTTGTTTCTTGCACACTACAAATTAAGCACATTACAAGTAAGTACATTATAAATATATTAGAATTTCTTTGGTTTCTATAAGCACAAATAAGAAATTTTACAAAGCATTAAAAACTTAGTGATTGACTAAAAATAAAAAGTAAACAGAATTTATTGACATTCCAATGTCAAGACGTCTAATCGATGGGGAAGGGGGGGGTAAGAGGGATCAAGAGCAAAATTTAGATAGGTTAGGAAGAAAAGTTAGTAAGTTTAGCATTTTTATTAATTAAAATTCCTGAAATATATTATGTGAAGACCAAAGAAATTAAAATGATCAGAATCATCATGCACAATAATAAATTAGCTGGGCTGACTATTTTTAGAAAAGATGGCACTTCAACATTGAAATATTTTTTAGCAATTTTCTTCTAGAGAGTTGCTACAGTTTGATGATTTTAAAAAGTTGTTGGTCGCAGTAAAACATCTTTCTATGAAAGCATGTCTCAACATTTGAAAGTTTGGAACCTCAGTACAGAACTGAATCAAAGAACTTAAAAAAATCACATACTTGGGCATAACAATTTTTGTCAACACAAAAAGGATCACTATTTGGCATTATAGGCTTGTCATGGAATTCTAGTTTAGCTGATAGGTCTGCTTCTAGATCTTTAGGAAATTTTGTACCTAAAAGAATCGAATGCTTATGTATTAAACAATTTAACATTCGTCATTGGATAACATATTGCATTAAAAATGTATTTTTTGTTTTAAATTCATTGCAAAGCTTTTTTTTTTTTTTTTTAAATTTTTAATTAAATTTCAATATGCGTATTTTTAATTATGTTGTTTTTTATTTATTTATTTATTTATTTATTTATTTATTTCATTGTACACTTTATAACCAAATTTTAAAATTCGAATTTTCAAAAAACAGTTGGAAGTAATATTTCATAAAAAAAAAAAAAAAAATCAATTCAAATAAATTATTGAACTTTTTATGTACTAACACAAATCATGCAATTAGCACTAACAAAGTAATTTATAATTTGTATTTGTCATGCATGCTTTTTAAAATTTGAAAAATTATAAACTTTTACTAGATAAAATGCTTCCTTTAAACCAGATCAACAGCAAAGTTCTTTGTAAAACAAAGACTTATTGTTAATGATCATAATGTATCATGTTTACCCAATCTCTACAAAAACCATTCCAGACAAATATATCTTTAGAACAAAAAGTACTATTTTCAAGTTTTTTTTTTTCTGTACTTATAGGATTAGTTTTTGAAAAGAATATTAGATAACAAAATATTAAGATTGACACTTGGACATACAGAGACCAACTTGTTCTATTTTATCACATGCCATGTTGGTTTTGCATGTCCAACTTGGCAGTTAGTGTTCATTTGAATTATTATCATTAAATTCTCTTACCTATATTCCATTTGAGTGTATATTTATCTTCAGTCAACTTAGGAGTGCCATGCTTGGCATAAAATTCTGACTTTTTTACAGGTCCCCTGTAAAAGAGAAAATATATTTATATGAAAAATCTTAAAATTAATTTTTACTGATGTTTTTTGAAATTTATTAACTTAAATAAACTAATACCTTCAAAGTATTAGGCGAGATAAAAAAATATATATATATACTTTCTCCACAAATATTCTCTGATTTCCTTGTCAATCTCTGAAAGCAAGCTACTTCCAATTAAAAAACTAATATTAACTTGCAGAAAGAACAACAGATTAATCTATTCTTTATGTAACTTAAAAAATGCAAATTGCTTTATACATCAGATGTGTCTTTGAAAAATTAATATGGTATTTTTTTTTTTTTTAAGATACTACATAATAAACAGAATATATATTAGGTGAATAAGTTTAATAATAATTTTAATTTGTTTTTTCTTTATATGTAGTTGAATAAAATATATATATATATATAAGAGGCATTTATGAGCTAGGAAGCATTCTGAAGATAGCCTTACCTATTGAAGAAAACCACAATTACTTCACAGTAATCAAAACTATTTTTCACTTTTTCATTCAGTTTTAACTGTATCAATAAATCAACATTGTATTCTCCCTAAAAGGTAATATTAGATATATTAGTGGAGAGGTTTTCTAACAATAGAAACAACTGTCACAATTCAAATCAAAATTTAAAATAAAGAAATTGAAGCAATTTTCTTCATTGTGATTTCCATTAGAATACCTTAAAAAAGCAAAAGCATTATTGATTCAAACTATTCATTAAAAAAAAAAAACATTTTGTAAATTTATTTTATTAAAATGAAGTTTAAAATAAATTACTGAGTATAGAAACTACAATAGTCTTTAAATATATAGAGGAAAGCATTAGTGTGGTGTCCAGTCATTGCTTTCTTTAAATAATGGAAAGATTGGGGAAAATGAACATGAACCATTTTCTGCATAAATAATCAAAACTAACATATTTTTACTTTTATTTTAAGAAGGAACATAAGCCCGTCCCTGACCTATAGACCTAATGCTTAATTAATTTGGCCGTAATATATAACTATAACTTTAAAACAAGTGAATTTTTACATCAGGTTAAACAATAGTATTAAAAGATTACAAACAAAATTGGCAGTAAAATTACTAGTGAATCCATTATAATTAATTTTTTTACTTTATAAAACTTTTTAAAGTATAACGGGAAAAAAAGTACTAAGTTATTTTTCTTTCAAATTTCCTTAATAATAATCTTTCATTACTGTCAGTTTACTGGGCATAAAAATTTACCAGTTTTAAATCAACACTTAGACAAGTATTGCAACCAATAAAATGAAGCATTAGGTCTATATTAGCAAAGAAAAGGCTTATAATCTCATTGTGTTCACTCTAATAATTGTGCTCCATACTTCAGTTTGTGTTTAAATTATTATAAGTTTAAGTAGTCGATTTAAGTTAGTTATTGTGTGCATCTTGTTTCATGTTCAAACTTTTTAGTTCTTAGTTGAATTTATAGATTGGGGTTTTAGATTTAACATGTAAATTAGAGCAATTAGCTTGGTATCAGGATACCAGTAGAGGGGAAGATGTGCTGACTATCTATTGGGCCTGAAAAAAGTGCTGGAAATTGTGTTCATTGTCTTCTGGAGCTTAGGAGTTGTGTTTTTATTGTTCAAGTCATGTTTTCCAGAACTTTTGCAACTCATAATTTACAAAGATTTAAATGCTTTCTGACTTATTATTAAAATTTAAGACAACTGTTAGTATTTGAAGTTTAAATATTAATTCACCTGTCGTTGAGTGTCTTTTTATTCAGTTTATGATACTTAGCTGCAAGATTCTGAGTACATTTATGGTTCTTTAATAAACAATTTTTCAATGAATCAATGTTATATGCGACTATCACAGTTAATTTCATCTTTTCAAATAAAATTCAAGTAGTTTTAAATGCTTTCTTAATAATGAAAGGCATTGAGGAAAGCATTTTTTAATGTTATCATGTTGCCATCGATGAACGTAAATAGAAACCAACAATTAAATACTTTAAACACAGTGACAAAATAGTGCATTCATTTTAATATATTGCATAACAAGAGGTACGATAAAAGCAAATGGATAAATGCTTGCTAAGTTATATTGCTTTATTGGTCATGTGTAATGTTTCCTATAGATAAAAGATTTAAAAACAAAAGGATAATTTGGTCAGATTATTAAATTATTTTCACAAACCTAATCAAAAGAAATTTTTATGGAAGTATAAATTTCTTAGTTAAAAAAGATGACAACTTGAACTTATTTACAAGTGAAATTTGCATTCATTGATTTGAATTTGTTCTATTTCTATAACTAATAAATTATTAACTCTCTCTGTTTGTTAATTTCATAAAACTTTTCTTTACCGACTATGCAGAATATTTGTGCAAATGTAACCAATGGCATTTTACTTTTCAGTGTTGTGAATTTGAAATACTGGTTGTTGGGATTCAGAGCAATGGTTTCATAGGCTGATGAATTTAGCTGTAAATAACATTGCTTGTATTTTGAAAAATACAACACAGGAGAAAAAAAATACATATAAGTATTAACTAATCTCTGAAATATAATTCATACTCATAAGTAACAAGTTTCTTTTCAAAGAAGTTTAAAAGAATATTACAAATTTAAGTTTTTGTTTTTAGTATATGTTATAATGAGAAAATATATTTATAGAAATAGAGTGCGTTTCTCAAAAGTACATGGGCAAATATTATATTAATATTGTTAAAAGGTATTTTTTTTAATATCAACAGTATTGCTTAAAACATATAGTTCACTGTTAGGTAACTGCATTTAAGTTGTATATGCTTCTTTATAAGTACATTCATAATTTCGATTTTAGGATAATTTAGTAATTATATAGTCATAATTTAGTTTTAATGATATGATAATCTTTAGTTAAATATCATTACTCTACTATAATATTATCTGGTTATAGAGGAAGGGAAACTCCTAATATTGTTGAAGCATATACATACTAGATGATTAAAGATTGATGAAGCATATTCATACTAGATGATGAATGATGATGAAGAATGTACATATTAAATTTGGTAAAGATATGTTAAACAACATAAAACTCTACCAAGAAAAAACATAGATATGTACATAGGTAGTTCGACCATTATCTACAGAAAGAAGAAGCTGAAGATAATATTATGTGGGAACTAAAATAATATACTCCTACAGCTTACACATATGTTTGAAATAGATAAGATATAGAGCCTCATTAAGGTAAAAGATGCAAGAATTCTTATAACTAAGAATTAATACTAGACCTATATGTATTAAAATTAATTTTTAAAGGATATAGTGCTATTACATACCAACATTTTAAACACTCCTTGAATGGGTGGTTCCTTAGGCATGGGGGAACAGTAATGAAACACAACAAACTCGTGTAACGGTGGAGAAAAACGCAAACGCTTAGGAAAACCTGAGGCTAAAGAAACAGATATGGTTAAAATAATTTTAAATTATATTCAATATCATTGAGTAATGCCACTAGAAATTTAAATGCAAGGAATTCAACATGTTAAAAGAAAACATTTGGCAGTGAAAAACAAAGAATTTCACTGAAGGAGCAGCATTATATACAGAGGAGAGTTTTCTACTATAACACACTACATAATGTTTATTCTCTCTAAAATACAGTAATTATACTTGTAGTATGATGCGTTAAACATATGGGCCCGATCAATAGTCATAATAATAAAAGATTTAATATGATGTTAATTGGCCTGTATTTAAGTGTTTCGGCATTGAAAATTAGAGCTGAATAAAATATTTTGAAGCATATATGAAGTCAATTTGGAACAATCGAGCAATGATAGGCAACTTTTAAAGAAAATATCTTACTTAAAAAGAGATTTTTAATTTTTTTAAAAACTTTGAAAGTAATTAAAAAAAATTGTAGTACAGATAAAATACAAACTATCTAGTTAGTTCCTAATTCCACCAACTTGGGCACAGTTTTGTTTCAAAATATATTACTTATTAAGAAAAATTTGTAAAATTCCATGGTAGAAATGTTAATATGGAGCAGTTTCGGAGTAATTTTGCTAAAAATGAGTAATTAGTATCAATAATTATGAATTTGAGCAGGTGCAACAACCTTGTATTCAGCACAGAATGTGGAGAAAAGTATTTGAAAAGTTATTGGTGAGGAAGTCGGTAATGGGTTAGACCTCTTGCCTAATTAGTGGATTATGCCACAATATCATTGGGGTTTGAAGAATGGTAAGAGGTTATTTTAACTTGAAATGTTAGAAGTGAGAATAGTTGCATGAGGGGAATTAATGCAAGAACGGGATCTTTGTTTAGTAATGGTGAAGAAATTAGTGCCATTACAGAATATCCCAAATCATAATGCAGCTTTATTTAATATGTACATAGAGATTTATAATGAGATTACAATGTACAAGACCTGTTATTTACATAACCACATTTTTTACACGTTTGTTATCTACTTTAATGATTCTTTGCAAACAGACAGAAAAAGTGGTCACTACTGTGGTGGTCTAGTGTACAAATGACATGCAACACCTAGTCACTTTTGTCTAGTGGTTAGAGCACCTGCCTACTGATCTAGTAGTCCCTGGTTCGACTCTCTGTTAGCGCACATCGTTACTGATATGATAATATAGCAGAGGGCAGTGTAACCAGTAACACAGAAATGACAAGTTAAATTAAAGTAAAACAAATTTATTTAAGTCTAGAATAAACATTAATCTTAAGACGCTGAGCACAACTAGGTAAACAAACATTAAAGTTGAAAAAGTTAAAGTTCAATAAAACTTCCATCACAATAAATCTCAAAATACACTTATCTCAAAAAAAAACTTTACATCAGGGTATTCGGTCACTTCAAGACGAAAGAAAGACAATTCATCAAGTGAATGACTGCAGGTCTCATGGTCACCAGGTTGATCGCCGGGCGAAGACGTTGCCTGCTCCGGTAGTCGTCCGCATGTCGACTGGCTCACGGGTATAACGTTAAACGTAGCTTTTCGCTAAAAACCCTTTTCAATTTCCGCTCAGTCACCATGTCGACCACCTTTCAAGTGCGGTTCAGAGAGAGAGAGAGTTCCGAGTTCCTCAACTCTTATATATTAGCCGCGGTTAACTATGAGCCAATCAAAAGCCGTAAAATTTTCCTGCATAAATTAAATACGTTAGCCAATGAAATAATTGTATAGCCCCAACCCACCGGTTCAAAAAGTAATCATTTGAAATAACCGCGAAGATTGCGATCAATCAATCAATCAAAAAAAAGAACCCTCTGCAGTCAATCACCGTCTTTTCAAAAGTTTAATTTCTCAAAACAAACAGGAACCTAAACATCCCAAGTTCAGAGTAAGTGGAAAATATTCAAATAGCTATATATTTATTTAATAAGGTTAAGCTGTATAATTAAGATAAGTCCTTAAACATAAATATACATATTTGTTAATAAATATATTATATAAGGAAGGTGACCCGGTTATGAAATACAACAGTTACACTACCTTCATGAGAAAGTCAGTTGAGATGCTCAATATTTCATGCCAATAGTCACAAAAATGAGAGATTTCAAAGTACTCCACAAGATCGCAAGAAACAAGCAATGCCATTCATTTCTAAACACCATAAAAAAACCTGACCTACCCAGAGAAGGCAATCCCCCATTTATGTTAACACAGGGATGAACCACCACAGAGTCTAGCGTCAAAGGTCGCCCAACATCCGACGATATAACAGAGATGCTCACGTCGTTGAGTGCGCCTTCTAGTTCTGCCTTCACTGACAACTGGCCGAATGTCTCAATGTGGCAGATACCTCCTGATTGGTCACTCTGGAACAGGATACAATGATGTCATTAAAATGACAATGTGTTAGGCTATACAGTATTTATGCAGCAAACTCATTCATAGGTTTGTACTGTCTGACATTCGCATTAAATAACTCTCACCAGAAAGTACTACATTATCTGTTATCGTGGAAACAAGCCCCATTTTCTAAGGGGTTCAGGAGAAAGACATCTAAATTTGTAGTATTGTAACTTTTTTAGAAGTCAATATCATATGCACACGTCTAATCTAAATCAACAAGTTATGTTTCTATAGATGATACCAGAGTACGCCAAAATGCGTGATATCTGTGTGAGCATGCATTGAAAATCAATTTCACTCTCTAGAATCAACCTCATTCGTGAATCTCATCGGCACATCATGGTTAAATTTTTAAAAATAATCCACCATTTAATAAAATCAGAGATCATTCTAGCTGTTTTTTGAAGTGCCGCTACCTTCCTACCGTTTTTCTTTAAAAATAGCGTGCTTTACTGAAAAAATGAAAAAATTTCGTTAATTTTCCAAGAGAATTCAATATGCGGATAACCCCATCGAAATTTGCCTATCATGCAAGAACATTCATGCTCATACTTGCCTCGCAGAGATCAGTGACTATGTAACTGAAGTCAATGAATGGCTGCTGATACCATGTGTGTTTTACCAGGTAGACTGTAGGAATTCATCCCACAGTTTCAAAGTGCTAGCTATTATGAATGGCCATTTCGTTACTTCCTTAATTAAGTGTATTTTGATGGCTTTTTACCGGACATTCTTGTACAAAATAGAGAAAAAAGATTATGGAAAACATAGACTAATACTATGCCGTTCGCATATCTAATCGATACATATATTTTGAAGCAGGTAGGACTGGTGCAGAAGTTCAGATCATTTCGCCCACCATCAGGAATTTTTCGAGGTTTCCGGGATATCATAAATCGTAAAGTTTTATCGTCAAGATCAAGGTGTAGCCTCCAATTGCCTGGTAGTCTTTGCGGGACATCAACGTCGTGTCACCGAACGACATACTGTTAATAGTTAGTGTAAGGTTTATAACCATCAAATGTTTTTAGTAAGCATTTAAAAAGCATATTTTTGCTCTGATTAGCAATCCTGCATTACTGTTATTAATGCAGTTATTAATTTTGCCGAAAAACTTATTTTACTTTAGTTTTAAAAAATGCCTCTTGAAATTTAGAGAGGGGGTGAAAATACCCTTTGGAAAAATTTAACTGGCAAACACTGGATAGCACTAACCAGACGTTTTGATGGGAGCTATTCGCCCGATAGACACAGTACTACTGTTGTGCCAAATAAAAAGGTAGTAGAATAGTGTTTATAAAACAAAGTTCCCTACTCAAATCCCAGAATGAAAATCAATGACTTGTAATGATCTAAATGATGTTCTAAGGACATTTGAAAATTTGTTTTTACGCATCATATCTATGTATAAATTTTTAAAAAAGTATATTCTACCATATAAGTTACAAGTTGGTGGATGCGTAACACAAATATGTCAGAGAATTCCAATATGGTGCAGATAAGTGGCGGTCACACAGGGATAGCAAGTCTGAGTTGCATTTTTATAAATGTTGCAGTTGGTCACACAACATCAGCAAAAATAAAGGACTTTTAAGGATCTCAAAGCATTTTTAAGGACTTTTAAGCACCTCTAAGCGTTTTCAAGCACTTTCAAGGTCTTGAAAGCAAATTAAAAAAATATTAAGCAGTTTTAAGGACCATGGGAACCCTGAATAAAATTGACCTGGAAATTCTGACCAAAAGTGACTGAATTTGGACTTTTCTGTAAAGGTAGAGCATTGCCTTTTCTGTGCGTTCCCTCTCCAACAAATCCCTGTATTACCATCATTAGCAAATATTTTAAATTCAAATAAATATGTTTATCTCTATTTGTACCAAATTTGAATGTTAGAGAATGATACAAGAATATAAAATATATTTTATAAAATATAGAACTTTTTCTTTTTATTTAAATAAAATACTAAATATTCGGGTACCTGAGCCGATCTTACAAATTCTAGTATATTGAAATGAATGAGCTGTTTTCCTTTGTGTTCAAAAGGTTTCCATGCTGGTTGCTACAAAAAATAGATTCAATTTAATTTATATTAAAGACCCAAAATTTATTGTACAAACACATTTTATAACAGAAATAAAACAAATAATTCTTATTGTTGAATTCATTCAAAATTTATCTTACAAACAATTTTATTTACCTTACAAACAGTGGTATTTATGCTAAAAACCACTTAGGACTAATAGAACATTTCATACATATAACAGGTAACATTATAATGAGAAAATAACCTTTAATTTGATTTCCAAATTGAAATTTTTTAAATTCACATTTTTAGTTTTGCAGGATATAATTGTTTGGAGTTATTTAGAAGAAAGAATTTTGTAACATATAACTTAGACTTACAAACATGAGAGAATTTTGTTTCCTCTAAAAATTAGGAGCATAATAAATAAAATTTAGTAATAGATTAACATTTTCAACAGATTAATAAAGAAAGAATGATATATAAAAGTATTAGTTGTAAACCAATATTCTAAAATTACCTTTTTAAGAAACTTTTGAGAATGATATTTGTGAATGTAAGCTGCACAAGAAAGTTCAACATCTGAAGGCGTTCCAAATGGCATGCTTATAGACAAATAGTTATCCAACTCCTTTAAAGAGGTAGTCATCTAAAAAATAAACAGATTGGGTTTTTATGTTAAATAATAGAGATCTTACAATTTAGTTAAATTAATGCTGCTAAAATTAATGTTAATAATGCTAACACTATAGTAAAGGCAACATTTCAGTGTTTTGTTTGGTATTCGACTTTTGGTTTAAAAAAAAAAAAGGTCCTACATGTTTTGCAAAGCCCACAAATACCTGCAATTCAACATTTTATTTTTATTAAAATTAAATACATAGTATTTGTAAATAGCACCAGTCATATAATTTTTTCTAAAATACCAATTTATTCTTGCTTATAAAATCAAGAAAAGTGGAATAAATAAATTTGTGAAAGCAATAAAATATATTTTATATCAACATATTACAATTAAAAAATGAACAAATATTTACTTCGTTACTTTGTAGAAAATTTAAAATTCCAAGCAAAACAGAGAACCCAACAGATATGGATGGTCTAAAAATAGAAAAGAAAATACTTTTATATAACTTTTTAAAAGGTAAACTAATAAAGAATACAATTATAATTACATTACTTGACTGATCTTACATTTTTAGCAGATTTTCTTTATTGATATGCTTTATATCTTCAACAAATGGTAAACAGCAAACAAGCAGTGAGTTCTAGAAAGAAATATATTTTTATTTGTTTGGTATGTGCAAATAAGAATAGTTTCAATATCTTTTCATTCGTAAAAATAGGTTGAATAAAAATATGTTTATTGTTAATGTAACTACATGTAAAACATTCTCCATATATAGAGGTTGTCCACAAATGATGTCACACTTCAAGTGGAGAAGGGGAGGAGTTTCATTAAGTTATGACACTTTGGGACAATGGTAAGGAATAAGGTTATAAGAACACGAACACACACACACACACACACAAATAAACCATTTAGTTTAGCTTACGCTTTCAATTACAAACATCTAAAAAATAAAAATAACAGAATGAGAAACAAGTAAAATAGTGTTCATTTGTTTTGGTTGATGGTATTTTGTGAACAGTTGTTTTGGTTAATGGTATTTTGTGTACATAAAATAAATGATGACATATATAATACAAGAAAAACATCAAGTTGCATTTAGTTCATTGTCATTATGCTTATGCTTAGTATTAGAATATTTGTTTTTAATTATTCAGGGTGGTTACAAAATTCAGGAAAAAAAAGTTCTCTGACAATTCCCTGACAGATTTCTAAAAAATTCCCTGATTTTTGGGCAAACTTTTTTCCAAATTTCCCCACTTTTCTTAAGTTTCCCAGATGTCTAGACACCCTGATCAAATAGAATATGTATGGTAAAGAGATAATATGCAATTATTAAAAAAATAGTTTTGCTGGTAAGGAAAAGGTTAAACTATTCCGTAACATTAAACTTCTAATGGTTTACCACTACAAATTTCCATGTAAATAGCGCCAAAATATGGATGAACGTGCCTTAAACAATAAAAAATTTACTTGATTTTCATGAAATTTTTAAAAGTTCCCTGACATTTCCCTGATCTTTTCCAGAATCAGAAAGCTCCCTAACATTTCCCTGATTTCCTGGTTCTGTGGCCACTTTGTTATTCTATAGAAGCAAAAAAATAAATATAATTTAGATGAGACTTGTGCCTCTGTTAGTCGTAATTTTTGTATTTATTTAGTTATTGCTTTTTTTCATTGTTCAATACCCTTTTGTTATAAGTCTAATCTTATTTCTTATTAAAAGTATGCATCCGCCTGACTGTAGAGTCAGCAAAGTTGTCATAAAACACCCATATTCAACTTTGAATTAGCAAGTTTGAGTTGAGCGAGCAAGCTAAAATTGTAAGATATAATTTCAAATACCATCCATAATTTAGTACTACTTTGTTTAAAAAATACCAGAATATGTATAAATAATTTATTATAATATGTGCTGGATTTATATTGTTAAAAGAGCATGATATGTAACACAGAGGGCAAAGAGGAGGTTAAAAATTTGGAGAAAAGGTATGACATCATTTACAGACTGTCCCATATATCCAATGACTAAACAAGACCAACCAATTTAACCAAGTTAAAGTTTTCTGTGGTAACATAACAAATATATTATAAAAAAGACTTATATCAAATTTAAAAAAATCACAGTTATAATTCATGACTAAGATTAACAATAAATTATAAATTTTTAATAAGGACTTACTATCTTTCATTGTTCACTACTGATGTAGACTGCCTGTCAATAATATGAAATTCTAAATATAAACCGATAATCAATGAGAAACCACCTGCCACAACTACCAGTACGTCTATTCACTTTTAATATAAGATAACGCACAGAGCTGATGCGAGGACGATAAACAAAAGTTACACACAAAAGGCATAAAGTTTTCTAAAGAAAAATGTAGTAACATAAAACAGGTCTTTACCTCTAAGTGTACATATAAATGGCTTTCAGATGCGAATCTGAACAATTTAAAAAGATGTGAAAGTTTTATGAATTTTATAAGAAAACAACTACCAACCTGTACAATAGACACTACAGGCCAGATCTCTTGCTTGTTGATTGGAACTTCAACCACAGGCAGCTGCATGTTTCCATCTGCTCTGTCCCTCCACTCAACATACTGAAAAGGTTTCAAAGGAATTAGTAATAAACAATGATTGTCTCTAGTATTGTTACTACTACTTGACACATAATCAAACTACTTTAATTCATACAGGATATTTAGAATTTTTATTTACTAAAATTGTATTGTTACTTATATTCTTTTTTCCAAATTTTTTATCCTACAGGTAAATTCAATCAGATGAATCAATAAAGGACAATATCGGACAAGCACCAGATTCATAGTCTTTCTTTTAGTGAAAAATGGTTATAGTTTTTGCTGGTTAGCATTAGTTTACAGTACTAGGGGGATGCAAGGTTGAGCAAATCCCTGGAATTTTAAAAGTTAGGTGGAAAGGGATAGAATTCCCAGAAAGATTTTAATTTTTTCATTTGGGCAAAAAACTAATGCATAACTATCAATTCATGTATTCATTGCATAACTATCAATTCAGGTTGATAATCAACTTTAATCATAATCACGTAAGAGTGATTATAATTGATGTTTAACTTAAAAAAAACTGTATTGATATAACCTATAAAAACTAAGTTTTGAATATAAATCCTTTAATGCATTTCATATTTTTAAATTCATTAACATAGCACTGTTTCTGTTGTCAGCTAGAGTGTTGGGTGTTTGCATCTAATTTGAGATTTTAAAAACATCTCTATCAACAAAATATGCGGTAAACTACTTTTCAAAATTTATTCATTAAAAATAAATGCAAATTTATGCAATTTACATCCAAATATCTTTTATTTATTCTGATTAAAAAATTTTATTATTTATTTATTAAAACAATTTTGGAAACAGGAAAGTTTCTTCAGTGATCAGTTAAATGGGATTATTAGTAGTATTCCAAAACGATTATAGCAAGATGTGTAAGATGTGTAAAAGCAACCTTTTAATGAGAGTGACAGCCGCCAAAATTTAATGGAATGCACTGTCATTGATATAGAATTCATCTACAAAGTTTAAGCCCAATTGGATGACAACAAGGAGGTTAATTAGGCATCTGCAGATTAGCCTGCCATCAACATGCACAGCCAACCACCTACCCACACGTAAAATAGAAGCTAATATAAAGGATTTAAAAAAAGATACACACAACCGAACAATACATGAAACTGGAAATGGCACTGCATAAGACAAAAAAAAAATTTAAAATACTAATTGTTTTCTTATGCCACACTATTTCAACTTTTTTTGCATATATTCATGTCAAATTTCAGGTCATTCTGACCACTAGTTCTATTTTTACAACTGTTTGAAAGTTGAACAATTATAATCACCCTGGAAAATTAAACCCAGTTTCAAACAAAATATCCCTCACCATGGGCTGTGCCCCCCCCCCCCCTCAATCCCTCAGATAAAAAATCTTTTGTATCTCTATTTTCTTTTCCAAATTATTAAGGTAAAAAAATTCTTTCCCAGATTTTTTAATTTGGAAGTTTGGCATTGTAAAAACCTACCAAGAACCCTAGTTGAAATAAGTGAATAATATCAGATTATTTTCCAATGACACAATTTATTTATAAGGTCTTTGTAGGAAATTAACATTACATATTCAAGAAATACTTATAAAATAGCAAAAAAAATTAAAAATTATCATATTGCTCATGCAGTGAAACAATCACACAACTGCAGCTATTTTAATTTTATGAGAGGGATACAGGGAAATAAACTGACTGATTGATATAAAGAAGAGATTAACTATGGGATACAGAAAGTGAACTACAATTAATGTTTCCTATATCGAGGACGAATTCATCTTAATTTTACTAAATTTTGTATTTACATCATTATTCAGGATTCCCAATGAAATCATGGATTGAAAATCAATGACTTTAAGGACCTAAATAATATTTTTTAATGACCTTCAAAAAATTGTTTTCATGCATCAGGTCTTTAATGTGGGACTCTACAGCTGCTTGGTCCAGAGCATTATTATGAAAATCTTTCACAGGCAATTTGCAATTTGCCTTATAAACAGACTTTGATGATGGTCTTTGATTTTTTAGCTCGCAAAACCAAACACTAATCTCGCGTGTTTGTCTCATAGAGTACAGTGTGTAACCAAAACCCTTTCGCATCTTCCTCCTTATCTAACGTAATTTCTGGAACAGTTGCAGGGTTCCTACTCAAATCACAGAATGAAAATCAATGACTTTTCAATGACTTAATTAATGTTTTTAAGGACCTATGAAAATTCGTTTTTAGACATCATGTCTATATTTAAATTTTTAATAAAGTATATTCTACCAGAAAAGTTACAAGTTGGTGGATGCGTAATACAAATATGTCGGAAAATTCTGATACGGTGCAGAAAGTGGCGGTCACGACGGGGATAGCAAGTCCGAAATGTATTTTTATAAATTTTGCAGTTGGACAATACCTGTAAAGATTAAGGACTTTTAAGGACCTCTAAGTATTTTCAAGGACTTTTAAACACCTCTAAAGCATTATCAAGCACTTTCAAGGCCTTGAAAACAAGTTCAAAAATATTAAGCACTTTTAATGACCTTCAATGACCGTGGGAACCCTGAGTTGGGATCAAGCAACCTAATCAGGCGAGCAAATATCTCATCTCAACTCAACTTAAACCATTTGATTTCTATTCCACCAATCAGCAAATACAAACCAAACAATGTACAAGTTGATGCATGCTTAACCCTTTCTGTCCCAATTATTTATTTTTCATTTCAAAAATCTGAAATTTATAAAATATACTCATTTGGTATCCAGAATAACAGGGTTGAAAGCAATTTTTTTTTTGTTTAATTTTTTAATTAAAATTAAAAATGATTCCAAATGGCATCATTGGGCATTAGGTATAGGACAAGTCTAAAGCTATTTCGCTTCGGCATTTCTAAATAAATAAAATAAAATGTGAAATCTTCTATTTAGTCGTAAATATATCTTAACGTAGTGAATACTGCTAGAAAAAAATAGCAATAACGTGGTAATAACAGTTCGAATCTTAAATAAATAATATAGCCGGGAAAAGGTGTTGAGTTGTACTTAACTCCCACTGATGCCAAATGGAATCATCACTTTTCAATCGTTGCAAATGTTAAAATTTTTAAATATTTATTCGTTAAAAATGGTTAATATACAATTTTTAAATATTAAAGAAAATAATACGAACATATTTAAAAGAGTTATTTAATTTAAATTACTTAAAAAATGAAATTAATTTCGGCATCTTTTTCGGAATTGAGAAAACATAAAAAAGCCTCATTTCATTCAGCAACAGGACCCGTGCAGCCATATATTGGTGAAAAAGAAAAATATATTTGGGCAGAGAATAGTTTGATGATTGTAAAAACGTTGATTCGAATTCACTGGGAGTATTAGGTGAGGAGAAAAAAAATTGTAAATGTTGTGATTCCAATCGGCATCCCTGGGAGTGAAAGGGTTAATAAAAATATATTAAATAGTTTGGTGTGGTGAGGTTAAGGACTTAAGAACTTTTAAGAGCCTATAAGCATTTTCAAGTATTTTTAAGGACCTTTAAGCATTTAAAAGTATTTTTAAGGCCTGGAAAATGAATTAAAAAATATTAAGCACTTTTAATGACAGTGGGAACCCTGTTATTGTGATGGATGGGTGATAAGCATTAGGGATATTTGAAAATACAAACAATATTATTTCAATAAATGTAAATGCAACAAAATACAAAAAGTTATTTAAAATTATAAAGCATTGAACAAAACAAGCATTTTATTTTCCCCCCAACTATACTGCTGGGTTTAGGATGGAGGTCAGATCAACAAATGCATGAAATGATCATTTTGACAGGTTCTAGTTTGATTGTTGAATCTTATTGTTAAAATAAAGCCTAATTATAAATAATGATTTTTCGAGCATTTACTCGACTTGTTTTGGTACTACTATTTGTTTTTCAAGATGCACTCAACCGAACCTGAAAATTCATGAAACAGGAAATGGCACGGCATAAGAAAAAAAAGTGTGAAATACTAATTGTTTTATTATGCCACACTATTTCACCTTTTTTTGCATATATTCATAAAGTTAAATGTGGTGCAACTTTTTACACGCACACTTCCGATTTACTTTCACTGCATTTGATAAAATCTGTGTTTTTCAAAATCACAAATAGTTTAAATTTGGTGCTGTTTTGATAACAAGGGCTAAAAAAACAAGCAGTACAATTTTTTAAAAAATAAGAGAATCTGGCATAACAATTGTCTGCAACAAAGCAGCATAATCAACTCAATAATAACTAAGCTCTGGAATAGTAAAAAAAAAATAAACCTGTTTTGGGTCTGCTGATAATGCAAGCCTAACAAGCAAGTTGTTCATAAATAGGGACAAAGGTGGAACTGGGGCATATTCATCTTCATAAGCAGTCTTGCATCTTTTCTCAACAGTTGGGAAGCGTCTGTAAAGATCAAGACAGAGAATAAAATAACTTGATAATGTAAATATGAACAATTTTTGCCAATTTTTAAAAAAGTTTTGCATTTTGGATACATATTCACTATGAACTGGTAACATAAAACCAAATAACGCTGAGTACCATTTTTTGTTCTTTTAAACATTTTGCAGGCTCTATAAGGATCTGATGGGAGCATCGATATAGATAAACAACTGGATAGACTGCTTAACACTGAGAAAATGAAAAGGGACAAAAAAATACAGATTGCCGAGGATTGAAAATAAAATCTTGGATTGTACACAGCAGAACTGTCAATAGTAGACCTTAATCAGTAATAATGTGAAAAACAATATCTACTCTAGCGCTTAACAAGGTTTCTCACATTCTCAGTCAACTATAATAGTGAACTGTGATTGGTTAATCATCCACCCATCATCATCAACCACCGGCACGTTTTTTTCCTTACATTGCCGTCAGAGGTTGGTTGGTTGTTTTCAGATTATCTGGCACCATCAGCAACACGAGGGCTATAATGCGCCGAAACTTTCGTCATTAGACAAGCCAACATACATTTACAAACACCCATGCCTTGCCATCGGAGGAGTCTATCCAGTTGTTTATTTATATCAATGAATGGGAATCAATCCCAATGCAAAGCATGTGCCATGCTAGGCCCTAAACTCATATAACTATTATGCAAGTGTGTTTGCCTAAGAGAAGTTCGGTGTTTTGAAGTTACCACCTCAGTACTATCCTTGCAGTGAGTTAGATGGGAGTATGACAGAAGGGAACACACTTCTGTCATGTGGTGGCTGTTGATTGTTTTCAGATTATCTGGCTCTGTCAGCAACATGAGGGCTATAATGTGCCGAAACATTCGTCATTTGACAAGCCAACATACATTTACAAACACCCATGCCTTACACGGGACTCGAACCCGCAGCCTCGCGGTCTAGACACACTTCTGTCATGTGGTGGCTGTAGGTTGTTTTTAGATTATCTGGCGCCGTCAGCAACATGAGGGCTATAATGTGCCGAAACGTTCGTCATTTGACAAGACAACACACATTTACAAACACCCATGCCTTATACAGGACTCGAACCCGCAACCTCGCGGTCTAGAAGCTAGCATGCTAACAACTATACCGTTTCATCAGCTGTCATGTGGTGGCAAAAGGTTTTTTAGTCTGCTCAGGCCATGTCAGCCACAGTGCAGAAACACAATCACCATTGTCCAAGAGAAATTTCAGGGTTTTGAAGAAACCCCCACAATTTCATATAGCAAGTTATAATTCAAGAGGAAAAATATTCTCTTTTTAATGACAGTTACCGAATATCACCAGGTTCTTAGAGTGTAGCAATACTCTATTTCTGATTTGAATGAGACGATTTACGGTTAGTATAAACCGAAAAAAACATTTCGAAAAAAGAAAAAAAAAATTTATGTATAAAAAAAACAATAGATGACATATGTTTCAACAATTTACAAAGAGGTAAAATCAAAGTAAAAAGCTAATTTTACACTCAACCATTCGATTCGCGTTGATGTGAAACAAAAACTACTCAACCTAAAAAGTAAAACTTTTCCGAAATCATCTTTAGACAAACTCAAAGTCCAAACACAACGCAGACTCATATTTGTTGTCGAATTCCTGATTTCATCGATGCTTAGAATGGTAAACTGATGACAGAATTAGTTTAATATTGACAGTTTAGGACATAATTCGGGTCTTCTGGTGGTGGTCGACTGGTCGATTAGATTACAAATAAACAGAAACATGTGAGGATTGAGTGTTGCCATTTTGAAATACCTTTCTTAATGTAATGTTTTCGAACTGAAATGAAGAACTACATTTAAGTTTGTTTATTTACTTTAATGCAGCATGGAGTTCTGTACAATTTGTAGTGTTGCTTACCCTTTTTATTTTTATATATAATTTGAAATATGCGTTTTTGGAAAAGCCTATTTTAGAACAGTTGTTTGGAGAAAGAATTTTTTTAATTATAATTTGAAATGAAGTATAAAAGTTTATTTTCACGAATTCGTTCTCTGTCCACCGTTTCATATCGCCGCTATTCTTTTTCGAGAAAGCTCGTTTTAGGTATAGAAACTAGTTGTGATGACACAGGAGCGGCGGTTGTTGATGAAAATGGAGTCATTGGGGAAGGTTATGAATCTCAAATGAAGATACATTTGGAGTAAATATGTTATTTTAAATTCATTTTCAGTGTGTCTTATTAAACCTTACCAGTTGGTTGCATCTCTGTTTTTTCTCTCCCATTACTATTCAAAATCAAATCTTGGGAACAGATGTAGTATAGGACATTTAGTAATTTTTTTCATTTGGTGTTTAGAAAATTCATTAAAATTAAAAACATTAACTCAAATAAAATTAAAATATCAATAATAAACTAAATTAAAATATAACTGAAAATAAAACCAGTTGCCAAAAAGAGCATTTATCTGGAAAAAAAATTCTGAATAAAATCATGTCAAAGAAATGTCCTATACTTCTACATCTGTACTAAATCTAAATGTTAAAATTAATATTTTATGTGCTATTTAAATAATCACATGCACATAAACTTGTTTTCATTGTCAATCGCTCCTGAGCTTTTGGTATAAAGCACACTGCACAGCCATTGTTTGACAGCTTATGCATGCATCTGATGCAATCTCTTAATCCTATCTCTCATCCTATGTGTTTTCTGTTCAATCTGAAATGCTTATTTCATGCCTGAACCTCTTACATTGGCGGCTTCAAGGGGGGGGGGGGGCATGGCCCCCTCCTTGAAGGGTTCCCTCTTCCTCCCTAGCCCTTCCAGTTTAAAAAACAGTGAAAATACAGATTTTTAAGCACAATTTCATTAACGTAAATTTTTTCTTTACAGTACAAAGAATTATAGCCCCCCCCCCCCTCAGAAAAAACCCTGGTTTTAAATGTATTTACGTACACGACACAATACCCGGTACACAACACAAGTACACAGGTAGTGACCATCCCCCTCCTAAACGACGATTTCCTTTTTCCCGGGGGCCTCTGCCCCTTTTTGGAACAACCATGCTCTTCTAAGCAACCATGGCGCCGAGGGTAATTTCAACACGTGATGTCTGGACTAGTGTGTGACTTTTGTCACTTGGGCATGGAATCGGTACTGTGTTATTGTTATAACTAGTTTAGACAGGCCATTTATTGTGAAAATATCTGTTGAACTAGCAACACTTTTATTCGTTGTTTAAAGATTTCGTGATCATTTTACCTCGAGTAATTAGTGACGAATATCTACATTATGTCTTCAAAAAGAAAAAATGAGAGCATTTTTAAATACTTCTCTAAAAAGAAATACTCAAATACCAGAAGAGTATTTTAGAATCTCGGTTTACATACCTTTATTGGATAATATAATTGAAGACCTAATAGGAAGATTTCCAAAAGAAAATTTGGATTGTTTTGGCTTTTGATTACTGATTCCAACCTCCGATATGGAAAAGCCAACAGAATCAGAAAGCAATGAGCTTTAAAACTTATTAAAGAAGTTCATACCAATTTTAGGACTGACACAAATGAGTGTTATTCTGATTGAAAGTGAGCTAGCACTATGGAGAGAGAAATGGAAAAAAGAAGAATAGCTCCCCACTTCTGCCATAGATACAATGAGAGCTTGTGACAAATATGTATATCCTACTATTTACGAGTTACTTAAAATTTTGGCAACACTACCAGTTAGCGTTGCCTCTGCTGAAGAAGCTTGATGAAGTTTCTCTACCCTTCGACGCTTGAAAACGTGGCTAAGAGCTAGAATGGGGAAGAAATGTTAGCAGGACTTAGCTTGTTGCATACTCACAGAGACATAAACATTGATGTGAGCTGTGTCATAGGCAGATTTGCCAAAACAAAGCAGAGGAAATTGGATTTTGTTCTTTAGGCTTTCAAAGAGTAAAGAAGTGTGATTGTAAAACAATTATTAACTATTTTTATTTTTTGTAATTTCTTTGTTTTACTCTTTTCTTATTTTTCAGGAGAGCAATTCAAGCTTAAATTAACTTTTTTAATTCTGCATCAAATGAAAATTACTAATTTAGAAAATTCTACACTTATCATTGCAATCAAGCATTTAATCAGCAGTTAGTTTATTATAATTAGGTTACATAGTGCATACATTTTACGAACTTAAAGTTTAAAATGCCCCCCCCTGAAAAATGAACCTAGGGCCGCCTTTGACCTCTTAGTTACAAATTTGTAGGAGGCAAAGAGTTCACCCATATAACATGATAACAAAAATGCTTTTCTGATGGTAGAAGATACCTTTTTCACATTTGTCTGAATGCTTAATGCCATAGTTTGTAACTTCTAACCTCTATCCCATTTTGCTTGTCACTTACTGTAATGCATACATGCAATTCCTTGGCATCAGCAAATATATACCCACAAAAGAAATAATCAAGGCATATTAGATCTGGTTATGAAGCAGACCAATGCACCAGACAGTTATGCCTGAAATGCTGTTAGCCATGTGTGGCATCTAAGTGGCACCACTAGCTGCTTTAGGATTGTATTTTTTATCTGATTCATATAATTACTAGTTTTCTGGATGGTTTCTGAGATCGCCTGTATACATCAGTTTAGAAAAGTGTCTCAAAATTAATGTATTTTAAATCCATTGTCTATATTGAAGAAATTAATTATCTGCTTTTACCATAAGCTAGACATTTCCAAATTCCCAGGCTGCATTCTTTTCAAATTACAAACATGAATCATAAATTGTTTTGTCTGTCAAATAAATCAAAACAGATATAAGTTAGTCTGAAGATAAATTTTTTCATAAAGCCTTAACCATCTTTCAAGAACATTAAATTGAGGATTGTAATTTTTTTTGTTGATATTTATTGCAACTTTAAAAAGGTTTTATCTGCATAGGAAAATTAAAAATCCCAATTTACCAAAACTTTAAAGTATTAAAAAAAACACTCTTGTCTCTCTCTACTCTTTAAATGTTTAACCGAATGCAATCCCTATTTATTGTTTTTCTGCTTTGTAAGTATTTTCCCTACTGAATGAAGAAAGGTATAAAATTAACTTTATATTATTTTTACAATCTTTTCCATATTTTCAGACATTGATCTTAACCAATGAATGTAGTATAATATACATTTTTAAATTGTTATAGTTTACTAATTTTGAATCAATTGGACATAGAATTACCACGAATCATTGTGTATCTGTATATATATCCAACAAATCAGTTTCCCCAATTTCACAAAGCAATTTCACTCACAAATTCAATAATTATTAATCGATCATTGAAACACAATCATAACTATGTTTTTAACATAATAATTATTGAAGGCATCATGTTAAAAAGTTTTCTCATTTGCTGTTTAAGTTACTTGGGAATAATTAGACAAATAAGATCATAAACGAACATATTGCATGATTGCAACTGAAAAAGTTGTTAGAACTTGGTACTTTATTAATGCTTTGGCATATGCTATCATCAATACGCAATTACCTTGTTATTTGTAATGTTTAATTTGGTAACGTTTAATTTTTAAGGTAGTGTGTCCTATCAAGATGATGATATACATCTCAAAACAGTATCATACATTATACAAAACATTTATAAAACATTAATTCATCTTTCATTTCATAATATTGTGATTATTTTTATTATTATATTACCACTATTTTTACTATTACTGTTATCATAACTCTTTTCTAGTAATGGCGGTGTTATTCCTCACATTGCTATGCACTTTCATCAAGAAAACATAGAAAAAGTTGTTACATCCGCATTAACAAGAAGTAAAGTAGATCTTGGGGTAAAGTATATATAATTAAATTTTCATTCTATTTCCTAAATCAAAGATCTCAATTATCTATTCATTCTCATTTCCCAAATTTGGTAATCTCTGGTTGGTGTTGCTTCTTTCTAAGATTGATCAGATCCATGTTCACTTGATTGACAATGATCCATGTTAATAATGATTCTTACTGTAAAAGTGAACTCGTCTTTTACAGGCTTTGCATTTGATTATTAAATTTAAGAAAAAGAGCATGGAGTCAAAGCTTTCAATAGTTACATTTACCAATGTTAAAAAATTAATTTGCAATCAATTAGTAAATTTTCAAAACTATTTGTAAGAATTTTCAAACACAGATGAAGGGTTACGGCAAAGAAAGATTAGAGTCCGTTTTTCTCAATTCTCCAGAAAACCTGATTTATAGTTTCAGGGTTGAGGTAAATGGTTGCTCAAAATCTCACGTACCATGATATTTATTTACCATAGGACTCCGTTTGGTTAAACTATCTGCTATAACCTTACAGAAGGCGTAAAATCTCAATTACTAAAAAATTTGACTGATCGTTCATCGGCATGGCCCTTCATATGGAAACATAAATACATTTTTTAACCAAATCTGAGTCTTTCTTAAATAAAATTTTTGTAAATTGTTTTCATAAATAATTATTTTATGATATTTTCATATAATTATTCGATATTATTTCTGTATAATTATTGCATATTATTTTTATACAATTGCTTTATATTATTTTTTTATAATTATTTTATATCATTTTAGACTGTTACTTTATATAATTTTTTATAACTATTTTATGCTATGATTAGTAAGAAATGTATAAGGTAATATTGTCTTTAGTTGAACTGTTCTTTTCTAGGATTTGTCAGCTATAGCAGTCACTACCAAACCTGGTCTGCGTGGCTCTTTGACTGTGGGCATAGAATATGCCAAAAAGTTGGCACAGATTTCTAAAAAGCCACTTATACCAGTGCATCACATGGAAGCTCATGCATTAACTGCTCGTTTACTGAACGAGTAAAATTCTATTTCATTTTTATGAAAGATTATATCAACAGAAAGTTTGTCCTATGTTAAATAATTTTGTTGTGAAAATAATTAATATGAATCCAAATTCACATGTATCTTGTGTGTAAACAGGTGCATATATTTTGAAAATTTATATATATATATATATAAATTTGATTGTTGTATAATATATTAGATCTGCTTTAACTTTTGCTGCTATTAACTTTATTAGATAAATATCTTGACATATTTTATTATGGAAATCATATTAAACTTTTAAAGATGTTGTTTATAAAAATATAAACGTAAATTTCGAAATTAGAAAAAAAATCATGAATTCACTCACATTATTGAACTGCGTGAACTAACCACTCACTGTAAAGATAATTATTTTATGATCATTTTATTTAAAGATAACAAATTTGTGGATGTTTTATCACAACTTAAACAGATTTAATGTAAATGCTATTAGTTAATTGAATGCTTTTCATCACACAAAGACAATAATTTGCATATTTGTTACCTACATTATTCAGCTCAAAGAATAACCCTGTTATGGAACTGTGAAAAAAAAAAAAAAAAAGGATTACTAAGCCTTATAGTTTAAAAATCAGTGCAAAAATATCTGTAGTTTAATGGGTAATATGTTCCCTGATTAATTTTGATGCATTAAAATTTTATCTAATAATGTATTGTTGCTCAAATTTTTTATCATTCCTTCTGTGTCTTGTGTAGCATTCCTTATCCTTTCATATGCCTATTGGCGTCTGGTGGGCACTGCCAATTAGCCCTGGTCAAAGGAGTTGAGGAGTTTCTTCTACTGGGAAATTCTCAGCACAATGCCCCAGGAGAACTGCTGGACAAAGTAATAATTTTTTTGTAAGAGCTTCTTTCATTTTGTTAATTATCTTATACATATTATAAAAGTCACCCTGACATCTATATAACAGCTTACAGATGCAGAACCTTGATAGCTTATAGATACATTTACAATTTGTGTACTACTGTAAAAAATATTGTATGAGAAGCAAATCTTAGTTAAGTGCAAATAAAAAATATTTAAACCTCAATCCACTTTATTTAATAACTGTGTTTAAATATTTACACTTTGAATTCATTTTGGTAGTATTTAAAATTAAAAAGGAAAGAGTCTTGCTACTCATGGAAGTGGAATGGGTTTGAAACCAAATGTTCAAGTTGCTGTATAAATTAAATATCCTGTATAATGGGTTATCAAAATGAAGGAAACACTAAAGAATAACTTTAAATCTTGATTATGAAATAGGAATGCCTTTTATGTGTACTACTGTCCCTATATTTGCCTAGAAATAGAATTCCCCAATGTATAAAGATGAAAGATAGATTGTTGAGTTAAGGTAGATATTTAAAAGAATATTATACCATTATTGATGAAGAAATAATGAAAGCTCTAAAGGAGAAGCTGGTGTTAAAAGCAGATTATTGACTCTATTATATAAATTTGACCACATTGGTAGTGTTATAAATGAAAGCTTGTGTAGATCAGTTGAGATATTTGACTTTAATGTTATGTTTACCAAATCCCATTATGGCAAGCTTATATGCATGGCAAGGTGCATTATCATCTTGGATAGCAACATCTTCTATGTGAATTAATTTCTTGGATTCAAAATAAACCTGGTCTTAAAAAGTTATAAATATTTTTTACCAGTTATTCTTCTTTTCAGGGTTATTAAAGGGCTTTAAGAATACCATGATACAGCGGCCTTAACCATGACAAATTGTCCTTAAATGAGTGCTGTCCAAACATGCACACATCTATTTTCTGTGTAACAATAGGAAATGTCATCCGTCTACTATATTATTCTTCCTTTTGTCATTTGACCAGTATTTGTGCTTCAGACCCCACTGCGTACATTTTGCATTCATCTCTGTTACAAGTGGCTTTGCAAATTGACACTTTGTAGCTCTTATTCTTGTTTGTGAAGTTCCCTAGTGATGGTTGAAACGCACGCTTGCTGAGGGGTTTTATGTAATTTTTGCTGCAATTGCCAACCTTTCAAAGAATGTAGCACATTTCAAGTTGTACTGATCATTTTTAATAAATTATCGTTTTTGATCAATATTTTCTTTTGCAAATGATTTATGTATACTGTCGTAACGTTTATTTCTCCTTCATTTGAAAAATTTAATAGTAATACGACAGTTGCAGTGATAAATGCTCCAGATGCATGAGCTCCAAAAATCTGGTCTTTCTGAATGTCTTTAAATTCTAATATTTTGTTATAGCCAATAACCATATAAAAGCACAGTGTGCACTGATTTATTACTCCTACCTGACAGTAGAATATATAATCTGGATTTTTCTTTTTAAAGTCTAATGTGCATAATTATTATTATATATATTTTTTTTGTGTGTGTGTGTGTTTAGTACCCATTGAAAAAGTACCGCAATAATGTTAATAGTGTGTTCATTATTTTTATAACTATCTATAAATGCTATGTACAATGTCTGTTAACTTTTAACACTTTTTGTTTTTGTCAATCACTTTTTTAAGTTGAGAGTTAATTTATGAATTGTTTAACTCAATTTGTATAAAAAAGTACAACTAAAATTGAAAGAATGGGCAATTCCTGCATTTTTAAATTTTTTTTTATTCAATTCTAAATGTTTTGAAAAGGCCATAAACACAAAAAGTTCTGATCAATGCTCTTTTTCTTTTTTTAATTTGCAATAAAAGTTCCCCTGTTAGATGTTGGCAAGAAAACCATTCATTCGGCTTGAATTGAATGTGATGTCAAGTGGTCCCAAACATTTTGGCTTGAAGCAGCAGCGGAAACCAGTTTTGCAAGTTTCTCGCAATTCAAGCCAACCTGTACGGGATATGGCAATGATCTACCAAATCAATGCCAACTATTTGGCAGATATTCACACAATTATTCACGATAACTATAGAAGCGGAAGGATCTCTTGATGTCATAGATTTTGTTTTGTGTTTTAATCCGACTGGTTTTGGCTCGGTTTTGGGGCATTTTCTTTTCTTAATATTTAAATAACTAATTTCTGTAAAGAACTTTTGCTTAAGTATTTTAAATCAGAAAGAAATTCTTCATAAATATAAACTAATTTCACTCGTTTTTTAAAAAATGCTGGAATTGTCTATTAGAGGATGATATATGAAATGTGACATAAACTAGCTTTTGCAATAACAGTTTTTAAAGTTTTTAATTTTGGGCTTTTTGACATGTAATTTGCTTCATTTGTGTGTAAAAAAAACTATAATCAGTACTTTAGAGTGAAAGGGCATGTGTCAAAAGCTAGCCTGACACAGAGCAAGCCAAATTCACACTAGCAAAGAATTAAATCCAAATTGTTTATGGATTGCCAAATTGTTTATGGATTAAATCCAAATTGATTATTGGTGCCTTGTCTTTAATTCTACTTGAAAGATTTCTATTTATCCCAGATATGGGGAATTATGAAAGATTTGGCTTATATTTTGAACCAATTTTTAAGACTATTCATCAATCAAGTCTTTGATTTGCTTTCAGTTAATAACAAAATATTATCATACGAAATTTATGAGTGCTTTTAATACCTACTCTAAATTTGTCACAGGTTCATGGACTAGCACATCAGGCATTACTTTTTGTATTTTGAGTTTACTTTATAATCACAACTTGTTTTCTTCTTAGATTGCCAGGCGGCTGAAGTTGCAGAATCTTCCCATGTGCTATGAGATGAGTGGTGGTAAAGCCATAGAGTTCATGGCACAGGGAGGGGATCCCACAGCTGTAACTTTTCCACACGCCATGACCAAATACAGAGACTGCAACTTTTCGTTCTCTGGGTATGGCTCGTTTGCAACTTTCTACATTGAAAGGGAGGAGGAGAAAAATGGTAGGCTTATCTAATGATAAAGCATAAGATTTTATTCTGTTAAGGAATGCATCTGCATATTTTCATAAAGTACACATTTCTGATTAGTACGTTTTGGATTCTGAATAAAAGGTTAAGTTTTGTATTCCAATCTTAAAATTATTTCCATTATTAATTTCGTCCATCAACACTTTATAAGCCTATTTAAATTAAAAAACATGTTGCTATAGTTAAGTTACTATGACATTTATCTTTAAATGGAAATGCGCTGTTGCATTATGTCTTTTGTTGTTTGAAATCTGGGAAGTCCTATTTCTAAATATATTATTTAGTCAAAACTTCTAATAGTTTTGGTACTTTGTGACAAAAAATTTTGCAAATGATAATCTTAATATCATGATTTTTTAAGTAAATTAAGTTTCACACCATGTCTAATTGTTCACTGGAGGCAAATATACAACATAATATGAATAATTTTACCAAATAAAACTTATCTAACTATAACACTATTTGGAACTTGATCTACGTTATTTTTTCTAAAACCAAAACACAAAAGTTTAAAAATTTATTTATCTATTATTAAACTCTTATTTTGACTTTACATTAGAATTGATCTTTTAAAATAATTATATTATATTTGATATGCTTGAATTTGCTAAGAAAATAGCTGGAACTAACTTTATGGTTAATTAATAAAATCTGCTCCTTTCGAATAAGTACAGCACTGTCTTTGCAAAGAGATCCAACAAATTTATATTTTTTCCCTTAAAACTATTAGTCAAACTGTGAGGAATCAATTTCAACTGAAAGCTAAAAAAAAAAGTGATGACTTGTGGTATTTCATAAATATCTTGAACAAGATATTTATGAAATACCACAAGTTATAATTTTTTCTTGAGCTTTCAATTGAAATTGATTCCTCACAGTTTGACCAATAGTTTTAATAAAGAAATATATAATTTGTTGGATAAATATTGATACTTTTATTATTTATTTTAAAAGAGACTTTTAATTTTTTTTTTTTTTTTAACAATATATAGCAATAACTAACTGATCAGCTTCATTTTGAACCAGCAAAGTAACAAACAAAATACTTGATTCTCCTGAAAATAAAAAATAAGTAAATAAAGAGGTATTTCCCCATTCTTTATTCAAATATAAAATTTTCGTCTTAAAGCTTGGCATAGCCTTCTTTTTTGAAATGTTTCAACTAATATTTTTCTATACATTGCCTTTTCAACTTAAAGTTCAAAATGATTTTCCCTAGATGTTCCAGCAGATGGAGTTATTCCGTCAGTCAAGGACTTTTGCGCTTCTCTTCTTTATGCCTATGCTCTTCACATGATCCATCGCATTCACAGGGCATTTGCATTTTGTGAAAAGGAAAATCTTCTTACCAGTGGACAGCGATCTCTGGTGTTTTCTGGAGGTGTGGCCTGTAACTCTTACATTAGAGCTGCCATAGAACATTCATGTGTCAATCAATTAAACTGCAAATTCTATGCTCCTCCTCCAAAGTTGTGTTCAGATAATGGTGTCATGATTGCTTGGTGGGTTTTTATTAGTTATATTAATATATAACATTTAGCTCTATTCGCCATTTTGTATTTAAAAATTACTATGCACTATCTTAAAAGTGGCTTTAATAATTAAAGCCCTAATTTGTCTGTGTTTGTCCCAATTAACTTATTTAATTAACTTAATTTTCATACTGTACATTACAATAATATACAGTTTAATTTTGTATTGGCTAAGAGCAAATTATGTGTTTCAGTTTTAATAATTAGATTATGCATATGAAGTAGCATTACAACTCTTTGCAAATGTCTACCATCAGGACCATTTCAGTGTGCTGTTAAAGATTACAAGTTTCTGGTTGTCTTCTTTTATCTTTTCACTAAGGCTATTTAAATAATCGGATTGATCCAAATCAAAAAGAATGTCAAACATTGCTCGAATTAATCGCAAACAAAAAGATTGAATTTGTTGCAATGAAAGATTTTATAATGTTTATTATTTGTAATCTTTACAATGTTTCATTTTATTATTAGTGCTTGGAATTTGGTATTTTGAACTCACTTGATATCTTTTTTATTTCCAATGCAAATTATTGGTTAAAAAGCATGGTGTTAAAGTCTACTGCATTAAAAGCTTTATTGAGGATTGTTGATATATATCTCTGATATTCTCCTAGCATATCTGATATATTTACCTGACTTTGCTGCTATGCTTCTATTACAGAAAATGCAAAAATAACGCAGCTGATTGCCGCTTTGGAAAGTAAAAAAATTCTCAAATTTCCATGATTTTAATAAAATGTTGGAAGTTTTTTTTTTTTATAGTTCTCGCCAGGTTTTCTAACCATTTAATAATAACTATTCGATTTTAGTTAAGAACAAGCACTTCTATTATTTAAACTTTCCCATAAACTACAATGTAATTTCATTAAAATTCTAAAATGTTCAATGATATATTCATATTTAATATTTTTTTCTTTTTTTTTTCTTTCTTTTTTTCAACAGGAATGGAATGGAAAAGCTTAAAGCTAATGTTGGCATTCTTCCTTACAATGAAGATTTAAAGCCAGATGCAGAGTAAGACATTATTTCAGTTGTCTTGATTTGCTCTACACAATTTTTAAAATACAATTAAAATTTACCCTTTTAACCTTTTTGACCCAACTTTTTCAAGATTAAAATTATGGCTATGAATAGTATTTCAATTTGATATTGATATACTGAAAGAAGTACAGAGTGTCTAGGCTAAAAGTATCCAATAGTTGTGGTTTATTTTTATAGAAATTAAATTTATTCGAATGAAAATAATATAACCCATGAAAACAAAGTTTTTAATATAAATACCTTTTATGAATTGCCAATTTTTATATTCATTCACATGCACCGTTTCTGGTATCAGCGTGTGCTTGGTGTTTGCGTCGAATTTTAAATATTAAAAATAATCCAGATATTTTTTATTTATTTTGATTAAAACAATTTTATTACTTATTTATTAAAATAGTTTTTGCAACAAGAAAGTTTCTTCAATACTTTTTTTTTTTTTTAAACTTTAAATTTTTTTAATCACTTTTTCTCAGTGTCACTACATTTTGCATTTCTAATTTTCAAAAAATCTATGTCTATTTAATTTTAGCACTATCCAATATTTCATGCTCAGTATTGTTTAATATTTAAAGAAGCTTAAAAAAAGTAGAGAAAAAAAAACCTCAAACTTTTTTTTTTCTTCAAAAATTATATGCATATGCGTGACTTGAAAGACACTAAGACAGTGGTAGGATGACTCCTTTTCAACAATTTTGTCATTGATTGTGTATACAAGTATTGTAACATTCATTCAAAAATTGAATGTAAAAAAAAAAAAAAATGTGAAAGGATATTTTACCTTCTTGTGCTAAAAAGGTTAATATTATTTTTCATTAGTAGTTTTTATATGGATTGAATGTTTTTAAAAGTGGGGGGATGAATTTCAATGGTTTTAGAAGTGGAGAGACGCATGGGTATTTTCTTGAAAAGTGGAAATATAGAAAATCAAAAAAAAAAAAAAAAAAAAAAGAGCAAATTTTTTTTTACCGAATCCTATACTTTCATTGCTTTATGTATACATATGGGTAATTGAAAGTAAAAAAGAGAAAAAGACACTGTTATATACGATTGGGATAATATATTCCACAAATATTGGACATATATGACCATTTCAGCCGAAAAGGTTAAAGAAAAATAGAAAGTGCTCCAATTTAATTTACAGTTTGTTAACAATTTTTTTTAAAAAAAAAGGCAGGTTATCTGTTTAACTTTGTGGTTGCACTATAATTTTGTAAAATATTGTAATTTGATTTTGGCATTCAGATATTTTAATTAAAATTAAATTTTTTTTAGCTGTCCTCTTGGAGTAGACATCAGTAATGCTGTTAGGAAAGCTTCAATCAAATTAAAAATTCCAAAATTGGAAATGAAGAATAAAGATGTAAACGAAAACATTAAATTAAAAACTGCTGTAGAATAATGTTATACTGTAAATAATTAAAAACTTCACGACAACAGTCTTTGTTTTTACTTGTAGTAGATGTTAATTACTAAAAACATAAGCAGAACAAACTAGTCTTCAAGCTGGCAGCAAAAAAAGTTCATTCGAAATGCACAATGCAATCTTCATTAAAAAAAAATCAGGTAACTATACTCATTTAACATTGCTGATAATGAATTGGAATTTTTGCTGCAATTCTGGTTGAGACTGCAACAGGCCGCTTCAAATGAGTTAAAATACACTATCTGGCCAAAAGTATCCGGACACCCTTTAAAAAAGTGGTTCTGGCTAGTGATGCAATTTGATACGTAATTGAAAGCTATAAAAGTGTTGGTAGTGGTTTGTCAGATTGTATTTATGCGTTTGTGAGGCAATGAGTAAGTCAAAGGAGCTTAGTGAGTTTGATCGTGGCAGAATAGTGGGATGCCACCTTTGTGGGAAATCAGTTCGTAAGATTGCGGACATTCTACAGAAGCCTAAATCCACTGTGAGTGATGTAATTGTGAAGTGGAAACGTCGAGGCAGTGAAACGGCAGAAAAACGAACCGGTAGGCCGAAAACACTTGGTGAACGCAGCCGCAGAACTCTGAAAAGGGTAGTGAAACAAAATCGCAAGTCCTCGTTGGTGTAAATTTCTCAGGAGTTCCAAAGTTCATCAGGCGTTAGTGTTAGCAGCAGGACTGTCCGTCGAGAGTTAAAAGACTTGGGATTCCATGTTCATGCAGCCGCTCACAAGCCGAACATCACTCCACAGAATGCGAAGCATCTATTGCACTTGAGTAGAGCTCACCGTCATTGGACATGTGGAAAACTGTTCTTTGGAGTGATGAATCTCGCTTTACAGTCTGGCAGTCGGATGGACGCGTCTGGGTTTGGCGGATGCCCGGCGAACGTTTCTATAGTGACTGCATTGTGCCGTCTGTTAAGTTTGGTGGTGGAAGCATAATGGTGTATGGGTGTTTCTCGTGGTTTGGCCTGGGTCCGTTAGTTCCTGTGATTGGAAACATGAACTCTGAGATGTATGTGGACATTATGGACAATGCTGCACTCTCAACTCTATGGCAATATTTCGGGAAGGCCCATTTCTCTTCCAGCAGGATAACTGCTCCGTTCACACATCGAGGCTTGCACAGACATGGTTTGACGAAATGGGTTTTCAAAAACTGGACTGGCCTTCTCTGAGCCGAGATCTAAATCACATAGAACACCTTTGGGACGAATTAGAGCGCAGATTACGTAGCCAGCCAAATCGACCATCTTCACTACAAGCACTAACTTCAGCTGTGATGGACGCCTGGAAGGCAATTCCTATGGTCACTTATGAAAAATTGGTGGAAAGTCTTCCCAAACGTGTGCAGGCTGTCATCGATGCAAAAGGGGGACCAACATTATATTAATATGTGCCTCAGGACGCTCCAAGTCCATACCACTGGGTGTCCGGATACTTTTGACCAGATAGTGTATCTACCACTAGCCAAAGCTTTCATTCTTAGTATAATAATGCTCATAAGAACTTGAATTGTTGGTTTTCTCGACTTGCCAATTAATGTGTTCAAAAAATAGTAGCCAATTGCCTAACTTTTTATGACAGCAGTTATGTGAATTAAGGCATAACAATGCACCCAAATAAGCAGTAGTTTGAAAAGATGAAGATTGTATAGCAAGTTAAGAAAAACCAACTATTCTTGTTTTTCTTGGGGGGGGGGGAGGAATAGGAATCTAAGAGATAACGGTTGCACATTATTTGGCTATGAATGAAAGATTTTACTAGCAGCATTTCTACTCATTCATAAATCCCAGTTGATGTCTCCACCATCAGAAACATGTCAGAAAATCAAAACCACTATCCTAATAAATTGAAGACTAGAAATGGCAAATGACCTAAGTACCAAAAAAATCGAAAATCTTTTTTTATGGAAAAATGTCCTAAAGACCAAGCTAAACAAAAAGGAGAACGCCCAAATGTGAACTCCAGTAGGAATAGTTCAAATTCAATCTTATACTTAGTCATAGTCTTAAATACCAATGCGAGTGTTTTTCCTTTTTCGGCTCTCCTGCAAAATGTTCTTTTTTGGGCTAACGTCTTTTTCCATTTTTAATCCTCAATTATATTTAGCATGTCATATGCATGCCACATTTTTGTTTTTTAACTTTCCATTTTGTGTTGATACTTTCCAACTATTTCTTACATCTGTAGCCAAATGGATCCAAGTAATAATTTAACAATTTTTGTTTTATTGCATTTCAAAATGCAACTAATCAACTAAAAAATATTGCTCATTAAAATAAAAATTAGACATAATTAACCAATAATATTAATAACTTGAAAGAACGTGTTTAGAAGCTCATTCACATTGTTAGTATATGCTGAAACGTTTAAAAACAAAAGTATCAATGCTACTACTTTAACCCACTGACGGTCATGCATGTACATATACGTCATTTGATCCCCAGTTTTTCCAGTAATACACAACATTTTTAAATTTATCAATAAAATTTAAAATAAAATATTTTTACTAGGATGATAGTTTGTAACCTATCTAAAAATAAACTAAAAAATTATAAATTTGAATTAGAAATATAACTAAAAAATTATTTCAGGGAAAACAACTGTAGAATTTTCCCCATTCCCATAACCAGTGGGTTAAATTTAGCAAAAGAAGAATATTCGGTTGGTTGGTTGGTTGTATTCAGATTATCTGGCGCCGTCAGCAACACGAGGGCTATAATGCGCCGAAACATTCGTCATTAGACAAGCCAACATACATTTACAAACATCCATGCCAACACGGGACTCGGAACCCGCAACCTCGTGGTCTAGAAGCTAGCACACTAACCACTATACCGTTTGGTCGGCAAGAATATTCGGAATTCATTGACTCATGTGACCCATCATTCATTACCCTGGCTATAATTCCCGATTTCCGGGATCATTTTTAGTATGTACAGACACTTGTTCTCATTTAACCATACAAAAGGTCCTTCCTCTTATCAAGCTGAAAGAAATAAAAAAAATCATCAAATTAGTTACTCTGTAGGTCTGGCTAAAATGTCCATCTTTCGAGATTATTTTCGGAATGTATAGACCCTCGTATGCATTAAATCATATAAAAGGTACTTCTTCTAATCAAGCTGAGAATAATTAATAAAAGAATGACTGAAATACATAAAATAGTTTGAGCTGGAGGCCTGGCTACAGTTTTGGTCACAACCAGAACAAAATTTCGGTGACTTTGGCGATTTCAAAAGAATTTTTTGCCATGTACTCTTATGCAATGTTAATAATTATGTGATAATTTCTCGTTTATTAACTTGGGGCAACAGCATGGCAAGAAAAATCAGTGTTCTAAGAACGCAGGTTGCTGTACAGAAGCTGCTACAATAGAAGCTAAACTGTGAGGAGTCGAAAACCAGCAAAAGCTCGGTCAACATAATACAAGGGAAACTAGGGATACTTGACCCAGTGTCTTTTTCTCGGAATTGGGAAGGTTTAAGCTGGAAGTGGTATCACTTCTTGCCCTTCAGTTAGCTAACTACATGGAGGAAATGGCTACTGAATCTTTCCATCTGTTTTTAAAAGCTTATAAGACAAATAGAGTTTTCATGCTCCAAAAGTAATATCTTTGTGTTGTAAACGCTGATCTGAAAAGGGTTTATGTTTAAAAGTAAGACTTTCTAAAAAAAAAATTTTTTTTTTGTATACTTTCAGCTACAATTACATATATAATAGTGTTTATCCACTTACTTGCAAATGGTTGCATTTTAAGGTTATGTAGAAAATGTACAATTTGGGATACTTGACCCAAGGCATATTAGGGATACTTGACCCAAGATAGGGAATACTATTCGAATGCATTTGGCAGGTTTTATTGATTTTTTTTTATTCTTACACTATTTTGTTAAGTATATAAGATATTTAATTGATAAAAATATATTTTTACTGATGGATATTTTTGAAAGTTGTATGTCGTTGCCTACCATCGATGTTACATCAGTTAACGGTATTAAAATTCGCTCTACATCGTTTTCACACACTACAACCATTAGGGTTATCAGTTTACTCACCTTTCAAAAGATTTTATAATCTTCAATGCACAAATCGCCTGAGGATACACAAACCTAACCAAATTCAGGCTATTCTTCATACACCTGAGTTTTCAATGAAAAATGATAGAATTACAAATTTTGTTTTTTAATGTGGATTTACATTTGCATTTAAATAAATAGTTATTTTCTTACTCTTGAACTTGTAAAAGAACAGAAATAGCTTTCAAATTGCAAATATTTTTAGTTTTCTTCAATAAAAATTCAAAATAGACACCATATTAGCATCATGTATCTAATAAAAATAAAAAGTATTGACCTCATTGAACAAGTATAGAAAAGTATTAACATTGGAATAAGAGTTATGTTTTTATTATGCAAAAGTATTGCATTTTATAATTTAAATTGTATATTCCCAAATATATAACTTGGGTGAAGTATCCTTACCTAAGGGGTGGGTCAAGTATCCCCATGCATTGGGATACTTGACCCAAGTTGAAGGCTTTTTTATGTTTAATATTTTACCACCTTTACAATTAATATTTCAGAAAGATATTCATAAATATTGTGTAATACTTAATGAAGTATAAATAGACATCATTGACACACCCATAAGTAATGTAAAATAAAAACTATTTGCCCAAAATTAAAAATTGGGTCAAGAATCCCTAGTTCCCCCCTACACTTACACGCATGTCTGCAGCTTTTCATCGGACTAGGCGGCGAAAGCTGAGTTTCTAGATTTGTTCGACATTCTGAAATAGGTGGGTTTAAAATTGAAATATTTTTTTATAATCTAAACTGTATTCAAATTTTCAAAACAGTATGAAATAACCCAAATAATCCTCATCGTACTACACAAGTGCTATACTAATATTTAATACATAATTGCATCAAGAAATATATGCGTATTTTAACAGGAGTGAATTTGAATATGTATTCTTTGTATACATCCCTGCTTCTTCAACAGCGATTCATCACTCTGTTGAACACTCATCTAGATATTCAATTACATTCTGTTACATAATGTTTTGCATTTCTAGATAATGAGGACTATTATTGGCCTCCTCGCTTCCTTGACAAGGTGAGCAGCAAAAGAGAAAGTAATCTACCTCTGGAGAATGCAAGGGCGGTTCTCTTAGCCAAGGTCAAGGGACCGATGCGGTCATACGAAGGCTTGGGGACTTCACCAGTTTGGCGCCTAAAACTTTGCCTTAACCTTGACTCATTACCATGGGAGTGATTAATCATGCAAATACGCCTCACGTTCAAAGTGACCTTTCATGAAAAAAAAACAAAACAAAAAAAAAACTCATCACATGATGTCGACTTTGTCCTTTTCTAATTAAACTGCGATGACATTTTGCCGAAGAGACTTGAAACTGAATTCCATTCCCTGTCCGAGATGGCTTTATTACTGATTATCACGTGGCAGATGCCTGTATTGTATATGTTTAGGATTGTGCCTAATTTTGATTTGGACAGTGGTAGAAATGTGCGAAAAAAGTAGGGAGACGCCTAAAAGTTGATGACAAGTGAACTCCTTCCCCCCTCCCCAACGATACATTTTATAATAAAAATATTAACTTGGAAGGAAATAATATATAATTCCTAACACTAACAAGTTGGACAAGAGTCCCAAAGTTATTGTTATTAAAGGAATATTCTGTGGCTTAGTTTTTTTCCTTGGAAGTAAGAGACAAAGTGATGTATATAATGGTGAATTATTACTTTAATTATTTATTTAGATTTAAAAATTGCGTCTAAATGTGCATACTTTCCTAAAAATAAATTAATAGACGGCTTTATTATATATTATTATTAGTAGTAGTAGCTTGTCTTTATATGAAATAAGAATTAAAATTTAACTTAAAAGAAAGTTCCTCCAAAATTTAAAAGTTGACCAATCGTAACAGTATATATTTGTTAATAAAAACACTCATATCTTTATACAAGTTTGATGTATTCTATAAATAGTTTTGTTTTTTACGTTTTAAAACTTTAAATCTCTTTTTCTCAGTGTCACTACATTTAAAGGTTAATCTCAATTTTTTTTAATAACTTTTTTGATGGATTAAGTGTTTTTAAAAGTGGGGGGAGAGGGTAGTTATCTTGTAGGCGGGGGAAAATGCAAAAATAGGTTTTTTTTTTTGACTGAATACTATACTTTTATTACCCTATGTAATACATATAGGTAATTGAAAGTAATAAAGAAGTGCTATCAGCTACTGTCAAAAAGAAGTGACTAAATTTGTAGGTCGGTAGTGAAACAGAGACTTCTTTCAGTGAAAGAGTTCGACTTATTTTATTGAAAGAGTTCAACTTCTTTTTCTTCTACACTAAATGGAAGAAACAAATTCGGGAACGCGACCCTTCTCCTCCTTGGAGTGCGAGGGACTCAGATTTTAATTAAAAGTATGGTAGCATTGTGCGCTAAAGGGGAATCGAACCCGGGACTCCTAGATCAGAAGACCGGCGCTCTTATCACTTGGCAAAAGCATAGGCGTAACGAGGGAGGAGTTTTGGGGGTTCGACCCCCTCCCCCCCCCCATTGGGTTGAGAAAAATTAAGCAAATTTACTAGGTTTTTTCCCCAACCAACTCTTTGTTGGTTATTACTCAAAGTTATCCATTATATTTTCCTTACTAGTAATTATTCAGTGTTTTGCTAAGGTAATCAAAAGCTATACTAAAGTGAAAGACATTCATACAACTAATGTACCATATTGAACGTCTTACAAACTGTATGTCGCTACACAGGCAGGAGAAATGGAGTCTTTATCGCTGAACCATAAGTGCTACGGACTTGACTTTAGATATCGACCGTTGATGTAAAGACCATAGGCGTAACGAGGGAGGTTTTGGGGGTTCAACCCCCAACCCATTAAATTGAGAAAGAATTAAACAAATATACTGCATTTTTTCCTCGATCAACTTAAAAAAAAAAGCTAAAAAATTTCAATAATAATAATATATATATAAAAAAAACTGCTGACATTTTACAGTATTAATTATCTTGATAATCTCAATTGGTTTACATCTTATGTAGCATCAAATTGGATTCATGCACTATTCCGTCGAACCCGGGTCTCTTAAATCAAAAGACAGGCGCTCTAATCACTAGACAAAAGTGACCACTGTTGTCTAGGTGTTGTATCCGTCATCTGTACATGAGATCACCACAATGCAGTTAACACTTTAGCTGAAAATCATATTGAATTTTCTTCTTGTAAATTTATTAATGAACATCGAAGTAGGGAGATAAAATAGTAATCCTGATTATTCTTTAAATAAAAAATCCGTCCAATCAAAATTTTATATTAATAAGTATAAAGAGTCTCTAGACGTCAGCTTAAAGAAGAAATTGTGTGTCATTCACATATAACTTTATTCAAGGCGGATTAACAAATGAAGTGAAATTGTTAATAATATTAAAAAAAGAAAAACATTGTAAAATTTTACGATTTCATGTAAGCTGTTAATCGGTATTTTTACTCCAACCTCTTCATTAGAGCTGTTTTCAAATGATTTGTAGGTTTTATCGATATTCAAACATTCTCACTCTCAAACATGGTTTAATAGTCCGAGAGGCGACTGCAATTTTTGGACACCATTGAACATCATTCTGGATTTTTTATAGAAATTGGAGAAAAATGAGTTGATTACGAATCCCCTGGTTTGCCGTGGCAAAAATAGCCGAAACTGATCAAAAATCGACTTGGAATGAGTTGAACAAAAATCAAATTGCCAAATATGTCATAACTTGCCAAAAAAGAGAACAAACTTTTTCGTCTGGCAACCCACTGCATTTTGATTTTCAATGAAAAAAAGCGCAAATGATTTCTGATCTCTGGTTCGGAAAACTTGTATATTTTAAAAGTAAGCCAAATTAGCGACTTCATTTACGTCATCAGTGACGTAATGTTTATTGCCAATTTGGCTCATTTGTGAAAGATGCAAGTAAGTCATAGACACAAATCCGAATCGTCTGCAACCTTCTTAATTGAAAATTAAAGAGTGAGGGTTACAAAATAAAAAAAAATGCTCATTATTTGGCAAGTTATGGCGCATTTGGCAACTGGATTTAGTTTAACTTATTAAAAGTCGATTTTTGACCAGTTTCGGCCATTTTTGCCACGGCAGGCCAGTGGATTCGTAAACTACTCACTTTTCTCCAATTTCTATAAAAAATTCAGAATGATGTTCGATGGGGTCCAAAAATTGCAGTTGCCTCTCAGTCTATAGCTGAATTGATACTTCTTTCTTTACTACACTTCTTTACTACACTCAATCGCAGAAACTGATTCGGGAATGCGATTCTTCTCCTCCAGTGCGAGTAGCTCACATTTTAATTAAAAGTGCAGATAACATTTTAGCTGAAAAATTATAATAAATTTCATTCTTGTTAATTTATTAAGGAGTATCGAAGTAGGAGGATGAAATTATAATTCTGATTATTTATTAAATAAAAAATCGATTGAATCAAAATTTTGATAATAATAAGTACAGAAGATCTCAAGATGTCAGCCTAAAGGAGAAATTGTGTGCCCAATCATAAAGAACTTCATTCAAGTTGGATTAACAAATGAAGTAAAATCGTCAATGGTACTAAAAAAGAGAAAAATATAATAAAATTTTACAATTTCATGTAAGATGTTAATCGATATTTTTACTGAAAATTCTTCATCAGAGTTTTTTTTTTTTTTTCCAAAGGATTTTTAGGATTTATCAATATTTAAAACCTCAGCATTCCACATCGCAGCCATGTCATAAGATGTAGTAGAATTCTGAAATATGTATGATAATTAGAAATTAAATTTTTGCTCAAATTTCCTTTTTTTTTTTATTAGATTGGTGGATATTTAAAATATTGTGAAATAACTTGATGTTTTTTTTTTTTTTTTTTTTTTTTTTTTTTTGTAATATCCTATGACGACGGAAAGAACATTTTTAGAAAGTAAAGTCTGTCATTTTTTAAAGTAATTTTCCGTTTGGGGTCTTTCTTGGGACACCCTAATCAGCATGCAGTGGATATTCCAAAATCTGTTGGTAACATTTTGATTTTTTATTTCAAAATGTTTTCAAGCTTGCTAGCTTTACACTGATGTTATTTTCTTTATGATATTCAAAATAACTTTTGTTGGTTGTATTCAGATTATCTGGCGCCGTCAGCAACACGAGGGCTATAATGCGCCGAAACATTTCGTCATTTAACAAACCAACATACATTTACAAACACCCATGCCTACACGGGACTCGAACCCGCAACCTCGCGGTCTAGAAGCCAGCACGCTAACCACTATACCGTTTGGTCGGCATAACTTTTGTTAATTACATACTATCCGGTCGACCATTGCCGAAAAAAAAAAAAGTTCAGCAAATGTATTTTCTTAGTCTGTCGAAATAGTCGGTCCGCACGCATACCTGATTTGCTGCTCAGTTGAGGACCCGAAGATAGTCCAAGATGGATCAGACTAATGGTATTGGCCAATGTCGGTAGTCGGGGTTTGTGGGAAGATTGAACAGTCCATGCCGAATCTTGAGCCATTGTTACTTTCATACTTTCAACAGTAGAATAACAATAGGAAGATTGTAAAGAAAAAGGAAGTTTTTATCTCAAAAAATTGGAAAATTGTTTAAAATATAACAAACAAAATACGATATTTTTACCTAACTTTTTCTTAATATCTTGTATAAGATTTATTTAACATTTATAAAAAACGTCAAACTGATTTGTTAAGAACTTTCCAAGAAAAGATACATAAAAAAATAGGCAGTTTAATATTACGGTTATGGAGGTATTGAGTCCCCTTGAAACACATACAAAATTGTTGTTTTACAGCAGTAATGAAAGATTATTTAGAAAAATCGATGATAAAATAAAAGGAGCTTTTTTAACTGATCAAAAATTGACTTGGAATTAGTTGAACTAAAATCCGATTGCAAATTATGTCATGACTTGCGAAAGAGAGAACAAACTTTTTCGTCTGGCAACCCACTGCATTTTGATTTTCAATGAGAAAAAGCGCAAACGATTTCTGATCTGTGGCTCGGAAAACTTGTATCTTTCAAAAGTAAGTTAAATTGGCGGCATCAGTTAAGTCATCAGTGACGTAATGTTTATTGCCAATTTGGCTCATTTGTGAAAGATGCAAATAAGTCATAGCGACACATCCGAATCGTCTGAAACCTTCTTAATGGAAAATTAAAGAGTGAAGGTTACCAAATAAAATAAAAATTCTCATTATTTGACAAGTTATGGCGCATTTGGTAATTGGATTTAGTTTAACTTATTAAAAGTCGATTTTTGACCAGTTTCGGCCATTTTTGCCACGGCAGACCAGTGGATTCGTAATCTACTCACTTTTCTCCAGTTTCTATAAAAAATTTAGAATGATGTTCGATGGGGTCTAAAAATTGCAGTCGCCTCTCAGTTGAATATTTGCAGGGAAGTGCAAGGCTAGATTTGTATCAAAATCTATATATATTAAAACCCCGAAAGTAAACATATTTTCCGTCAATGCTAATCGGCAGAAAACCGAGACTTACCGACTTTAATTTCTGAATCAAATATATGACTGCAGGTTACACTTTTCATTCGAGTACTAATTAAAGCTTGGTCGTTCCAGTTTTGTCTTACTGAAAACAAAAAAAAATTATATACATATATAAAAGAAATTTGTCACATAATTTGCATGTTTCGGCAATATCTCTTACCTTTTTTAACCTGTCGAGAGAAGAGGCGGAGTTTTCGGAATGGTTCCTGGCAGTGTTGATTTACTAAGTGTGAAGACATCATTCACTCTCGTCACGTACTTTGATTGGTCTGTAATTAGCTTTAAATGTTCAAATCACTGCCTGTGTAACTGCTTATTACGCAATTCATTTAGGCAGCAGTAGGTAAAGTGCGTCTTCTCAGTAAAACCCGTTTAAAAAAAAAAAAAAAGACAAATTACATCTCTCAGAGGGAAATATCGAATACCAGTTCGATGAAAGCTCTGAATCGAACGCTTTGATTAATTGATCGAGCGTTTATTTTAAGGATACTTATTATTTAGTATAAGATGGATGTGAGATGGAATTTAAATATAACCTGCCTACGGCAGAATTAAATTCAGGAAGTAAACTTCTAAAGTGGAATGGTTGTTAATATGCGCAGTTTATTTTACTTGGGGGAATTCCATTTCAATATGTCATGCAGGAATGCAGGAAAAGAAACCGAAATTGTATTTAAACGTTATAAAGTAATGTGACCTTCAATTCTAGAAAATTCAAAGATTGATGAATTGTTAAAGTCATATAAATTAAGATTTCACCCACTTAGCTTCTTAACTTCCAATTCTATACATTATCTTTTGCATAATAAATTTCAAATAGAAATACAGAAGTGGGAAAAAGAGTTCGGTCAGTCTACCATTGTTTTACCGTTAAAGGATTTAACTGTTAAAATTTCAAACTCTAGTAAACGGAAAAAAAAAAAAAAATACTGATACGATTTTATGACTTTCGCATGGTTTTATTAATTTTATATACATTGTGCTGAATATTTTCACCTCCATAAATCACACTAAAGATGTCAAAATTGAACTGTGAACAAGCATTTGACGTAAATTGTGTAAGTCTCAACCATCGATATAGATAAACAACTGGATAGACTGCTCCATTGTCAATGCAAAGAGAAAAACGCGCCGGGGATTGCGAAGCTGGTGGGAAGATTAACCAATCACAGTTCGCTTTTATAGTTGGATGGAAATGCGAAAAACCTTGTAAAATGCTAGAGTTCATATTTTTTTGCACATTATTACTTATTAAGGTCTACTATTAACATTTCTGCTGTGTACAACCCAAAATTTTATTTTCAATCCTTGGCAATCCGTATTTTTTATCCCACCAACGGCATCTGGCAACGGCTTCATTTTCCCAGCGTTAAACAGTCTATCCAGTTATTTATTTATATCGATGGTCTCAACAGTCGTTTTTAAGATTTGAAACTATTTTCGATGACTTTATTGAAGACGTCAATAACTGCAATTTAAATTGCAGGATGTCCGAATCAAATGTCTCTAAATTGGAAAAACTTCTATACTCAATAGAAAGTTAAAAAGCATACGAAAAATGTAAAATTAGACAACAGGACTCGCTAAGTGTCAGAAAAGAATCAATGCACATCCAGGTGAACTCTCTTAGCAGCCCTGAGGATATCGCCAGCTGGTAGTCCTGTTCCAGCATCACTATAGATGAGTTCCAGCCATTTCCGCTGTAGCATTTCAGCAGTCACAGTCGTATTAGTTGTGGTTATTGAGACACGAAGGTATTCAACATCTCCTTGAGTAGACTTTGTCTTTGAAATAACCCTTAAAGATACTAGGGGTGTGGAACATCGCACAACTTTCAATTACACTATATTACTGAAGTGGATTTGAGTCATTTTAATTGATTGATGAAATTAAGGACATTTTTGATTTGGACACTCTGTATATCTGTATATATAATCAAGTTGAATAATCTCAAAAATTTCACGTTAAACCAAAGTTTAAACGTTTTAAATACCTTTAGATTTGAATGAAAATGTCTGGAACTGTAGGTAAAGTTCGTATACAAGCATCGCACATTGCATTTAGATGATTATTATAGCATGTTAGTAATTGCGAGTCTAAGATATGGGGGGGGGGGGGGAAACGCACTTTTAATTTTTGACAATTATTCAGTCAAAACCACTAAAAGCGAAAAAAATGGAAGAGAAACTATCTCTCTCTCCCCCCCCCCCCCCTCCCTCCGACTCCTTCAACTCTTTTACCTCAATCGATACCTCTGAATATTTTCCTCTTTCGTGGGTGCCTTGTACAAAACTTTCTAGGTGAATTGTTTAAATTAGTAACACTAATAGCCACACGATGGCAGCACAATAGAATTACGGGGGAGTCACGGGGTTTAATAAATAGTTGATGCAAATAACTTGAAATTTGAACAGGATACCCAAAAGCATCGAGTTAAGTAAAACGGAACATGAATAGGGGGGGACGAGAGCGTTTTTACATAAATGCTCTAAAAACGAAAAAAAAAAAACCAAGCAATTATCTACATCAAATTAAGTACTTCTATCTTCTGATGCGTCTAAAATTTCGAGGTTAAAATTAATGACAAAGAGGAGTTGACGTTTTGAGGGTTTATTTACAGCTGCGTTTCGAATGATATCATCTTGTATGAAAGCTATTTAAATAGGGGACACTTTCGATTGGGGCTGTAAACTGGATTTTAAAAAATAAAATATTCTTTTTGTCGAGACATTTATATTGCTGCCACTTGTGGTCGGAGAAACTTGTTAGATTATCATATACTGATACTCTTACATTTCACAAAAACTTTCATTTTCTTGCCCTGAACCGTTTGTTAGCGCATTTGTAGTTTTAACAGAAAGTTGCACTTTGATTGTAAAGGAATGTTTCTTTTTGAACCGGATTTGTTCCAATAAGGTACTCTTAAATCTTTCAAGTCAAATTGAATTTTAGCAAAAAGTTACAACACTCAACTTACTACACTCTAAAATTTCATTACGTGACGTATAGACTGAGAGGAGACTGCAATTTTTGGACCCCATTGAATATCATTCTGAATTTTTTATGGAAATTGGAGAAAAGTGAGTAGATTACGAATCCACTGGTCTGCCGTAGCAAAAATGGCCGAAACTGATCAAAAATTGACTTTTTAGAAGTTGAAATAAATCCAATTGCCAAATACGACATAACTTGCCAAATAGGGAGCATTTTTTTTTTTATTTGGTAACCCTCATTCTTTAATTTTCAATTAAGAAGGTTGCAGACGATTCGGATGAGTGGCTATGGCTTACTTGCATCTTTCACAAATGAGTCAAATTGGCAATAAACATTACGTCACTGATGACTTAACTGATGTCACCAATTTGGCTTACTTTTAAAAGATACAAGTTTTCCAAGTCAGAGATCAGAAATCGTTTGCGCTTTTTCTTATTGAAAATCAAAATGCAGTGGGTTGCCAGACGAAAAAGTTTGTTCTCTTTTTGGCAAGTTATGACGTATTTGGCAATCAGATTTTAGTTCAACTCATTCCAAGGCGATTTTTGATCCGTTTCGGCCATTTTTGCCACTGCAGACCAGTAGATTCGTAATCTACTCACTTTTCTCCAATTTCTATAAAAAATTCAGAATGGCGTTCGGTGAGGTCCAAAAATTGCAGTCACCTCTCGGACTAGTATAAAAAGTGTTCAAAGCTTTTAGTATATGATATATGTGTACTGTTCATTGGCGGATCCAGCGAGGGGCGGAAGGGGCGATCGCCCCCCTACGTTAATCGTAACCGCTCACCTTTATTCGAGCGCTGCTCTCAGGCTTTGGATGTATGAAATCTTGGTTGTTTTCAGATTATCTGGCGCCGTCAGCAACACGAGGGCTATAATGCGCCGAAACTTTCGTCATTAGACAAGCCAACATACATTTACAAAAACTCATGCCTAACACTGGACTCGAACCCGCAACCTCGCGGTCTAGAAGCTAGCACTCTAACCACTATACCGTTTGGTCGGAAAATCAATCATTATGTAATGAATCCGCACTGAAGATTTTTAATGTAAATGTTCTCATCCCGAAAATTAGAGATGAAAAAGCCGAGGACGAAGCAAGACAACAAAGTAAATTATAGTTTGAAAATGTTCAATGTGTATACGTATTCGTTGTTAGATTGTTCTGTCTATCATATTTAACAATAATTTATCCTGAATCAAACAGTTGTAGACAACTCTATATTTAATGCCGCAAATTCACACGTAGCCAACCATTGTGTCTCCCTTATGTTATTGAGACTTTTAACCTCTTTGTAACATATTCTGTATAATCAAAGTTAAGTTATCCCGTGTTATAATAATGCAACTTAAGAGCAACAAAATTTGCCGAAGCAATTCAACAGCCACCGCCCCCTCCGTAATAAAACTCTGGATCCATCTTTTGCGCTGTTCATACACCTTAACCGTATATAAGGATCAAGCAGGTCAAGGTCAAGCATCTACTATGCCATGCCCTATACTGTAACCAACAAACAAGGGACTATATGGTTCAAGAAAAGTTTAGGAGAATTGAAATGACTACCAGTGACAAATATGTGAGGCACATTTTTTATTAAATTTAATTTATTATTTATGCCCTCCATAAATTACTCTGCAAAATTTTGGAAGAGTTAAAGTAATTAATGGGCAAAGCATCAAATCAAGTAAATTGAATAATTTTAATGAAGCATAAGTATTTGAAGCAAAATGCATGAAAAAAACTCTGTAATTTCAAAAGAATGTATTAAATAAAGCAAAAACTATATAGAAACTCTGTACAAAATACTTATGTGCAAAATGTATGTTTCTTCTGTGTCCAAGTGCCACATTTCAAGCAGTCGTTACAAAAATTGAACCTACAGAAGTTTTTCTAGACTCTCTATAAGAAATCTGGATATTGCTTAACGAGTTTTACAGCTGGACGATTCAATTGATTTACAAAGTCATGTAATATAAATATATAAATACTTTAGTACACTCTCGATGTTATTCTATAGTTCTTATTTTTCGATACAAAGGTAATGTTAGCGAAGAAATGAATAAATGATAAAGAAATATGTTTGAAGGAGAAGAAAAGTATTTTTCATTTTGAATTGAAATTCAATAGTATCTTAAGACAATATAATTCAGAGAAAAATTGAGAAGGGGAAAAAAATCATCGATCTATTTAAATATCTTAATTGTTACATTAGACTGTGGAAACTACTTATTATTCTTTAAAGCTTAACTACACAAACGCGAGCAAATAGTTTAGATTCTCATATAATGTATATTCAAAGAAAAAATTTAGTGGAGGATTATAATGCGCACTAATCTGTCGAAAAGGTTTGAAAGGCTAAACAAATAAAAAAAAAAAAAGCTCCCGACACAGCATTAATTCATTCAGATTGGCAACATTAATCCCTTTCAAATCGTGACGAAAACAAGAATATCTCGTGGCATACAAAATAAAATATGAGCACGTTCAATCATAAGTGATTCCCAAGTGACACTACCCGTCGACACATTCATAATCCTGGCAAATTTATCCGTTTTTTGCTCTCTTTCTAAGCTAAACAAAAACGGAGACAAAATTGCGCAGTACCTTGTCAGTTTTGACAATAGTTCTTTTGATAGGTTTCGTTCGCTGAAGCCTCGTCTGACTGATCTACGCAACTTACTAAGACCATCATTTTCTTGTTGAGTGTGAAATGAAATCGATAGAGGCTATTTAAAGTTGCCAAGACGACTTGTGAGACAAAACTAATGTTAGAAACATTTCTTTTACAATGGACTGGTTCATAAGAAACCCTTTGCCATACGTTATTGTAAATTTTACTGGAGTTATCATTTTTTTTTCTCAAGTACAGCTGGACCTGCATCTGTATTTGAGGATAAAGAAGTCAAACTGGATCAACCTAGATGGGACTTGTGCTTGTAGTTGGTCGTCTTTTTTGCATTCGTGTTTTGTAATTCTAATGTACATGGGCGTTGGCAGTATTATTTACAGGGGGTGGAAGATGGCATATTGTTCGAGTAGAAGATACTCAGTTATTAAAAACCGAAAGACGCCTTGTGGCAGATTATCTGTTTCGCTCAATACTTTTATTTCATTCATGAGCAGCAAAAAAAAGGGGTGGGGGGAGGGGGGGGGGGGCTTTTCTGTTTCACTCAATGATGATTTTCTATCTATGAGGTCATATTTAATAATGACATATTCTACTATAGTTAAAGTTTTTATAAATGAAATTTTTTACGATTGTGAGTGCATAAAACAAAATTAAATTAAATTAAATAGTTCCGTTTTCTAAAAAAAAAAAAATTCTAACATTTCTGCTGAATACGTGTACTTTACTATACAATTTTACCATACCCGTTTTAGCAATCAAAAGACGTTTATTCAGCTTTCGTCTCTTTCCTATGGTTTCCTAGTATAAATGGTAGTATTTGAAACCATGATATGTATGTTTTACTATGGTAAGCTATCTGATATTTGTACCAATTTTCAGCCTTTTCATTTTTTGGGAAATTGCAATATCCAACATTTTGAACGTTTAATCCTATTTTGACCTCGAAAAGTTGGTTTATTAAGATCGGAATGTCTTACTTTTTATGATTAATTTTATGGATATTTGTCCCAAATTTCAAATTTGAGGCTACATTAAAAGTGAGACATTTGAATATTTCCTCATTTGGAACATTCAGTCCCTCATAGTAGCCACTTTCGACCCCTAAATATGATTTAATCGACATCTTAATAGTTTAAATTTCTATGTTTGCTCTTGTTGATACTTGTACCAAGTACCAAAGTTGTGACATTTAAATATCTCTAGTTTGTAACGTTTGTGACCCATTTTCGACCTCTTAAAATTGGTAAATCGAGATCTGAATAGCTTACTTTTTCTATGCTTGTCTTTGTTGACATTTGTATCAAATTTCAGAGTTGTAAAGACTTTGGAAGTAGGACATTGAGATATTCTTTGTTTGTAACATTTAACCCCTATTCAACCCCATAAAATTAGTGAAAATAGTTTAGTTTTTCTCTACTTGTCCTTTTTGACGTTAGTTTTAAATTTAAGAATTTATTGAGTTACCTTCTTTTACAATTTCTGATGTTTGAGGAGGACATTTTTTGCATTTCCACATTTTATTAGACAGAATTTTCTAAACAAAATATTCTTTGAAATCATTAGATCAGTTTTCAAGTATTCCGAGCTTTTCGATTAAAAAAATACCACTGCGTTATCTTGGAAAATTCCTAGCATTATATAAAAGTATGGAAGTATTGATAATTTCTATTGATGAAATTAAGAAAAGAACTTAAAACTGAGTTAAGAACTGACGTAATTAATTAAAAATTGCTAAATTTAGCCGATCCCTTTTTAGAAATGCACAAATACGTTGATCTTTACAATATCGGTATAAATATCCTTAATTTTAGACAGATAGTCGGAACAAAAATAGCAAATAGCCGTTTAATGGAATTGATTCAATAATTAGGTAGCAATTGAAATTTTACGTAAGAAGCTATGGTGTAAGTTATTTCTAAGCGTATCATGTCTGAGTTGCGTCTTTTTCTGCAGAGAATTTATACATAGTACCTTTATTTAGAACTCGTGTCTAGACTTCTTGATTAGAATACTATTTTGGGTTAGGGAATATTAGAAGAAACTAGAGCACTAGAAGTTCCCAGAAGAGAAAAATTAATTCTTATGATAGCATGAGCTATAGACTTTCAGTGCTTCAGTCAAGACCAGTAAAGGATTAGTTTTGCAATAATTCAAAATAGTATTCCCGTTTAAGAAGGATCGTCTGTCTGTGCCTTCCCCAAAGAAATGCTTCATTTTATTTTGTCCACAACATATGTCGCAATATTGCATATAACATGTGAATTTTCATATCAGTTGTAACAATAGCGATAAAAGAAAATTAGAAAATTTTGAAGTGAAAAAAATAGGTTTTTATTTTCAAGTTAATTTTTCAAAATTTCTTAAAGCTAGTTTATAAAAACTTTTTTCCCCTTTAAAATTGTCCTATTATATTATTATTGTTTTAAAGCAATTTTAAATTAATTGAAATTTCAAGTTAATTATTTATTTTGAATGTTAAAAATTTCTCTTGTGTTTGAAGTATTAAAAATTGCTTTTGTTGAGCTCTTATAACTTAATTTTGTGACCCGCTTTGAGTTAGTGTTTGCAATTTTGTGCTTTTTATTACTTTCAATTACCCATATGTATACTAGGGTGATTCGGGAAAATAAAAAAAAAAATTAAAAAAAGGAAAAAAGAAATTATGTTTAAAACGCATGAGGTAAAAAAAGTTGATACACATCTTGATAAAAAAAAGTGTAAAAAATAATTTGAAAAAAAAAAAAAAAAAAAAAAGTAATAATATCTTCCGATCGCGCATTCACCTCAAAGTTTGAAGAAAATACAAAAAATAAAAAAATTTCCTAAATTTTTTTAAATTTCTAAACTTTATATATTTGAAAGGCAATAGTTTGCAATGTGTAGTGAAAGGGGGGTATAACACAGGAAAACACTATTTTATGCATTTTTAAAACAAATATTAATAATTAAAAATACTCAAAAGTAAAATTTTTTGTAAGAAATAATGATTTTTCTGTAAAATGGGTACTAATGATATTTCCAACATTTTTTTTTAAAAACATGCTATAATCCATTTGTTTCACTTTTTTCCTCGAGCTTTCTATCCCAGTGATGCACTTTGAAGGAAACTTTTGTAGAAAAGTCGGGCATTATGGATCTTTTTTTAAAAAAATGTTGTCCAAACGTCTTTTGCGTCAGCGCCACACACTTTTTGTTTTGTCTCTCTACATAAGCGCTCCACAGTTTGTGAGGGACAAGGAAACGAGTTGAAGTCTTATTTCAATTGTCCCTTATAGCATAGACACGCTGGGAAATTTCGCCAGACATGGGCCAATCCCGATGTGGAACGTTGTGAATCGGTCGTTGGAAACAATATTAGCCAATTTCGCCCAATTCTGGATAAAATATAAAAGAGGTTTTGATACGCCGATGTACAGTTTTAACTTGGGATATTCTATTTATGAGAAACAAACTATGTGGTGGTTTTGACTTGTTTGTTAAAAATCGTGTATTTTGGAACTATGCTCGGTCAGTCTAGCCAATCTTTCAATCTTCCCCTGTTTCCTCCAATACAGCTGTGCTACCTCGGATGCGCCAATCTTTACTGACTAATGTTCGTTTGTTACTCTTAACAAAGGAGGAGTCCTATTATAAGCATTCCAATTAATTTTCTCCACGTAATCAGTGGCAATAAAGTTAAGTTTAGTTGTCTTGAAATGCCTGATAGTTTTTCTCTAGGAAGGTCTCGAAATTTCAGAACCCGACGCCTCTGTTCTCTTACATCTCTGCTTCATACAAAATCATTACCGAAATCAAATTTTTTGGGTGAGGAAAGGAAGCATTTTGTTCAATAACAGAGTTTAAAATATTCAGGGAGGTATAGAGACAATCGAATTGCCTCATGTATGTTCTTAGGTCCTTCAGAAATTAACTTTTTTTTTAAATTCGAAATCAGTGTAGCATGTAACAAATTAAAATAAAGAATACCACTTGATGGTTTACATTCACTCGCATATACGTACTCTAAATACTCTGTTTTCTGTAGTTAGTAGAGGTCGGCAATATATCGATAAGACGATATTTTTTTTAAAAATATCGATTCAAGTCACCGATATATCGATATTTTCAAACATTTTTTTTTTTTTTTTTTTGATGATCGTTTAGTAGTTCCATGTGTTTTTTCGATTTTCTTTATTCCCTTTACAAAAACTTCAAATCTAAAGTTTGGACTTGGCTGAGAGACAGTTAAAATGGCACCCTAACCAAAAGGAAAACGTAATCTAACAGAAAGATAAGATCATTTATTAGTTGTTATTAACATAGCCCTTTTCTGTTGCCAATGTGTGCATGGAATTTGCATCTAATTTTAAATATTAAAAACATCTCTATCAGAAAATTAGTGGAAAATTACTTTTCAAAATTTTTTCTTTAAAAATAAATGTGAATTTATGCAATGACAACCAAATGTATTTTATTTATTCTGATTGAAGATACAATTTATTTATTAAAACAATTTTTATAATTTATTTATTAAAACAATTTTTATAATTTATTTATTAAAACAATTTTTATAATTTATTTATTAAAACAATTTTTATAATTTATTTATTAAAACAATTTTTATAATTTATTTATTAAAACAATTTTTATAATTTATTTATTAAAACAATTTGGGCATGAATTCATGAAAAGTAGAAATTTGCTCCGAAAAACTTCGTTTCTGGCGAAATTGAAAATCAAATAAAAAAAATATCAAGTATCGATATATCGATATTTTTTTCTATGCAACGATATAGTAGCGATATTTATTTTGATCGATATTTCCGATCTCTAGTAGTTAGCCATCTGGAGTGTGAAAGGGGATTGGGTTTGCGAGCATTCATTGGCCTGATCTAATCTCTGCAAAAATATCATGAGGATATGACTGATCTGTGCTCATCTGGTGTTATTGTAATCCGCTTTTTTAGATGAGACGAGAAACTCATTTATTTCAAATCGAATGGTTTCAAGTTTTGATTTTACAAATTATTGTTGTTCTTACTGGGATATATATATATATATATATATATATATATATATATATATATATATATATATATATATATATATATATATATATATATATATATATATATATATATATATATATATATATATATATATATATATATATATATATATATATATATATATATATATATATATATATATATATATATATATATATATTTTTATATTCGAATTCAGGGTTTATATTCGGTCGAGTCTCCCCCCCTCCTCACCCTATTATAGAAAACCGAAATAAAAAGCTTATAACTCTTGATTTTTAAACAAATAATACAATGTGTAATTGTAAATAAACTAGTCATCAGAAGTGAAGATGACATCCTTATTGATATAAATATTCTTTTGGTATATACCTTATTGTATATATTTCATAAATTGTGGTTTTGTATAAGGGGTGAAAAAGTGGTAATTACAAAGAAGAAGAAAGAAAAAAAAAAAAAAAAAAAAAAGCATCTAGAAGTAATATATAAGATATTGCAAACTACTTGCTGTATTATAAACCAGCCTATTTATGGTTGGAAAATGATTTTTACTTTTTTTCATCATGCTCTAATGCAGATGAGCCAAAATTCTTAACATTTGCTACAACGTCCTAGCAACAGAGTATTTGAGTTATTTTCCCAACATCTCTCAGATCACAAAAGGGGATGTTTGCGTAAGTTCAGGTAATCCCCCGCGTGTAAAAGGCGCCTTACAAAACACCCCAAATGGACGTGCGACATCCGTCTCGCATTCCAGGCCATGGTACTTCTGCTAATCGTCCGCACGGCAACATCATTTTCGATAAGGTGCAAACGCATTGCTGCGGGTTATGCAACTTTCCCTTCTCCGTTTGACGGATGGCGACCATTTCCCATACCAGCACGCGTCGAGCCGATACCAGATTCCGGGCACGTCACCCCCACGGCAAGGACGCCGAGACGGAAATCCTGATGGCATCGACACTGACAACACACAAACAAGGGCACGATGGAAGGCCCTTTCGTCAGATGGATGTGAATTTGGGGCCTCATTTGTGTGTACATTCAAAATACCATAGTTGGGCCGGCCATCTTTAGAGCAGGCTGGCACCTATGGAAATTAATAGATATTCGTAAGACTTTGCGTACATACTCGTAGCGTTGAAATGAAATTTTGATAAAAATTATAGCAAAACTTTGAAAAAAAGTTATTTGAAATTGGAGCTCCTAAAGAAGTAATTGTATAATAGATCTTGAAAGTTGAAAACGTTATTGGATTGTATTCTCTTTGGTATAAAAGTACATTACACATTTTAGACCAAACAGATTACAATTCACTAAAAAATCCGCTAGTTACACTATGCCGATGAAGTTAACCTCCGAATAAGTCTTTTAAAGTGATATTTATCCTATCCATATGGAGGGAAAGGAAAATGTTACCTGATGTTGTAATATATATGCTTTAAATTAGTCATTAAATTGGAAATTGATGTACTGCTAATACTTGTCATTTTATTAAGAAATCCAATTTCCACCTCGTAAAAAAAAATAAAAAAATATCAAGATTTGAAAATAAAAAATAAAAAAATAATAATAATAATAAATAAAGGTTTACCACATCGAACTACCTGTAGGCAGGCCCTGATCATCGCCTAGGCCCACAAGGCCCAGGCCTTGGGCCCATGATTTTAGGGGGCCCCGAAATTGGATGTAAATCTATACTTTTGTCTCACAAAAGCTGTGTGAATATCTTTTATTCATAAAAAATATATTTTTATAAAAATCATTTTGTATTGATCTTGAACCATCTTTAGTATCCCAGAGTATATTTATTCAAATAAACCAAACCATCATTTAAATACGTAAAAAACAAGCTTTTTTTGAAAGGTAGAGGGGGAAAAAATGAAAGGAAATCTTGATGAATTTATTGTGCGATCAGCAAATGTCGACTCTGATGTTGTGAATAATACTGAAGATATTGAGATTTGTATTGTGATAGAAAAATGCAAAGCTATACATAACAAAGTTTTTCTTCTTTTGATTTATAAATTTGGTTGTTAAAAATTTCTGATAAAAAATAACTTTTAAGAAACAAAATTAACATTAATTTATCAACTTTTTCAATATTTAATGTTAATTCATTTGACTTGGTGTCAAGCCCATTTCAAATATATTACGCATTTGAAAAACGGGCCCCCGAATGTGTCCGGGCCTTGGGCCCCAAATTGTCATGATCAGGCCCTGCCTGTAGGCTGATTTACATCTTATCATTTGGCGTACCAATGGTGGTCCCCAGTTATCAGATGCTTGTGTCTAAGGGTACATACACAGTGGAGCCGGGATGAAGGCTTACTCGCATAGTGCGAGGTAAAATTAAACAGTATACCGACCAATCTTCTTTGTGTGCGCCCCCATTGCGAAGCATGGTTTAATTTTACCTCGCACTATGCGAGTAAGCACCCATCCCGGTTCTATTATGTAAGTAGCCTAACACCCTGTAAACGCTTTTAGCCGGTTACTGAAGAAGCTAGTTTATCACTAACATATCAGAAGGTGGCATCACAAGGAGAATTTTCGATATATATTATTATCAAATATTTTCTATTTTCTGTCGCATCAACTAACATCAACCAAATAACTCAATAGCTGGATATTTTCAGTTGCTGCCACGTTGTAAGCGGAAAGCTCACATTCCAATCTACGCGCAGCAATTACCTTCCAATTGCTTATAATTGGTATTCTAGCCACTGGATGCATGTCAATCAACCACCTTTAATTGCACTCTGTACTCATCTACAACAAGTAACCCTGTGGTGATCTCGTATACAAATGAGACCTAAACACGAGTGGTCACTTTTGTCTAGTGGTTAGCACGGCTGTCTACAGATCGAGGAGTCCCGGGTTCGACTCCCCGTTAGCGCACATCGCATACATTGGTAACTACCGGACAACGAATTATGCTGCCATCTACCGGCGCCTTCTGAAAATACTGCACGACTTCCACACTACCAACTCAGCAAGCAACCTCCGGCGACTCACTACCACACAGCAAGCCCCCTCAAGCGACTCACTGCCACACGTAAAGCACTGAACTCACTTGTAAGCAACTCAATCGTTCACTCACTGAGAAGGGGCTATGTGGTGGCGTCGTGTACAAATACAGATACAACTCCTAGACACTCGTAGTCACTTTTGCTTAGTGGTTAACACGTATGTCTACTGATCTAAGAGTCCCTGGTTCGACTCCTCGTTAGCGCATCTCCACATCGCTACAACCCTGCCAGTGCCTATTTCCTTCAGAAATCCTTCCTTACGATTTTCGTAAGATGTATACAAAATTTTATGAAGATCTGTTCATTACTACAGATTACAACCTTCTCTAAACAGGATAACTTAAATAATGAAAAATCAGTACACTCCTATTAAAACTAGGCGTGTAAATCATCGCACAACTTTCAATTACACTAAAATACTGGCCACTTCATTTCAATTTGATATGGATTGGTACCGTGTTGGTTGTTTTCAAATTTACATTTATTTGAAAATAGTTCTTTTAGAGATTTTTGGTGATAATTATTACATTGTAAAGAGAAAAAAAACACCTTGCTAAAATAGATAAATTGCCTATATATTTTTCAATAGATTTGTATTATTCTTTTGGGTAAGGCTATCATTAAACCGTATGCAAAAGATGAACATCGCAGGTCCATCCTTTCTGGTTGGTTGATTGTATTCAAATTATCTGGCGCCGTCAGCAACACGAGGGCTATAATGCGCCGAAACTTTCGTCATTAGACAAGCCAACATACATTTACAAACACCCATGCCTACACGGGACTCGAACCCATCCTTTCTGGAATTATGCAGACTACAGACAGACACGAGAACACTCTTTTGAATTCAGTACGTTCCTAGAAATGTTATAAAAACAAAATTTTTTTTTTTTTTTTTTTTTTTTTTTTTTTTTGGACGAATGTTATATTTTTATATATTCATTTTGGTAATCGAAAGTAAAAGATCAGACTTAACAATGGGGACCAATAACAAACCAGCTGAAGAAATATATCGATAAAGCAAACATTTAAGAATCTCTATCATCTCAATCTTACAGTACTAAACATAATTTACTCTAAAAGCCAGTGTAATGTGTATGGAATAGTTTTTTTTAGACGACATATGTAAAGGTAATGGACTGTATATTCTAATTAAATCTTTTTGTGAATTTGGTTATTATTGGACTTTTAATTTCAATGAAGGACAAAAACTTTCCAAATTTGGAATTTGGTACTTAGGTTTTACTCATGGTAAACACGTATGAAGAAAACCGAATCGTACACCTATTTTTGGGATAGTTGCGCATTTTAAGTTTCTTAACTCAATATAATGATCAATGGTAGCAGTACCATATATGTTATGATTTTCAATATATATCACTCTATACCAATTAGGAGGGCAGAACATTATACAACTTTCAATTACACTTATTACTGATCATTGTTTTCAAATTTGACAAGGATTGGTGTAATTTACAGTTATAGTTAACATATTTTCATTTATAAAAAAAAAAGCCAGTATGGTGATATTTTTGACGATAATTATTACATTGATTAAAAAAATGTCAAAATTGCGATTTGTGTTTCGATAAATATTGCATTAACCTTTCTTATAAGGAAAACAAAGGAGAAACATTCGTTGATGGGCTATGCTCAAGGGACGAGAACTCGGTGTTAAATACATTCGTTTTTCAACTTTATCCCACTTCCACGGAATTTTTAAGCACCTTAAAAGATATTACCACAGTGATTTTGATCAAAATAGTTAGAACAGTTTTTTGGCAATTGCTTGAAAACATACATTTTTTCAATGGCAACTACCTTGTGCGCATTCGCACTTTTGACGAAAGCCTTAATGGCAGGTCCCATAGCCACTGCTATCCCTTATACCAAAGTTGAACATTGTAGATCAATTCTTTCGGGAGCTATGTATTAAAGCAATTTGCCCAAAATATCTAATAGGTGTAATTGAAAAAGTTTGATGCTGACTCTACAACGTACGAGTATCGTTCACAATATTTAGTGCAAAGTTTAATGTTTGTGAAAAACCGACCGAATTGGAAATCTTTGAAATTTTCATATTTACTTTGACTTAAATAGAATAGAATTATGAATAATTTAATAATATTTTATTTCTAAACTTTCTGGGGCATAGATCCTTTTCTCTTCAAATTTTCTTTAACATCGCATTTCAAATTTGTACGTTGGTATCAGCACTAAAGAAAATTTCATTTAAGCCCATTGAGAAAACCTAAGGAATTTTATAACCCTCAGTAATGGAATAAATACCTAACGACTCCACTAGTACCTCTGTTTTATTTCGAAAATTTCTTTATAGGCCTCTACATGAACAAATTATACTATGACGGTATAACTACACTACCGTCGAACAACAGGAATTTGTGTTACAAAGTCTGAGAAAATAATCTATGATATTAGCTTATTATTGCAAGTTTTTAAAAAATTCTTTGCTAACATCCAAAGATTCCTTCGCAAACCAGGTGTATTGCTTCTCAATGTAGTTGCCTGCTCAGTAATGCTCTCCAAATCACAAGCTTGAGGTTTCTACCGCCGAATGTACCGAACTACGCTTGCTGATTGCTACTAAAAATATACAATAACTGAAAACCACTCGTCAGTGAAAGCTTTGTGACATGATGCTGGAAATCAATACATTATAGATTACTATCCTTAAAATATCGAACACATGGTCTTTGCAAACAAGCATTTAAATCGACATTGAATCTAACTCAAGTCTCGAAACCAAGGTTGCCAGATTTTCAGCCAGAAAAATTCTGAAACAGCGCGGCTTCTCTTTTCATCAATTTTAATACAAAGAGTCTGCTAGCAATTACCTTAATAAATGAATTTGTTAAAAGTATTAAAATATATGGTCCATTTTCTTTATAATTTCTCTTAACAAGTACGCTAAATGAAAACGACTATTTTTTCTGATGCATCATGTTGAGGACTTAATCACGAATTAAAGAAATCTGGATTTTAAATGTACGTAAGATATCAGCAAAGAACAAAACGATCTAACGCGCAAACAACATTATTTAGAGGGTAAAAAACATTGCATAGGCTGGTTTAATTATTTACATGTCAAAGTTCCATAAATAACAAAATTTTATAAATTAAAATAACATAGAAGTATTTATTTATAGCACTTTCTGTTGTATAATTATTATATTGTGAATAATTAACATACTATTACCCAAAATAGAGACATCTCATGGTCAATCAATTTATCCCAAATGATAAGATTATATGACGTCCACTGATGTCAGTGCTCAATCAACGGTGACGATGCGATTTACTTAAACGTTTGATAAATTTATACATGACCTGAGTCCTTATTAAATTCGTAGATATTAATATTCATCAGACGAGGCTTCATTTGACAAATTGTGATGCAATTGGAAATATATACATTTGTACGTAAAATAGATTGAAGAATTAGAAAATAAGTACAAACGATTTATTTGCAAAACGAAGAAATTTTTCATTAATTCGAAGGTCATGCAGTGGGACATTCCGAGCGATTCTCTAAATGAAAAGATTAACCGAGTCAAATTTTTTACCGAGTTTGAAAAAGTACTTTCGTACGTATTGCATGGAATTTTTTTTTTTTTTTAAATCTTGAGCAACAAATATTTTAAATTCATAATATATTAATGATGACGACTCCAGTCAATGAAGCACTTCTGAAAAAATATAATTTTTAAACTATAATAATATAAAATTTAAGCACGATACGTGAGATAATGTGTACTTTATCATACTGGTGCGATTAAGTTACTTTACCTCATTCCTTACGATAAAGTCTTACTTTTGCCACGATTTCTAAATTTTTAAAAAAGTTTAATTTTATACACATTATTTAAAAAATAAGAGTTTGTTCAAAATATATTTTTTTTACACTTTAGTTCTAATATTCTTAATTTTTAAATGAAAACCGTCTATCACAGGAATAGTTTTGGACAGAAAAAATAAAAACAGAAAGTAAAGCACGTACTTTTGTATTTATTGACCAAACAACGCACAGAAAGGAAATGTACTTTGCCTCAGCCATACCCAGAGAGCGCGAGGCAAGAATTCGAAATTTATAGCTCGCATGTACCTTGTTTATTAACCATCATTAATTTCGCACAGCCTTACGTGTCGTTTAAGCGCCATAAATGTGAAACCGCCCATTTGTAAGATGAACGTCCTTTTAATGTTAATTAGCCAAAGTGGCGTGCCCGCCTCTCTCCACCACACACTGTTAGAGTGAAGCAGTCTTCTTGCACCTAAAGAAAAGAAAGACACAGAGGAGAACTAGTTCAGTGGCCGAGAAGAAGTAGAGAATAATAAGTCCTTGGAGAGAGACTCGTGACCTTGAGAGATTTATTGCGAATATATCTACCATAGTTTTTTTTTTATGTACTATTATTATTGCAATGCTCTCACCCATCATCCACTTATCGGAGGTGTCTCTGCTTAAGAGGGCAAGACCTTTGTCCAGGCAGCTTCTTTTTCTTCGAGAGACTACTTTTTGGGAATTCTTTCACGAGATTTAAAAGAAAGAGAAGACATTCAGACAGCGTCATTGAGGGGAAAGGGTGAGAAAATGTCTTTTGTGGAGGAAAGAAAGTTACTAAGATAGATATTGGGACTAAGAGAGAATTTTGGACGCTAATTATTTAACTTTTTGGTCAATGCTTTGGCTAGCTTGAGAGATAAAGATAGAAAATGACGAAGAATTATAAATAAATTAATACAGAAATTTTATCACAACTTTTTTTTAAAGAAAATTTTGGAGAATTAATTCATGAGGTTCAAAAGAAAATAATGCACGTAGAGAGACATAAGAATATTCAAAAGTTCATAAGAGTATATGATATGGCTGAAGGAAACCAGAAAAATAAGCTGTGGTAACTTATCTTCTATTCTCCTCTCATTAAATAAACAATGCGTTTGTATCAATTGATCTAGATGTTAGAAAAGGACTTTATAAATTGCTCTTATATGAAATGATTCTATGAAAAAAGTCTACCATTCATTACAATAAACGCATTTTGGGGTGGTGTATGGGATAGTATTTTTTTTATTATTCATTTCTCTATCAGTTGATGCATCGTCACACAATGGCTCTGACATCATTATAAGAAAATGTACGTCAGAGCAGCAAAAACTAGAATAAACTTCAACGTACCCAACGTGGGAGGTACTAATAAAATCGCATCTCAATCATTTAAAAGATAGAGAATTTGTATTAAGTGTCCAAACATAATAAAAAAAAAATGACCTAATGTTCGATTATTTAGATAAAGTATTCAAAGTGCACAGCCAATGCGTAACTGCGCTTACGAACTGTCAGAATGATTAACTTCAGGTCCTGGATCGCAGAGATATAACATAAGGTTTATTAACACAAGATTATAAACAGTGAACAAAATGAAAGCAGAAGTGATTAAGAGGATCGATTAAAGTTGCGGTTAAATCGCATTGTGCGATTACTTCCAACACCATTCCAGAACCCTTCTTAACCCCCAAATTGGAACTGTAGTGGAATGATAGGGAAAAACAATTTGGAAACTTAGTAACGTTAGGATGGTGAGGGAAAACAAATCGGCAACTTTGTAACATCTCGATAAACTGCCGACCCGTACCTTTCTTCGCGCGCTACCAGAGCGGAGGAGGAAAAGGGAGAGAAGAGATACAAAAACAAAACAACAAAAAAAAACTTTTTTCCAGTGTATGGTGTTCTTGTGTTCACAATTTGTTCGTGACCGCTTTATGAGGTTGAGTGATTTATGAAGCTTATCTCCTCTTGTTGGCGAGCGTGTTTCATGGCGCCAGAGCCCTCAATTACCTCTCTCCATTTACACGCACTGCCCCCCTCTGAACGCGGAAGAAGATTTGTCATCTTTTCTTTTTCTCGGTGCATCTGCTATATTTAGCGAGTGGACATCGTCTTCTGGGTGACAAGACAGACAAAGTGCGACTTCGATTATGCAATGGGTTCTTTGTTGTTTAACCTCGATACAACGAGAAAAACCGTTTTCATTGCATCCGCCTTTTTTTTTTTAGGAGAGCGGACATCAGCTTCTAGCTGACAAGGCAAAATGATTCTACGATTATGTAATGTATTCTTTGGTTAGACCACGATGCAACGAAAAAATTCGTTCCAATGTCATCTGCGAGTAATAATTAATTCGCTAATAGATTATATCAGAAATTGAACTTTTTTCCAAATAGTCGATTTAATGATGCATTGGTACGTTCGGTTTTTAACGAAATCGGAATAGTAACTGACTCTAAGATTGGTACTTGGAATTCGTTGAATGCTACCGTACATATTTGAATTTCTAGGTATCTCTATTATTTAAAATTATATTAGGTATATCGAAATAATATATATATTCAATCATCACCTATTTCACATTTTAATAACATAACTATTTGTCTGCTCTTAGTTTGATTGGACACTGAAATGTATGTACTAAATTAGTATCATGACATATTTTTGTCTTAAATCCACTGGACATTTATGTAAGTACCTAAAGCATTTTTGTTTCCTGTTGAAGGAACAAAACATTGTCTGTAAAAGGCATTTTTATTTCTCTTCATTTCACTTTCAGGAAATTATAGGGAGAAAAGGGACAGAATTTGCTCTCCTCTTTGTTCAGTGCGTATCTAAATTAGTTGGGCAATGAAATTCCAATAGATCTGTATAACTCTTAATAATCTGGCATATTAAATAATTATTTTTCATACAGAATGGAATGGTGAACATAAATTTTGGGGGGAAAGAATGGTTTATAATGTAGTGTTATAAAGAGTTATATAGATCTATTAGAACTCAAATGCCCAGCTAATTATTTCTGTGCACCATGTATTCATCATTATAGAAAACGTCAACAGAATGTTTTCATCAATTTTTTACTTAAAAAACCCATGTTGAAGATATTAGAAATGTTATGCAAAAAACTTCTAAATAAAAAAATCTAAATCTTATCTAAAGAAATTTAACATATCCATTTAACTTTTACTTTTCTTATAATTACGTCAGGAACGTACCTCAAAGAAGAAAAATAAAAAGGTTGAAGGTCCATTTTCACAAAAAAAGAAAAAGAAACTTCATCTGGTAGAGAAAGCAAAGGGTCAATCCAAACAAACTCGCCTCTCGAAATCTCGCTTGACACTCGGTAAGAATCGAGTCTGTGTTGGAAAATCAACCTAGTTTACAATTCTTATCGGCACCAGAAATAATGTGATACATCCTCATTTCTCTGAACAGTGGCTGTCCTGTTCTTGGAAAAAGGGGTTCCCTCGTCTACATACAGCTTGATGTAATAAAAAAAAAAAAGAGAAAGAAGAGCGCATATAAACGAGGCCGATTCATAAAAGGACCGGTTGACTCGTGTCACCTCTTTCGGCTACATAAAATCAAGGGGTCAACGACTCCCCAGTGATGATGAGAGAATTGCCCGGATGTATATATAAGACGGACGATGCAGCTTCATTTTCCATTCAGACTTGTCGCTTAAGTTTAATGAAATGCAGCCAGAAAGCAAGGCACCTCGTCTGAAGAAAAGAGATCTACCACTGAAAAGATGGTGAGTCGTTTCTTTCCTTCTCTCTTTCTGCTTATCTGATGTAATGCGAGTGTCATATTGAATCTTTTATATTCATTAAGTGCGATAATTTTTATCTGTTGGGGGAATTATTTTTAATGAAAGTCGTTAGTTGCTTTTATTCGTTTTGATCCGGGAGGATATTTATGTACGCTGTGCATGACGGAATTTCGATTCTGAGGTTGGTGGGTTTTGCGCCATATCTTGCAATCGTCGTTTCTTCCTCACTTCAAAAAGAGAAATACCATAGGATAAAAAGAAAGAAGAAGGGGGGAAAAAAAAGGGGAAAAAAAGATGAAGAAGAAGAAGAAGAAGAATGAGGAGAGGGGAGGGGTGTTGATTTTCCCTTTCGGCGTTGAGGAAAGTAATGTTAATGAAAATGTGGTTTAACTTTTCTTTTCGTGATTGAGGAATTTACTGTTATTGAGAATTCAGGTTTGCTTGTTGTTCGGTTTTCTAGGTATTTGAAGATTTTGGACAAATTGAGAATGGAGGTTTACTTATTCTTAGGTTATCTAGCTATTTGAAGATTTTGGAAAAATAGAGAATGGAGGTTTGCTTGTTGTTGGTTATCTATATTTGAAGATTTTGGACAAATAGAGAAAGGAGGTTTACTTATTCTTAGGTTATCTAGCTATTTGAAGATTTTGGAAAAATAGAGAATGGAGGTTTGCTTGTTGTTGGTTATCTATATTTGAAGATTTTGGACAAATAGAGAAAGGAGGTTTACTTATTCTTAGGTTATCTAGGTATTTGAAGATTTTGGACAAATTGAGAATGGAGGTTTGCTTGTTGTTGGTTATCTATATTTGAAGATTTTGGACAAATAGAGAAAGGAGGTTTACTTATTCTTAGGTTATCTAGGTATTTGAAGATTTTGGACAAATTGAGAATGGAGGTTTGCTTGTTGTTGGTTATCTATATTTGAAGATTTTGGACAAATAGAGAAAGGAGGTTTACTTATTCTTAGGTTATCTAGCTATTTGAAGATTTTGGAAAAATTGAGAATGGAGGTTTGCTTGTTGTTGGTTATCTATATTTGAAGATTTTGGACAAATAGAGAAAGGAGGTTTACTTATTCTTAGGTTATCTAGCTATTTGAAGATTTTGGACAAATTGAGAATGGAGGTTTGCTTGTTGTTGGTTATCTATATTTGAAGATTTTGGACAAATAGAGAAAGGAGGTTTACTTATTCTTAGGTTATCTAGCTATTTGAAGATTTTGGAAAAATAGAGAATGGAGGTTTGCTTGTTGTTGGTTATCTATATTTGAAGATTTTGGACAAATAGAGAAAGGAGGTTTACTTATTCTTAGGTTATCTAGGTATTTGAAGATTTTGGACAAATTGAGAATGGAGGTTTGCTTGTTGTTGGTTATCTATATTTGAAGATTTTGGACAAATAGAGAAAGGAGGTTTACTTATTCTTAGGTTATCTAGGTATTTGAAGATTTTGGACAAATTGAGAATGGAGGTTTGCTTGTTGTTGGTTATCTATATTTGAAGATTTTGGACAAATAGAGAAAGGAGGTTTACTTATTCTTAGGTTATCTAGCTATTTGAAGATTTTGGAAAAATAGAGAATGGAGGTTTGCTTGTCGTTAGGTTATTTAGGTATTTGAAGATTTTGAGAATGGAAGTTTGCTTGTTGTTAGGCTATCTAGATAATTGAAGATTTTGGACAAATTGAGAATGCTTGTTGTTAGATTAACTTGGTAGTTGAAGATTTTGGACAAATTGAGAGTGAAGGTTTGCTTGTTGTTAGGTTATCTAGGTATTTGAAGATTTAAGATAAATTGCAATAACCTTGAAAAATTTGCGTTTTGGAATATTTTAATTGATGAGTATTGCTTTATATTATTTTGTCTGGTATACATGTTTAGATATAAAAAAAAAATTGTTTTCATAAAATTAGGTATTTCAATAACCTTAAAACACAGTGTTGTGTTATAAATATCAATGTTAACAACCGACATTATTAAAGATCATTTTTAACTGCCATACCATTTTAGAGGACAAATATGAGTTGTCCGTAAATAAGCGTCTTTTATTGTGCGTTTAGAGAAAATAAATATTTGGGTCACATTGTAATATTTATGAATATTAATGTTTAGAGTATGCTAGTAGTTTATTGCATATAACTGCCAATTACAGTATTCCTATTTGCAAATAACGTGAAGTAAAATAAGTACAAATGCTTTTATTAGATAATTTGTTTCTTATATTTAAAACATTTTAGACACACAAAATAGCTAGTTTTATTATGGTATTATAAATACTTTAAATTTTTTATTAAGAATAATAAAATATCTGAGAGAGAGATGAGAGTTTTGTTTGTTAGAGTTAATAATTTATTGATTTTTTAAATATGAGATTTATAGAAGATGTTTTTTTTTTCCCCCTTGGTATTACTATAAATGATATTTTTTATTGACAACTGCAGCAGTAGTGCATCAATATAAGTTTTTAATTAAAATGCTAAAAGAATATTACTCAAAATTTGAACTATTTCTAAATTTGTATGATAATACAATATCTTCTTCACACCTGCTACTGTCACTAAGAAATGTCTCATTCGGAATTCAAGCATAATAATGGTAATATAGAGTAGTTTTTAGTATCTGATTTCACATCGAGATTGACATTTATTGTTTGTGAAATCATTAAAAGTACAGTGGTAGGTCATTTTATTTTCAAATGTCATAATTAATAAACTGCAATAATTTTTTTTTTAATTAATGTCTTTTAATTTTTTTAATGTATTTCATCCTTTAAAAAAAAAAAAAAAAAATTAATCTGTATACATGACGTGTTTGAATTCTAATGAGTAATAGTTATGTATGAGTGTATAAGTTATACAAAAAGTTACTTATTCTTAAAATCTTTAGTCCGATCACTTTGTGATATTATTCCTTTATATGAAGATATATTGCAAAGCAGATTTACGGAGTTTGTAGCAGTTCATATAAAAAGATATGCCACTTAAATTTAAAAACAAATTTCAACTCGAGCAGAAGTTCTAATATAAATGTTTTGAACAATATTACTTTATATTCTAACTTGTGCTATGTATTATTTTAGTACCGTCTTAAAATTTTCGCTATACTGTGAATTTTCTAAAAGTGGATAATCAGATTTTAAATAAGCGTTGAATATATGTATACTTTTTTGTTTTATCAGTTAACATGAAATTAAAATGATTCTTTCGAATCTGTGAATCTTGAGCAGAAGATCATTACAATTGCTTTAAAAATATTTAAATTTGAATCAATTTGGTAGATGCATAATATTAAAAATAGCACACCAATATAACATTAAAGTTGTGTGAAATTATAACTTTTGTGTTACAAATATTTATTAATTTCAATAAAAAATCTCTTTATTAAAACTCAATTTAGTAGTTTCATTAGATTAAGGTTAATTGAAAATAATAAACTCTGAAAGAGGCTAGAATTTTGAAACAGTCGTTAATTGAGGACTAGAAATAGAAAACGACATAAGTCCAAAAAAAAAAAAAATTTCAGGAGAGCCGGAAAATGAAAAACATTCGCATCGGTACTTAAGGCTATGACTAAGTATGAGATTGAATTTGCACTATTGCTACAGAAGTTCGCACTTTGGGAGTTCTCCAGTTTGTTTAGCTTAGTCTTTAGGACATTTTTCCATTATTTTTTTTTTTTTTTTTTTTTTTGTACTTAGGTCGTTTTCCATTCCTAGATGTCAATTTATTATCCAATTTAATTATTTTGATTTAAGTCACATTTATGCAGCTGTTTTTAGCCAAATCACTACAAAAAAGTTAGTAGGACTTAACATGTGATGGGTAATTACACGTTAACTACAAACAAAACATACTCAATTTTTAAAATTTTTCGATAAACTTAAAGAATCTTAAATAAACTGAGTAATTTTGTCCGAGTCAAATCAGCCAATAGTCTGAGCCTTAACACTTCATAAATTAATAATTTTTTTTATAAATAGCAGTATTTGTAAAATTAATAACAAAAACTGCAAATTTTGAGATTTTTCGGGACATACAGTTTTTGAGATATGGATCTTTAAAAAAAGTAAAATTGAACAAATTTGGCCATGTTTTGATGTCTTCAAACTACTGTACATTTGAAACTATTAAAATTAGGTACTTAAATTTTGTGTCATTTTGTTAAAACTTAAATTGCTTTGAAAATATGTCCCGAAGACATCGATTTAACTACTGGTAAATGCTAAATTTCATATTAGGAAACCAATGGGTGTCTGTTGAAATAATTTTTTGTGTGTATAATATTCATTGTAAATTTATCTGATATGTGGATGAAGATGCGCATGATGATAGATAGAAGGCTTTTCAAGGTTTTATTAATCTATTTCCCAATTTTTTTCTAAAAATATGATACAGTCTTATACTTATTAAATGTCACATAGTTTAATAACATGTGTGTTGCACGTGTATTGGATTATATTGTCAAATGTATAAAATTACCTTAATTTAAGTTGTGTGTTTTAGAGATTAAATGCACTTGTAACTTAACTTTCAATGAAGCAGAACATTTTTAGTAAAGTACTTATCTGGGGCGTAGCCAGGGATTTTTTTCGAAGGGGATTGGAAATTATGATCAACAAGTCAGAGTAATAATTTCTGTTATTAATGCCGAATATATTTAATCACAGGTATTTTTTCAAGGTATGTTTACAAAATTCAGAACATTTTAAATAAACTTACCATTTCAAACAAACAAATCCTTTGGTTTTTGTTTTCTAATAGCAAACTGAAAAATGCGCCTGGTACTTATGCTACTTAAATTCATGATAATTACAATTTCATCCGTTCAATCGCCATTTAAAATCTTAAATCAATTGTTGTTCTAAATTAAACTAAGACATTTTTTTTTCTTTCTTTCTGAGAGTAGCAACTCTTTAAGTTTTTACCGGCTTTATAGTTTTCAAAAAGCTTGCACCAGGAACGTTCACTATATTATTTTGCTGAGGAGAATAAAAATAATTTGGTCTTTATGCATTCAGGAAGATTCTGTATTCTCTTGCAACATTTTAATTTTTCAAGTATACATGCAATCCACCATAAATTGTTATATTTTACAGTGACAAATCCTGTTTCAATTCTCTTCCAGTCGGTTTCTCTTACATAATCAAATGATATCATTCACTTTATGAATTTATTTTTAATATAGTTGATAATGTTTGACAGTAAGAATATTTTATGAAATAGGGCAAAAAGACTATGGGTTTCGCTTCATATCAATAACATTATTTCAATTTCTTTGTGATTATCTACTGTACAGTACTAAAACTCTATACTTGGGATATCGTCAACTCACAAATCATGCAATTATTTTGGAGTTGTAATATGATAGTGATATGGTCTTGGTAAGCTTTTTTCGCATGAAGTCTTTTAACAGTATAACCAGGTCCATCACTTATGAACTTGCTATGTGAAGTAGCAACAAATTTATCTCAATCTCAAAATCTGCTTTATGTAGGGTATAAATTTCGGAAATTCTTTTTTTTCTTCTTTTTCTTAAATTATGCTAAATTGCTATTAGAAAAGTAAATAATTTTCTTGATGTCGAAAAATAAAATTCTTTTTGGAATTGAAGTAGACTTTCTTGGAAGGTCGCTTGATTGTGCTTCAAATAGCTTAAGACGAAAACATATTACCGATTCTTGATTTCTCTTTTTCACTTATAATATGTATTGCTATGAATTTTCTCAGAGGAAATGATAACATTGTTTTTTAAAAATAAAAACTATAATTTATTCTTCGTTTTGAAGGCTTACAAAAACTGTCTAAGCAACAGTAACTGACTATCAAGCTTTAATAAAACTTCAGCGTTTACAAATTCGGCTACAGTGATAGTTTAAACTTCGAAAAAGTAAGCTCTAGGTTCTTCTCAAAACAGCACTCAAAATTCAACTAACTGGAATTCCGCGGCTTGGCGATATTTATAATCTTTCCCGAACAAACCCGAGAAAACGATTTTGACGATCAAAACGCCCTAGAAATATTTAAGAATTTCTCGATTAATTCGCCTGTTGCCATCTTTTTAAGCCTGTATTATCGCTGTCGACAAATAAATTCAATAAAATAGAACTTCAAAAAGAAATTCGTACACTATTTACAATTACATACAGGAACATCGCGTAACAGTATATTTAATAGGTGTATAAAAAATTAGGTCATTGCGGCTTGGTAATTTATCCAGTGGCATGATTGAACTTCATCTCCAAATACAAATTAATAGATTTCTACTAAATTTCAATTACTAACCACTTGGTCTTCCGTAAAACTTTCTTATGTTCCATATATTTTAACGGTTGGCCATATGAGTCTTAACTTGTAGTACATTTTCCGTAAATTGTACGAAAACACCACTACTTTTAAATACAATTACATCTGCCCACTGAAACCCATGATTTTTTAAGTTAGTTCAACAATTAATTTTTCTTCTAATACTTTACATAATGCTTATTTTAGTAGTATTACCCCATCGGGGAATTCGTTATCTTCATTCATATGGCAATTTGATTAAGGTGAACTACATATAAGTTTGGCCAGACAGTTAATATTCGATTCAACAGGTGTGTTATTTCCATTCAAAAAAATTACTTGAAGGCCAGCATCATTTATCACAAGTATAATATTTTGACGACAACTTATATATACACCATGCAATTTTGACAAAACATATACTGCATTCAATTTTCAATGTGTTGTATGTGTATTTCAATATATTATCCCATTATATTTGAAAAGTATCAGACTACTATATTTATTGAAGTAATAGATCAATAAAAACTTTCAATATCTTCCAGCCAATATATTCATAGGGCAGTAGTTTTAAATTTACAGTATAGTTTTAAGGCACTAAAACTTTGCAACATTTGTTAAATTTTACCTTTTTCGAATGTTCATATCTTAAAAAGTATTATCCCAAACAAATCTGGTGGCGCAGTTTGGCCCTTGTGTTGCCCTTGCTCCTTGTAAATCTAAATACAACCAACCAGCCTAAACAAATCTGAAATTTTGTATTATTCATTTTTTTTATAGATTCAACGAAGTCATGAAAAAAAAACAGTGACATTAAAATTATAAAGTTTCAAAATATTATTTGGTTGACTCGACACGAAATGAGCCAACTTCGAAAATAATATTCCTAAAATAACATTCCAAATTATATAAACTTGAAAAAAAAAATTTCGACACCCACACCCTCCAATATTTTTAAATATGGTGTGAACCCTTTTTATATGCTAATTAAGAAAATGCTCAAATATTTTTTCAATATTTCTGCCGGTTGAAATTTTACAGCACTTTAAAATTTGCGATTTTGTCAAAATTGGGATTCATGAAATTTTCGAGAAGAAAAAAAAGGCGCGTGTATCAGAGAAATTTTTTCTATATAACTACTGATTGCAATGATTGACAATGCTACTGATTTTTGCAATTCAAACTATGCAAAATTCAAGAAAAAATATATTTTTGCTCTAATTCAATATAAAATTTCACAAAAAAATTATCAAATCGTTCATACTTGGATTTCTTTTTCTTTAAAAACACTTTTTTTTTTTTTTAAATGGAAAAAAGTCGCATGGAGGTCCTTCAGGGAGCATTTTTTTTTTTTTTTTTAACATGAAAATTATTATAAGAACTTATATAAACTTTCCGAAAAATAAAATTAGTGTGTTCGAAATTGTTTTAGTAAAATTTTTTACTTTTTTCCATTTTTCAGAAAAAAACACGTTTTCTTTCATTTAAATTTGAAGCGAATGTAACTAAATATAAAGATGTTAAACATGAAAATGATTCTAAATATATATACTACAGCAATGAAGAATAAAATTAATGGAATTTCACATCCTTCTATTTAAAAATTTCAAATTTGTTTTAGTACATTTCGTTTTTGGGAAACTAAATGTCCATCACAAGGATGTATAAAAAAGTAAATTTGTCCTACATAAAAATTAATAAAAGATTAAAATTATAGTGAGAAGTTTTACTTATTGAAGAGTTATATCTATTGGTATTTCACACGTTTGGTTGAAATTTTGTAATTTTGTCAATATTATAGGAAAAATTTCATTTTTTGAAATCTAAAATTTTTACATGCTTCTGTGATCCTTGAAATTCTAAATGAGATTTTGCAATTCCTTATTTTGCACCATGAATTAATGTTTCTTGCTAGAATTAGAATATTTTAAGCCAGCTAATTAAATTTAAAATATGCAAGTTTTATGTTTAATTTTTTAAATGAATGATGATTGTGTGATATAAATTTTGCTATCAGAGTAACAAAAACTAGGGGTGTGGAACATAGCACAACTTTCAATTACACTAAATTACTGATGTGGATTTGTGTAATTTATCATTGTCATATTTCCATTATTCGTTTATAAAAAATGGCCACTTTGGCGATGTTTTTTGTGATAATTTTTATATGGGTCACCAAAATGGTGCTTTTGGCGATATGCTTATCGATAATTCTTATATTATCCATTCTTGTAAGTGAAACTGAGCAGAGAGATAAAAAAAAACAAAAAAAAAAATAATCGTTGATGAGGTATGCTCAAGGAAAGAGAACTCTGTGATAAGGGCATTCGTTTTTCAACTTTTCAAGCCATTAAAGCATTTTTATGGGAATTTTGGGGGTGGGGATGTTTAGAACACCTTAAGTGACATTACCAAAGCGATTCTGAACAAAATCATTAGAGCAATTTTTTAGCAATTACTGAAAAATATGATTTTTTTCAATGGCATCTATCTTACAAGCATGCGTGATTTTGACGAAAACCTTAACGATAGGTTCTATGGCTACCACCAACTCGCACACCAAATTTGAATAGGTCAATTTGTTCGGGAGTTATGCTGACTAAATACACACACAGACAGACATTTTTCTACATCCCTTTTTCGTAATCAGGATGTTCCCAAACGCAGAGAAATGCCAAAAAAAAAAAAAAAAAAAAAAAAAAATCTTTTTTTTTCTTACCAAATGCTATACTTTTATTACCCTATGTATACATATGGGTAATTGAAAGTAAAAGTATCTTGTTATTTAAACTAAATGAAGTCCATTTTGATACATCCTAATTTTTTCCATGATTTTACAACGCTAACATTGAAATTTCCTGTTTAAAGATATCTTCAGTTATACTTGTTCTACTGGTAAACATCAGCGAATCGGGTATCTTCATTTGTACGCGAGCCTTAAATTGTCACGGACAACGTTTGAGTAGTCGATGATATTCATTGCTTTCAAGGAGATTTAAATGGATGTTGTTTACGTTTACACCAAAGCTAAGAACATACTGCATTTACTTGAGTCATTTGTTGAGTACGAAATAAAACAACATGCGAAACTCAAACCCCACACCGAGTTTGTCGAGGAATGCCAAGTGAGATTGAGCAAGTTGAGAGAGTTTCGTAGATTACTGAAGCCTATTCGCTGTTAAATTGACTACATATAGGTTTTATCCTCAAAATGGAATATCCCATAGGTAGTGTAGGAGAATTAACAGTTAATTTAAAAAAATTTGAATTTATTCAGATTGCCGGCAGTGATCTCTAGAAGAGACAAAATCAAAGTGAAAAAAATTTATCTAGGAACGCGGCAGTGTTCCGTCGCCAATTCCGATTTACACAACTTTTTCTGACTGATTGTTTTACTTGGTGGGCTTTTTTTTTACAACATTTAGTTGTTTTTTGGGAGACATCAATTATTTTTGTTGCGTTTGTTATGTTCTAAATGATAACTATTACTCTACTGCATAGTAAGTGCAATAAAGTAATAGTTATAAAAAAATTACTTGTGTTTTATATCTCTTCTATAGATCACTGCTGGTTTTCTGAAGAATTCAAAGTTTTTTAAAAATAAACTTTGAATGGTGGAAGTAAATATTTTTCAGAGTTCCAGCTTCAACGTTGGTTTTTAAGGTCAGAAAATATCTTTCTCTCTCAATTGTTTTCATCTTTTTTTTTCTACGACTGAAGGCAAGCTTAGGGCATTATACTGCATTTGGGATATTCTATTTTCATGATAAAATCTATATATATACTCAATTTAATAGCGAATGGCTTCAGCAATCTTGGAAACTCTATCAGTCTCTTTGCAATTCTTCTTGGCATTTCATCATCTAACTTAGTGTGTGGTTTGAATTTCATCTCGTTTTTTTTATTTACTCGAGTAAACCCAATAGGTTCTAATTTTATGAGTAAACAACCTTCTTTTAGCTCCCATTGAAAGCAATACATAGCATCCTCAACTCAAACGTTACCCGCGACACTTTAAGACTCGCGTACTAATAAAGATACCCGATTCGCTGACAGACGTTTACAAATAGCAGGCCCTGATCATCGTCTATTAGACTGAGAGGCGACTGCAATTTTTGGACCCCATCGAACATCATTCTGATTTTTTTATAGAAATTAGAGAAAAGTGTGTAGATTACGAATCCACTGGTCTGCCGTGGAAAAAATGGCCGAAACTGGTCAAAAATCGACTTTTAATAAGTTGAACTAAATCCAATTGCCAAATGAGCCATAACTTGCCAAATAATGAGCATTTTTTAAAATTTGGGAACCCTCACTCTTTAATTATCAATTAAGAAGGTTGCAGACTATTCAGATATCTGGCGACGGTCTACTTGCTTCTATTAAAAGGGAGCCAAGTTGGCAATAAACATTACGTCACGGATGACGTAGCTGATGTCGCCAATTTGGCTTACTTTTAAAAGATACAAATTTTCCAAGCCAGAGATCAGAAATCGTTTGCGCTTTTTCTCACTAAAATCAAAAGGCAGGGTTGCCAGACGAAAAAATTTGTTCTCTTTTTGGCAAGTTATGACTTATTTGGCAATCGGATTTTAGTTCAACTCATTCCAAGTCGATTTTTGATCAGTTTCGGCCATTTTTGCCACGGCAGACCAGTGGATTCGTAATCTACTCACTTTTCTCCAATTTCTATAAAAAATTCTGAATGATGTTCGATGGGGTCCAAAAATTGCAGTCGCCTCTCGGACTACTAGGCCTACAAGGCCCGGGTCTTGGGCCCATGATTTTAGAGGGGCTCGAATCGGCTATAAACTGATAACTTTTGATTAACAAAAGCTGTATAAATATCTTTTGCAATCTCTACAAAAGAATTTTCACATTAAAGCAATTTTGTATTGATCTTGAACAGTCTTTAGTATCCCAGAGTGTATTTATTCAAATAATCCAAACCATCACTAAAATGCATTCTTTTTGCACCAGTCCAATAACAACAAAATTTATTGTTATGAAAAGCTCACATATTTTGTTACTGAGTAGAGTACCATTGTAAAAATGAGTTACTATTTAGTTAAAGTCTACGCAAACTAGTGGAAGAAGTAAGTAATACCTATACCAAGTTTTACAAATCTGGTGCTGAAAAGTGTAAAAAAACAAGCTTTGTTGAAAAAAAAAAAAAATTGAAAGGAAGTATTGACGAATTTATTGTGAGTAGTGAATAATGCTGCAGATATTGTTATCACGGATATTATTACACATTGTGATGGTGAAATGCAATACTAATCATAACAAAGCTTTTTCTTTTATTTAGTCTATAAGTTTGATTGTTTTAAATATTTGTGTGTGTGTTTGTGTGTGTGTGTGATAAAAAAATATCTTTTAGAAAACAATTTTAACATTAATCAAAATTTTCCATATTTAATGTTAATTCCTTTGACTCTGTGTCAAGGCCGTTTCCAATAAGTCACACACTTGAAATTTTATAAGAATAAGCAGTATAATTGGTTAATACATACGTTTGACATTTAACCGTACTAATTTAAGTTAATAACTTCCTTGTATATATTTATTAAGTGACAGCATCAATCGGGAAAGGAGCCCTAACTTGTCATGGTAAGGCCTTGACTAGTAGAACAAGTATAACTGCAGATATTCTTTAAAAGAGAAATTTCAAATAATCATGCTATGTCAGCGTTATTAAATCATATAAAAATTCATTATGCATTAAAATGCACTTGATATAGTTTAGATAAAAAGATTTTTTTTTTCGATAGATAGCCAAGTTAATAGCACACAAAATCATCATTCATTTTTAAAAATATTCAACACAAAACTTCTAAATTTTAAATGTAATTATCAGGATTGTTCTTGCAAGAACCAATTATTCATGGTGCATTATAAGGAATTGTAAAATCTCATTTGGATTTCAAGGATTACATGAGCAAGCGGAAACTTTAGATTTCAGTAATCGAAATTTTTTCTATAACATTGACAAAAATATAAATTTCAACCAGAAGTGTATAATACCATTACATTCAACTCTTCAATAAGTAAAATTTCTTCTCACGATAATTTTAATATGTTATTGCATTTATATAGGTCAAATTTACTTTTGTATTGGACATTTAGTTCAATAAAAATGAAATGTACTAATACAAATTTGCAAATTTTAAATTTAAGGATGTGAAATTCAATTAATTTTATTCATCATGACTATCGTATATATAATCACAGTCATTTTCATGTTTAAATTCAATATACTCAGTAATATTTGCATGTTTCAATCTTAACTTTAAAGGAGTCTGGAACTCAAAATTCTAAAATCTTAATTTTTAGAATTATTTTTCTGAAGTTTCTTATGCAGTAATGTATGACGCTTTGAAACTTAAAAAACTATTTTAAATTTTCAAATTTAAAAAATATATTTTTTCAAAAATTAAAAAGCTTTAACATTTTAATATTTCCTAAATTTGATACACCTAAAAAAAACTTTTTTCAAAAAATCTCTTCATTTTTGACTAAAACTACTTCTTACAATTCATATAAAAATTGTTTTCATGATTTTTCAATAAAGTAAATATAAAATTTTTTAATATTTTGTGCAAAAACTGTATAAAATCCATCGTATGCTAAATTCCAAAAACTTAAAAAAAGAAAAAAAAGTTAAATAAAAAAAAAACATAATCACTGAAGACTAACAAAACAAATATATATGAAATATAATTGTGAAAATTTTCATAGATATATAACAATTAGTTTTTAAGTTATATCAATTGAAACTTAAAAAAAAGGACAAAAAGCCATCACCGAGAAAAATAGTTTCAAAGTTTCAAGATAGGATGTCTGAGATACAGTTGTTGTGTAACAAAAACTAAAATATTTCCAGTTCTACTAGTGATAGAAACACAGTTTTTATGCATTTGATTAAAAAATATTTGTATTATTTCTTACAATATTTTTGGAGAAAAAATTTTGAGTCCCAGACACCCCTAAGAAAGCATTTTTTTTTCTTAGAAAATATATGAAATATATATATATATATTTGGAATTTTGCATAGTTTTAATGAATTGCAAAAAAAAAAAAAAAAAAAAAAAAAAAAAAAAATCAGAAATATATATTCTGTAGTTATTGAGAGAAAAAAATATTTTTCTAAAGAGCCCCTCTTTTTTCGAAAATTACAGGAATCCTAAATTTGACAAAATCGAAAATTTTAAACTGCTGTAAAATTTCAACAATATTGATATCGAAAAAGTATATTAGACTTTTCTTAATAACCGTAAGAAAAGAGTTTTTTAAACTAATTTTATAAAAATCGGAGGGGTGGATGTCATGACCTAGTTGAACTGACATTGAATCACGCCAAGCAAAACAAGAATTGAGATATTAAAAATTATGCAAACCATGGCGCAGGTTTATTAGTAAAAAAAATAACAAAAAAAAAAAAAAAAAAAAATTGCAAAATTAAAATTTAAACTGCTCAAGCTAATAACGTGATTTTTTAAAAAATACATAAACTTTAAATATTATCATGTACATTAGTTTGGCTCAGGAGCTGATTTTATTCCATATCAGAAGGATGTGTGTATGAATCACGTTGAGATCAACTCCTTTAACGAATACAAGGATCAGGTGGAAACCAATTCTTAGACAAGGTATCCATCAGGTTAGACCCAAAGTTACAGATCTTAGAACCAGCGTTTGCCACTAACTTTTAGAGGCCGGCCGTATGACTTATGTTGGAGCTTTTCGCTGGCCGGATATACCAAAATATGTAACTTGAATTATTATCGTTTGAAAAATATATAGCATTTCAGAAAACCAGAAAAAAAAAATTACATTTTTTTTTATCTTAACAAACTAACATTTGATGTTTAATTCTTTTATATATATAATTTAAAAATAATAATTTTCATATTAGTAAATAATAGTCTAAAAAAGAAGTGAATCTTGTTTCAACGTGACAATGCGACTTAACGTAACTTTTTAACTGTATTTAAACTGCATTTTCAGATTACTCCCTTTTAGGCGATGTCAATTGTGAGACGATGGCGTTCGAAATCGTTCATTTTATTTAATAATAAAGTCGATGACGTCTTTCGGTGTATTTGTTGCAGTCAATTTTAATAAATTATCCAAATGAGATTCAGTTGCGTTATTCCTGTATTTATTCTTGATGAAAACCATCTTGTTGAAAGTTTCTTCATATAGTTTCTTCGGAAACATAGTGGAGAACGCAGTTCTACATAGTTAACTCTTATTATTTCGGATAAATTACAATTATGTAAAAAAAAGTTCATATGATAAAATTTGATTTTTTTTTTAAAATCTTATGTGGTGCTGGGGGGGGGGGGGGGGGGAGCAGAAAAATATGGGTCGGAAAAAATCCGGCTCGTGGACCACGTATAGCTAACGCTGCCTCAGATAAAAATGATCGCTGTCGTCCAAGAGCAATTTCTGGGTTTCTAAATCTCCATCACATGATTTCTTCTGAAATTTACAAATTCTCCTTCAAGTTAACAATATTTTAATGAGAACAAATCTAATATCCAACCCAATCACTGTAAACTGTGTTGTAAAATTTCTATCTCACGTGATAAGAAATACCTCCTTTACGTATTCGCTCCAGAACAATCTCCATTACAATTCTGTTCGAAATGAAATATACCAATGTCATTAAGAATGAAAATTGAACTTTCAGCATGATTTCTCCTGAAATTTACTGGTTTTGTCAAATTCTCATCAAAGTTGAATGATAAAAAATCTAATTCTACCCAAATCAATATAAATTTTGTTGTAAAAATCCTGCCTCACGTGATACGAAATACCTCCCTTACGTATTCGCTCCAGAAGAATCTCCGTCCCAATTCTGTTCGAATTGAAATATACTAATGTCATTAAGGATGTAAATTGCCCCTTCTGGATGATTTCTTCTGAAATTTAGAGGTTTCGTCAAATTCTCCTAAAAGTTGACGGTATTTTAATGATAAAAAATCTTATTCCACACAAATCAATACAAATTTTGATATAAAAATCCTGCCTCACGAGATACGAAATACCTCCCTTACGTATTCGCTCCAGAAGAATCTCCGCTTCAATTCTGTTTGAATTGAAGTATACTAATGTCAATAAGGATAGAAAATGACCTTTCAGCATGATCTCTTCTGAAATTTACTACTTTTGTCAAATTCTCAGCAAAGTTGACGCTATTTTAATGATAATAAATCTAATTCTACCCAAATCAATGTAAATTTTGATGCAAAAATCCTGCCTCACGTGATACGAAATATCTCCCTCACGTATTCTCTCCAGAACAATCGCCGTCCCAATTCTCGTTGAATTGAAATATACCAATGTCATTAAGAATGGAAATTGACCATTCAGCATGATCTCTTCTGAAATTTACTGGTTTTGTCAAATTCTCATAAAAGTTTATGGAATTTTAATGATAGCAAATATAATTTTACCCAAATCAATGTAAACTTTGATGTAAAAATCCTGCCTCAAGTGATACGAAATACCTCCCTTACGTATTTGCTCCAGAACAATCTCCATCCCAATTCTGTGCGAATTGAAAAATGCCAATGCCATTAAGGATGGAAATTGACCTTTCAGCATGATCTATTTTCTGAAATTTACTGCTTTTGTTAAATTCTCAGCAAAGTTGAAGCTATTTTAATGATAACAAATCTAATTCTACCCAAATCAATGTAAATTTTGATGCAAAAATCCTGCTTCACGTGATACGAAATATCTCCCTTACGTATTCGCTTCAGAACAATCTCCGTCCTAATTGAGTTCGAATTGAAATATATCAATGTCATTACGGATGGAAATTGACCTTTCAGCAGGCGACGATTTGCCGTGAGATATTATAAAAACCAACCTCAAGAAGAAAAGGTTCATTATTCCGGTTGTCAGAGCGGGGAGGCCCTAGATGAACGATGATCGCGAGCAGGTCAATTTCCAATCACATCATTACTTTTCTCGTTGCACCCTCCGCGGAACGCCTAGTAACAGCACGGACTTCGCGGAAGAATCCCGCGAGAGAAAGGACATTTTGGGTCACACGTTTGGGAAATGAGCATTTCTTTTTCAGGGGCACCTCGAAACATTTTTTCGAGGGGAGCGAACAAGGTTGCCATGTAACGAAAAGTTACAATCATAGTATCCAACACTGTTTTGGAATTGAAATAGTGGCCCTGATTCACAAAAATTAGGAGAATCCCTCAAATCAAATTTATTAATACGAAGTTTTAAATATAAAAGTATAAATAAATCATATTTTATTAATGAATATTAATTTAATGTCTACTTAATTATAAAACTTAATGCAACTTATATTTCATTTATGATAATGTTCTTTACCTAATATATAAAAAAAAGGAATACTTGGACACTTAAATTGATTGCTTTTTATTCCATAGTATAAGTTCCTTTATTCTAATATAAGGTTTACTGATGCTATTGAGAACTATAATAAAAACGATCTATATTAATTTGAGGAAATTCCAACATTTTTTATCACATTTTTTTACGTTGAAATAAATATAAGTATTTTTCTAATTTAACATCTTACTCATTATTAATCATCTTTGCTATATCTATAAATGCATATATAAAAATATGTATTTATAGATTAAGCAAAAATAAAACGGCATTGTTTAAAAAAAAAAAAAAAATTGGTGGAAGTCTTGACCGCGATTTAGAAAGATTCAAAATTCTGATATGCGATATATCAAATTAAAGCTTCTAATAAACACTTTACAATAAATAAATAAATAAATAAATAAATAAATAAATAAATAAATAAATAAATAAATAAATAAATAAATAAATAAATAAATAAATAAATAAATAAATAAATAAATAAATAAATAAATAAATAAATAAATAAATAAATAAATAAATAAATAAATAAATAAATAAATAAATAAATAAATAAATAAATAAATAAATAAATAAATAAATAAATAAATAAATAAATAAATAAATAAATAATCCTGTACCATAACTAAGGAGAAAATAACGTGTAGCTTAATAGTGCAAAAAATGCCAAAAACAAGTTTTTAAAACCAAATGCGATGTTCAGATCTAATAATAAAATTTTTTCTCCTCTTTATTAAATCAACAAGTATGATTTTCTTAACTATATTCTGAAGTAGGTCACAAATGTTATTTTGACATACAATAATCCACTATGGTCTAAATACAACTTCCCTACGCTTCCCTACACCTTTGTCACACTAACAGATATGAACTTACTTATATAAGGTCATTGAGAATTCTCACTCTTAACTCAAATATAAACCAATATCAATGTCTTTGATTAACTAAACTTAGATTTAATTTTTGAAGTTTGTAGCACAATTTATAAAATAGTATATATAGAATTTTTTAGTGTTAAATAAATTATTTTAAATATGCAATCTAACCAAATACTTTTTGGAGAAATGTTTTGAAGCCTTTTGTTGTTTTGAAGCGGATAAATTGCAAAGATTTTTAATCAAATTTCAAGAGTTAATAAAAATATTTTAATATTTAGTTAGATTGTAAGTATTTGGCTTCCAATGCATTTTTATTATTTTTAAAATTATAAATAAATAGTATTTTTTTATATTTAATTTTTGAAACCAGAATTATTGAAATATTCAAATTACATTTACTTCAATCATTTCGTTTTAAAATATAATATTTGAGTGACTTGAATATGAGTGTCCTTACTTTCAAATATTATAATTCAATGAGATATTCTCATTTTAAATATTTGGAATAAAACGTCTTACTCAGTAAGAAATATATAGTTCAAATATAAGTTTATACTTTGTAATCTGTATGTTTTTTGATTAAATAAATGAAATATATAAATTAGGTATCGGTAGAAAAAAATCTAACCCATAGAAACAAAATTTTTACTGTAAATCCTTTATATGTATTGCCAACATTTATGAGCAATTGCTCTTTATTTTATTGTATAGCTCAAATGGAATTTTCATGGAGTTTGACCCTTACGAAGAAGTACCATTGACTTTTTTCCCTTCAAAAACTCGATAGTATGCATTCATCGTCTATCTGCTAAGTTTCAGCTCGACTGAATGACAGCAAGTTGGTCCAAACGTGGTTTTTATTAAGAAGTTCAAAATTATTGTCCTGTGTAGTTTAATGCTTAATGCATGTAGTTTCATGTAGAAGATTATAACGGATATTATTTCGGGAGGAGTGGTTAATCCGAAACGCCCCTCCCTCCTTAATCGGCTCTTGGGGACGATTTTGCAATTGAATAGTTTTCTGGAATTTAACAAAGAAAAAAAGCGACTCAGAGAAAAAGAAGAGGAAGAGGAGAGGTGGAGAAATATTAAAATTTTTAGGGGATTGGATGAGAGGGGCCCCGTCGTTCCCCCTATCTACGACCGTTATTAAATGTTGAATTTGAAATATTTATTTGCTTGATTGCACGTAAATTTTCATGTTATTACAATTTGCAGAAATAGATAGATCATCGGAATCAGTTATCGATTTGTTTGTTGCGAGTTACTTATTGTACTTAGAAATAGAGAGATAAATGTATATAGAAGGTGTAGATATGTAGATAAACGACGTAAACAATAAAAAAAAATTCTATCTGTTTCTCATTGATATACAAACAATTTTTAAAATTATTTTTTAAATTTTCCTGAATAAAATAATTTTAACATGTTTACTCCGCGTCATGATTCCCTTTCTTATAATTATCGTTTGGTATATTTTTCATTGAAATAGTTTCAAAATTTATTCTTTGCAAATGGCAATTAAATAATATAATTTTTCGGTGTATTATTTTTGTTCTGGTTAAAAAAAAAAAAAAAAATGTTAAAAAGCCGTTCTAAAAACATTCTTCTTCTGCTACATAAACGAATTACAATAAAAGTGTTTACAGAAGAAAAATGAGTGTCGTCATTTAGAAGTGTGGTTGTGATATTCTTAAAAGCTATCCACAAGTGATGGTCAGTCGAAAGGGAATTTTCATAACAAAATTAGCAACTGCCAACAAGAACATTTTGAATCCCTTCCTCTGCTTTCATCCAACACTCAGTAGTGACCACTCATGGCCACTGAGAGCATCAGATCGCGGCCGAGCTGTCAAGTGGGCGCCACACAGACCCTAGGAGCAGGTTAGCATTACAAGTCCCTAATGAAGGGTTTCCAGAAGAGTAGTAGCTCGGTCTTGTAATTGCCCGGGCCACGCACACCTCATCGTAGCCGCGGCGCCTTACTGCACCTCCCCTCGTTTTGTTAACACGCATTTCATAAAAAGGATCACTACAGTATGCGGGGGGTCAGCACTTAGTCTGGTGCGGGAGCTGATAGTCGCGTCCTTGGCATTCAGTCGTTGATATGAAGTTACGCTATCAATCATAGAGGATTCCCTTTCTTTGAAACAACGGCTGTCCGTTTTAGTTGGACCTCACACAACTTAGTTTTTTTTTTTCTTTCTCAACGTCTCTCATAGGTTTTCGCTTCTAACTTACACTAATGTCGTCAGAAGTTTGTCCGTCTGTCTCAGATTACACTTCAAATGCTACAGATATGACACGAACGATGTGTCAAATTAAAGGAATCGCCGAGTCTGTATTTTAAACCAAATTTTCAATGGGAAGTTAAGATCAGAGATCCCGGAAATTGCAGCTGCATAAAATTTCAATTCCTTAAGCTTAAACTATAAATTTTAGATTTGTGTTGTATATCAATTTGCAGATCTCCATAAGATTATAGCAGGATTAAATAAAATTCAGAGGGAAATGTTTTAAAATACCGTCAGAAGTGTGGTTTTATCGTAACTATACGAGAAAATCGTATCTTGAATACGAATGATCCAGATAGAGATATCAATTTTTCAAGCCAAACTTTTAAACTTCATCATAGCTCTATTAAATCTAGCCAAATTTTTATGTTTGGTATCAGAATCTCAATATTAAGTTGTGGAGATTTGGTCTTTTAGTGACTGTGCCACAATCGAACAGTTTACATTCAACAGTTTAGATAATAGTAAAATAAATTTAAGTAATTATATTTGTTAAGCAACCAGTACTTAATTTCACAAAATCTTTAAAAAGCTTAAAATAACTGTTTTGTTTTGCAAAACATCGTGATTGTCCTTATTCAAGATTGAAGAGTACATGCGGTCAGAACTTTCCTTGTGAATTAAGATAGTTTTAACAGGAATGCTACATGAATGGAGAATTTTACAAATACATGCAAATTTCCTTTTCTTAAAGTGACACTTTTGATTAAAACCGGAGATACAACCCCAAAATGGTTGGTAGTATTAGTATCAATTTAGCTTGGGTCTCTATTTCTAGTCAAATCTTTAGGTAAAAGTTTAGGAAAGCGGAACTCATTGGCGAAGTGAGTATATTTGTTCAAAGATGACGCGTTAATATTTTTTTAAGTTTCGATAAGTTATGTTGACCTCCTATGGAAAGAGCCTTTGTGTAAACTTCTCAGTACAATAAATTTTAGAATTTAATTCAATATGTGATGAAATATTAAAAACCGTATAATTAAACTGAATCTTATAAATGTTATTTCTTATACATCAGTATTTTACTGAAAGCTTAGGCACTTAGAAATGTTCATAATCATAAATATTTTGTTATTTTATATTTGTTTTTCAAACATATGCGACGCCTGTTAAAAATTTCTCAATTGTGACACTCTCTCAAACTGCGATAGTTATTTGTATGTTGAGACTGCCAAATATTTTATAAAATGTTTTTGAATGGGTCCTGTAAATATTTTGTAGTCAGAAAATTTGTCTTCTACCACTGGCTCTGCTAACACAATCGATTCAGTAATCAGACACATTTTAGCTCAATTTTTATATTTTATCTTGCCGTTTTGGATATAGTTTATTTGTATTTGAAATTTATATAGATTTATAAATAAACTAAATAAAATTTTAGATATTTCTTATTTAAGATTAACAAAGAAATGTCATACCAAAGTCTAGAACGAACTTTTTTATTTTGTTCAAGTTATTCTCGAAAATTGAATCCTGTTTTAAAAATATCTTTTTGTCCAATTATATGTATTCTTCAAAGGAATATTGTGATTTAAATAACATGAATGTATGAAAATAAAGCACATTATGATAATGCTAGAGTGGTAACTACGTCTTCGCTTGAAAAGATGGGTTTAATTTGTTTTGAAGTAAAGTTTATTAAGTTTTCTTGGTATTAGAAAAATAACCAAACATGTATATTCTTAGGAAAACACATGCAAATCGTTTTTAAAAAGTGCGAGATAATAGTATCATAAAAAAAAAGTAGGGTTTTATAGAATAATTTGCATAATATACTGGAAAGGAAGCATTTTAGAACAAAGTTATTACACGATGCATACGTACATAATGAGAAATGTCGAATAACTTTTGAGAATAAAACTGTAGGAACAGAAACCTTTTTAATAAATATTAAACGCAACCTTCACCTTGAATTTATTATTTTAACAAAATAGTTACGCTTCAATTGTTATCTGTTTAAAGATAAGGAAATTGGATTAAAAGTTGAACAGCGCGTGTCAAAATGCGATGCGTCATAAGTTGAACTTGGCTCAATTTCCTTGTTGACTAAGCATTGTCAAAACAGAATATTTATGATGAAGCTAATAAAAATATATCCTTGTGGTTAGGCAAATATAAATGAAAGTTCTATTATGAATGTTGCATTCGTTTCATGCAACTTTTTAGATATTTTTCGTAAAGTAATTATATTTTGCTTCTATTATCAGTGTATTAGTACACTATTTTCACCTAAAAGACGAAAAATATTACGCTTTCTTATCATATTCCAATTTTTCAACAATTAGTGTAAAGAAGCAGAAGGCGTATTGTGAACTAAATGTGAAAATCATATCGGATACAGATGGAAGTGCTCTTTAATAAATTCATCCAACATTTTTGAGTGCAATAATACTTTATAAGGCCGTAATATATCCACCTTAACCTATATTCGGAATAACAACAAGTATTCCAGGATTCCGGACTTACGAACCTGGATGAGAACATATTATTTAGTTAAAAATGAAATGGACTTGGATTGAAAATTAATGACTGATTTAACAAAATCCTTTCTTCATTATGGGTCAGCTTCTGACCTGAAGAAAAATTTATAATTGAGAAAATTATTAATAAAGGTTACATGCACGTTACACCATTGAACTTAAAAGTGGGGATGACGTCAGGACAAAATAAGATAGAATTCTTACAGTACGAATACATATATTAGAAATTTTGACACGTTTATTTATTTTATCTCAGTGATCTTAAAAGCAACAGATCATGATTGATTCTGTTAAATGGTTTTTGAATATAGTCACAATAAGGCTTCCAAAATATCTGAACGGGTGATAAGGTAGAAAAGTCACTTAAAAAAAAAAAAAAAAAATTATAATACATTCCTCATTGAAATGTACCGATATCAAAATTCAGTTTAACTACTTTTGATGACATATTGTGTTGAATTTTGTAAAAAAAATCCAACGTTTTAAAATCATTTATGCCCAAACAACAGGCTTAAATAAATTATGTCACTTATTATTCTAAATTAAATTGTGTAAATATTACAACTCTTGTAAACCTATTACATTTGATAAGAATATTATTCCTCATAAATGTCTAGACAAAATATTATTTTAAATACCTAATCTCATTTCCGTAATAGAAAAATAAGAATTGTTGAAATATGTTAAACTAATAAATATTAAAAGTATTATGTCACTACTTAGTATATAACTAATTAAATAAATGTTGTGTATATACAAAATAAAATTTACCATTATATTAAATGAAAACTTTATGTAGCATTTTCTAAACATGAAACCAATCAAACAAAGACATTTTTTTAAAAAGCAAAATCTTACTCTAAAATGCTTTATTACAATTAGATGTTTATTTATTTGTATTAATATTTTATTTTCTATCGATAAAATTTTGTAAAATAATATACTTCATTTTGCTTTCCATTAAATGAACATTCCTAACTTACTTTTAATTTATAGAGCACTGATTTTAAACTATAGAGCATAACTATATGTTTTACTTTTATCATTCGAAAGTAATTTTAGAGATTTATCAACAATATATAGATTTATATTGATACAATATAGAGATTTATATTGATACAATATAGAGATTTATCTACAATATTTATCTACAATGTATTCAACACTCAACTATTTAATTCGGGAATTTAAAAAAAACATTTGTCCATTTTGTAAAAATTATAGGAAACTCTATATTTTAATGTATTTCAAAATAATCGTGAATATGATATTTTTTCTAAACTTTTTGCTATAAATGTGAGTCCCGATGATCACTCCAGATTTTCAAATGCGAGATATCCGTGAGAAGCTTTTTCTTCCGGAGATTTTTTTTTTTTCAATAATGTCTTTTGTGGAATAGGAGGGTTTGTGTTCTTTAACTGTCAATTACCAAGTGTTCCTTCCTGCTTATACCAGCTAAGAAATTTCAAAATTTTCAACTAACCAAAAACTATTATTAAGTCAGGATATTGTTTGTTTCCAAATTGCCCAATTCATCAAGTTTGTAGTCCTGTATATTTTTGCAGTTGTTGTTGGAGCATTCTGAAGATTTTTTTTTATGGATAGTTTTTTAATTTGATGATTTGCTCTAATGCCCCTAATTGTGGTTGCCTGTTACATATCATTTCTTCAACACCCGGAACAGCATGAGGAGAGGGATTCATATTTTTATATAATGTTGTTACAAAACTCGAAACTGTATTCTTTTCCTTAGTGTCGGAAAAAATTAAGTAAGTTTAGCTCTCGATACGAAAGAATGTAGCAAAAGTAATCAAAGGGACACTGTTTTTTGACTATAAAGCATTTTGATCCAGGCATTGTTATTCGCATTTATAGCTAATCACAAAGTCTATTTGCAAAATACGTAGAGATGGGTCTGTTTTACCATATTACTATAATTATTTTTTGTATTGTATTTTTTCTCCATTTATATAAAAACTTTTCCCAAAGTGAGATGATATTATTATGACATGACGCTTCATTTTAAAAAGATTTTGAATCGTAATAAATTTGCAAACTATTTAGTTTGCAAATTTATTTCGATACAAGAAAGAAATTTTCACAAATCATTGCATTGATCAGCAGGTATTTGACCTAAGAGTATGACATTCTGTGGCTGAATTTTTTAAAAAAAATTAGAAGAGAAAACAAAACTTGATTTGTGCTTGAATTTCTTTCTTTGAACTAAGACGAATGCATTCTTTACAGACACAGGTACAAATTCATTTCGATACAAGAAATAAATTTGCACAAATCATTGCATTGGTCAGCAGGTATGTGAGCTAAAAGTATGACATTCTGTGGCAAAATTAAAAAAAAAAAAAATTAGAAAAAAAACAAAAAAGCCTTGATTTGTGCTTGAGTTTCTTTCTTTGAACTAAACTGAGGGCTTTCTTTACAGACACAGGTACAAATTCATTTCGATACAAGAAAGAAATTTTCGCAAATCACTGCATTGGTCAGCAGGTATGTCACCTAAGAGTATGAAATTCTTTGGCTGAATTTTTAAAAAATGTAAAACTCCCCCACCCCCTCATTTGTGATTGAGTTTCTTTGAACTAAGACGAATACATTCTTTACAGACACAGGTACAAATTCATTTCTATACAAGAAAGTAATTTTCACAATTAATTGAATTGGTCAGCAAGTATGTGACCTAAGAGTATGACATTCTTTGGCTTAATTTTTAAAAAATGTAGAAAAAAAAAAAAAAAACCATGACAAACGTGAGTTCCTTTGAACTAAGACTAATGCATTCTTTACAGACACAAGTAATTTTTTTATTTCCCCTTTTGATTTTTCTCGCCCTTCCAAATATTATGCAGTTGTCTCTAAATCAGTGTCGAAACAAAACAACGGGTGCAAAAGTGGCAGATGTTAAGAAAAAGTGTTTGCATTTCAACACGTAAAGTTGTGGAATGCCCATTTTAACTTAAGATTAATGTTTAAAATATTATTCATTTCAAAGCGATTTTTATTAATTAATACATAATTATTATAAGCATAATTCCTAAATTTTAAGTGTTGGCTTGTCTAATGACGAATGTTTCGGCGCATTATAGCCCTCGTGTTGCTGACGGCGCCAGATAATCTGAATACAACCAACCTAAATTTAAGCATTTGTTTGTTATCGAGATTTGAGGTTGTTTAGAAAAATACAAGCACCACTCCTTTCATTAAAGGGATAAAAAATTAATATATACGACAATTTTAAAGTGCCTTGGTAAATTTTATTACCAAAATATTCATTAGTTATTTTTTAAAGCATAATTTACTAAGAACATAAAAGGGTACACTCTTTCTGCATGAAAATAGCAACCGAAATTGCCCAAAATTGTACCCATTTTGAGAAACAAGTAGTATAAAGTAGGTATAGTTATTCTAAAACAATACACAGCAATTGTAACTGCAAAAATATCACCGTTTTACACTAAAAAAGTAATATGTCCTGTTCTTCGGTTTCCGAATGTCTCGTGCGTTGGTTCATGTTTTTGTTTGTTAAATCCTCAAAAATAATCTTTTTGTAAAAATTTTGATAGATATAGTATTGTTAACGTAATGGGTATGCGTATTTCATAATTTTAGTGATTGTAAATTCAGAGAAAATTTAAACTTATGTCCTCAGCGTAATTTTCTTTTGCTCAAAGTGGCCATGAAATTCAGGAAAAAGTTTCCGGACAATTCCCTGATAAATTTCTACAAAATTCCCTGATTTTATGACAAACTTTTTTTAAAATTTCCCCAACTTTTCCTGATGTGAAGACGCTTTGATCAAATAGAAAATGTATACTAAAGAGATAATATGCCAATTTTTTTAAACAGTTTTGGTGGAAATGAAAGTTTAAAATTATTCCATAACATTCTAATAATTACCACCCCAATTCTTAAGGTAAATGACGCCAAAATATGAATGAGCAGAGAAACGTACCTTCAAAACAATCGAAAATTTCCCTTATTTTTGTGAAATTTAAAAAAATTCCTTGCCATTTCCCTGATTTTTTCCAGAATCTGAAAGCTCTCTGACATTTCCCTGATTTTCAGATCCTGAGACCAATCTGTTTGTTTCTCCGTATCCTGTGCGTCTGTGGCTTATAAATGCATATTTGACCTAGTAAAAACAATTAATTTTCTATGCAACTTTACCACCAACTGAAATTATAGAGCAATAAGATGTAACTAGAAAATTCATGATTTTTTTTTGTGTGTGTCATTTTAATTTGTTTAAGAGTAGGAAAAAAATAGCTCAAAATGTCCCGTACGTCAACCAGATAATTGCTCGTATAATTAAGCATTTTAAAAAATTATATTGTACTTTAAGTTATTAAATAGTACATTTAATGAATAGTTAAACAGTGATTGTATTGAATAGCTCATGTATGGGATTCCACATTAGACACTCACTTACGAAGCCCAAATAGAAAATGAATGGTGATATTTCGTACGAAGTTCCTTCCAAGTAGGCGAGTTTGTGGATGAATGTGGAAACAAAACTTATCACCAAAATTTAATTTCAGAATCAACATACAACTTACACTTAAAGTTAAAATGGTAAAACATTTGTTGTTACATTTTAAAACTGGACGGTTGGAATTTCTCGTTTTATTTTGATATTGTTATAAAGCTGACTGATACCTTTACTTTAATATATGGCTCATTAACTGTTACTTTTGTAAGGTACTTGTGGATAATGCCGCCACTATTATATCAAACAGAAATTGTGATAATTTTTGCGAAGTTAAAAAAAAAAAAAAAAATGAAAAACACGTGGCTATTTGTTCGATGTACTTTCCAAATGTAATACACAGCGTTTTGAGAATGAAGCAGTATCGAAAGGTTGGTATATTGGATACAAAATCTTGCTTCGTCAATCGTACATTTCATTTGAGTTGTTAAGGTAGAACGACTTAATGCAATGGTATCAATTCCAGTGAAATTGTCAGGCTGGTGGTAACGGTTGATAATTTTGCCAGTAGAATAAATCATTTTGAGAATAAATCGTCATTTTTTCTCATTTTTGATTATTACCAGATGCTCGAAATAATAATAATAATAATAAAACTACTATTACCTTTATTACCATTTGAGGATTATATAACCAAAGTCAGTTTTCCTGTGCCTCGTTTATAACAACAGAAGGAAGACGTACAGAGACTGTTCAAAAGAAAAGCTCAAGAGCAACTCTACGTTAGAGTTAAAAAAGACAGAAGTACATAATTCTTAATTTCGATGTGGCTTTTGCTTCAATTGCAAGTCAGCTTAAAGATCACCAAACTTTAACAATGCTAAAATGCCTGTCTTCCCTTTTTTTTATAAATTTTAAATTTAGATCTTCTTTTCAAAATTGAACTTAGCAAAAACTTATTTTTGGAGATATGACCAGTAAAAGATATTCCCACCACCTTTTTACTTTTAATTATCAATAAGTTAATATAAGGAAATTAAGTATTGTTTTCAGTAAAAAAGTCGTTTTTTTTTTTTTTTTTTTTTTTTGTTTTTTTTTTTGCATTTATCCACGTTGTGGAACATACTGACTTAAAGAAAGTTGTATAGAAAAAATGTATGTGTGTCCATTAGGGTGGATCGAAAAACCCTTTTTTTTTTAATTCGTTTTGGTACAACGTTTTTTAGTGGCCATTTAGGGTCAAAAATAAGACCCTAAAATATGGGAGTTCATGAAAATATATCTTAGGGTTCCTCGAAGCCCACAAAATTGGAATTTTTCATAAACTCGAAAATTTTAGAAAAAATATTTAAAATACAAAAACATAATTATGAACCTGCGTAATAATATTTAAAAGGTATTTCTAAACAAATATATAAAATATGAATTAAGTGAAGCAATTATTTAACAATCCAAAATTCCTTAAAATTTTTTCAATTTTTCATGAAATGTGCACAAAATAGGCGATTTTATATAGATAAAAAAATCTTACAAATATCGAAAAATACATAACACCATGCTAAAATATTACTTTCAAATGTTAAAAACAATACTGTAAACTTAATTATTTGAGCTGATATTTGAGGGTAATTTATAACCCTATTAACTCAGACTTTATTATAAAAATATAAAAGAAATCGAAGTTTTGAAAATTCTTTTCAAATAAAGAACTGTAGTTACGAATAACCAGTATAATTTCTATTAAAATATGCAATTCGCTTCATCGCTTCATGATTTAAAAACCAGATAAATATAGATAAATGTGAACTTGTTATATCAACTGAAATTAAGTGCTTAGAAAACGTATAAAAACCTGTTGGAAACTATAAAATGTGGTAAGAATATGTAAAACGAAATTATTGCCCTCTTTTTGATGACCCTTAAAAATATTCAAACTAGTGAAAATAAACACCACGAACAAAACATATAGGAAGAGCATTTAACATTAGAGCCACATTCCATTTCTTTAGGGCATCTTGAATTAAGAAGCGAAAGTACCAAGTATATTTCTGAAGGAATATTCAGCTTTCTAGAAGAAGAAAAAAACTTCGAATACCTCATATTTAATCAGTATAATGGGGAAGGAACAAACACTGGATAATATTGAAGTGATTCGGCTCTTGGAAGAAAATCTTAACATAACAATGCACTGAATTATTAGTTAAATTTTAATGATCTCTTCGTTATCTTACAGAAAAGCTAGATGGTAAAACATCAAAGTCTAAGGGATTCATTGGTGTGATGGGAATTTTTTTTTTAGAAATGTGAAAAATTACCAATTGTTAATTTCCAAAATTTAATTTTACATTTGAATATAGCATCAAAGTTAAAGACCTTAGAACTGACCAAAAATACTTATGGCAAATTTGTAAAGCAATTTATGAAGGCAAATGTTCGGAATCTTCAGAAAACAAATATCATGGAAAGATTACCCATTCGCGTTGGCTCTCTTTTGCAAGCCACGTTTTAGCACTTAACATTGCAACTTGCCAGCCATCATCCCATTGATATCGTTGTCCACATTTATTATGCGAGTATACGCACTATCATGGTTTATTATGAAAATTAACCATAACTCCCCCCCCCCCCCCATACATGGAACATAAAATTTTCAGAAATTCGGAATATGATCAGATTATCTGGCAGATCAGCTCAAACAAATTGTGCATAGAATAATTCAAGATAATGGATATTTCGCTTATTCAGAAAATTTGCCCACTGCAATATTGTTAGACAGCTTGCGATACATCGCATTATGAAGACTAGGAAATGTTTTTATGCCACACCAGCAGAGACAGAAAGTCCGAAACTTCAAAATTCCAAAAATGAATTTTCTGGCAAATGATTATATCGACTAATACACTAAAACAATGGAAGCTAGGAATTTCCTGTAATGTACCACGCCATATTTCCCATGCAATTCTTAAGCAGTAGAACGTTTCCAATATCATCATTGAATCCCTTCGGCCCTGATGTTTTACTATCTGGTTTTTCTGAAAGATGACGAAGAGATAAATCATTAAAATGTAACTGACAAATAATTCAGAGAATAGGTATGTTGAGATTTTCTTCCAAGAACCGAATCACTTCAGAATTTATTCCAGTGTTTCTTGCTTCCCTATCACATCCAGTAATGTTTAAATTTGAGGTATCGAAGTTATTTTCTTCAAGAAAGTTGAGTATTCCTTCAGAAATACACTTGGCACTTTTTCTTCTTTCAAGTACTTAAGTTTTCTACGAGTTTTTATGAGTTCTTTGCTCATTTTATTTGGGTCGAAAACAAGTTCAAATTCATCTATATTTATCTGGTTATTCACATCATGAAGCGATCAAGTGAATTGCATATTTTACTTAAAATTATATTGGTTTTTCGAAACTACTGTTCTTTATTTGAAAAGAATTTTTAAAAACTTAGATTTTATCATAAGAATATAAAAGAAATCGAAGTTTCCAGGGTTTTATAGTACCCTCAAATATCAACTCAAATAATTACAAATTTATGGTATTGTTTTTAGAACTTGAAAGTAACAATTGAGCATAGTGTAATTTGTGTTTCCATATTCTTTTTTATTTTTATAAAATCGCCTATTTTATGCATTTTTCCTGGAAAGCGACAATTTTGAAGTGAATTTTGGATTCTTAAATAATTGCTTCACACAATTAATATTTTATAGACTTGTTTAGAGTACCTTATAGAAATTATTACGCAGGGTCACAATTATGTTTTTGTATTTTAAATATATTTATAACTTTTTTGATTTTAGGTATTTTCCATGAAAAATTCCAATTTTGGGGGCTTTGAGGAACCTTAAGATATTTTTTCATGAACTTTATATTTTATGGTCTTGGTTTAGATTCCAAATGGTCACTAAAAAAGTAATACCAAAACGAATTTTGAAAAAAAGTTTTTTTCGATCCACCTTACTGTACTTGGTCATCATAACTCCCGAATGAATTGACTTACGATGTTCAAATTTGATGTACGAGTTAGTGATGGTCATGGGAGCTGTCTTTAAGATATCCGTAAATATCACGATTTGATTGCTAAAAATCGGCTCAAACGATTATAATTAAAATTGCTATGATAATGCTTTTTTTAGGTGTACTAAACATCCCCCTACTCCTTAATTCTCGTAAAAATATCAAAAAGGTGTAAAAAGTTGAAAAACGAATGCCTTTAGCACAGAGTTCTCTTCCTTTGAGCCTCCCTCGTCAACGACCGTTTTTCTTTGCTCTGTTTCGCTTACAAGAAAGGATAATGTAAGAATTATCAAAAAGTATATAGCCAAATTCGCCATGTAGGTGGTGATTTTTTTTTTCTTCCTTTTTTGTCCATGTAAGAATTATCATCAAAAATATTGCCAAACTGGCTGTTTTTGCAAATGAATGAAAATGGTAATAACACTATTCCACGTCAAATTTAAATGTAGTGACAAGTATTATAGTGTAATTGAAAATTGTGCGAAGTTTCACATCTCTAGTTTTTAGTTTTTCTCAGGGAATTAATTTATACCGTCAAGTGAATTAATTTTAAGGAAAATATTGAATTTTTATTTAATATAAAAATGGAATGTGAAAAAAAAAGAAAGAAAAAATAAATAATTAAAGCATATTGAACTAATTTTGACAAATAATAAATGCTGTACAAAAACCTACAAATCACCTTCTCAATTAGCAAGTCATATAAAAGGACCTTTGGGCTCATGTAAGTGGTGCATTTTTAATATTGCTTCGTAAGACCCGCACATATACTTTTCACCATATTTCTTTGCAGCTATGCTTTTAAAAGTCTTGGGTCTCATACACGTATCGTAAGTAACTTTTTTTTTAAAAATCGTCAAATATCTTTGAAGAGCATTAAAAAAATCTAATCAATTAAACTTTGCATTATATTTTTTCAGATCAATAACTACATGGCAAAAAGGTAAATTTAACACATCTCAACAAAAATGACCATCTTGTAATGAAGCGAAGCAAACACAACCTTCAAGTGCACAGATAATCTCTTTTTGACGTTTATATATATTCTCTACTACCTTACAAATAATGCTAAGAATATCGTAATACAACATTTTAAGCTTTGTTTTGAAGGTAGTAGACGCTTTTGTTAGCAAAAGTTTTGTTGAAACTACGCTTGAACTTTCAGGTGGATACACTGTAATTCTTCCAGATGCGTTTTTTCACACGTTTTTTGAGATTTACGTAGTGTTTTGATAAAAACTTCCGGCGCTTCTCGTTGAAACTTTAGTTAACAATTCGATTGAAAATTTAATTTCTTTATTAGTTTGTCTTTGTTAGAAAACTCCTTTTACAGAAAACTTGAATTTGACATATAACACGTGTTGTCACCAGATTACCAAAGATTTATTATAAGCTTCTCCACTACAGTTTAGTGTATAAAAAGTAATGCACGCAGTTATCTTCACATAGTAAATTCTTTAAAATGGATCGAAACATTATTTGACAATCTTTTTCGTTATATTCATGAGAAAGACTATATTTCACTTCCCTTCGTCTGATGGTGCTTTATAAAATGCTGAAATGTGGAAGTCACTAGGTTAATAGTGATTTGTTTCAATTGATATTTTGCATTTTAAGGTTGGAGTTTTCTGATTTTTCCACTATACGTGCTTCTGCAAACCTTCTATAATAACCCTACATCTTTCTAAATATCTTCTCCCCCCTCCCAAAAAAAAAAAATAACTTTACATCTTACGAACTCTAAAGAGGTAGGGGCCAACACTATTCTATCAAGTGTAAAAGAAATTAGTAAAACTGTCTCTTACCTTAAAAGTCATTCTCTACTTCCATCCTTTAATATATGTTACAATTTCTGCTTTTAATGAAATAAGCATTTTCTTTACGTGATTTATTTTACAAAGCCATTTAATTTTTCAATGAGTGAACACATTTTGTAGAAATCATTTAAATATACCCAGGAAAAACAAAAGTAATGTATCGGTACTTTATATTTTGAGATCCTGTGTGCTTCTTTCCTTCCTGTCTCAAGCCTAGATAAGATTTACAAAGCTGTATGGTCATATTTCACTGGAGGTAAACCTGCGCTCTTTTGGAATTCCGATGTTGGGACACATCTAGTGTCTTAAATGGGATAAGATTTGTATCGACACGTCACTATTCTGAGGCACTTTGTTTTGAAAAAGAGATTGTGGAAAGGATAAGTGTAATTTCTGTCGCAATTAAGATATTCAATTCACGACGGTTCTTGCATGACTATAAAAATCCAAAGTAATGTATTTAATCTCACATAGAGCTATTATCACACTCTAATGGTAGTAGTTAGTTTCCAACCCCCGCAGGTCTTCTGATAATCCCACCAAAAATATTTTAAATGTGCTTTTAAAAAGTGTTGTTACATTAGTCGCTACAATCAAGGGGCAATGTACTTTTAAATGGTATTTAGCTTTTTAAAAAATTTACAACTGATTATTCGTATATTCATATGTTTACAGAGAACAAGATCTAGGAATATATTTACATAATACAGAGCTATTTTGACAATGGTTTGTTTGCTTATTTTAAATACAAATTAATTTGTAATTTAATAAAATAAATTAAAATTTGCAGCAAAGTAGTTTATTAAAAGTAAAAAAAAGTTTACGTAAAAATTCTTGTTTAAAGCTTAAAAAGTTATTTAATTAAACAAGAATGAGTTAAAAAATGGTTTAAAACGTATGAAATACTTCCGAAAATACTAAAAGTAGTTAGAAATTGGGCATCCGGGGCCATGGACTGACCGAGCGACGGTATGGTATGGGGGCGTCACCGGAAGTCACGTGACCGGAAGTGGAGTTGAGTTGTTCCCCTCCTGTTGTTGTTTTAGTTTCGGTTTCATTATAAGCTGTTTGTGTATGACGTCACAGTAGGTATGACGTCATAATTTGTTTTATATTAAAGTTTAGAGCGATGGCAACACTTTTTAGTTTCGATTTACCTTTAAGATGGAGTTGAGTTGTTCTAGGACTGCTTGTAAATGAATAAGTTATGGTGATAGGTTTTTATTGCGTGACATCACAGTAGGTATGACGTCATAATGTGTTTTATATCAAAGTTTAGAGCGATGGCAACACTTTTTAGTTTCGATTTACCTTTAGGATGGAGTTGAGTTGTTCTAGGACTGCTTGTAAACGAATAAGTTAGAGTGATAGGCTTTTATTGAGTGACGTCACAGTAGGTATGACGTCATAATTTGTTTTATATCAAAGTTTTGAGCGTTGGCAACACTTTTTAGTGTCGATTTGCCTTTCAGACGGAGTTGAGATGTTCTAGGGCTGCTTCTAAACGAATAAGGTAGAGTGATAGGTATTTTTACTAACGACGTCACAGTGGGTATGACGTCATTCTATGTTAAGATTTACGTTTTAAGTGGTGATAACATTGGATACATACCAAATTTAGTTTTCAGGTGTTGGCATCGAGTTCTGATCGGTCAGCTAAATGCTCGCTTGTGACTGATAAGTTTTAAACATGTGACCAAAAGTTAACTCCTGATTGACTGTTTGGTTTTCTAGCGAGTTACTTACATATCCTTTAGCCAAGTTAAAATACCTGCAACAAAGTTACACAAAAAAAAAATGTTAAATTTGAAAAGTTAATAAAAGGAAGGCCATTTGCTAAGGGTCTAAAGAACCCTAACCCCGAGCTACACGTGACATTTCAATATTTTACCAAACAATTGTTAAAATATCGACTATCGGACGTTGCCTTCATGGTAACTCATCTACCCACCCCCCTTCCCTAACTAATTTTGAATAAGTTAAGACTTTAGAATTACAATTAATAAATATAACTGTGAATAACTACACAAGTACGAACAAAATCGCGATGAGAAAAAAAAAAAACACGAAGTATTAAACACGTCTTTCACACTCAGGTATCTAAGTAGAAATGGCGAGACGGCAACCGGTAGCGTCTATATATGAAGGGTGATCACGTGACTTCACCGACCAATCAGGTTTCACGGTAGAGGGTGCTACTGACTATCGACCCGTCAGAAGGGAGGGGAGCGAGACTAGGGAGGTTTCAACACGCTTCAACGCGTTTGCGAGTTGAGTTGTAGTGTAACGATCTTGCTTGAAACAGTTAAAGTGATAGATAATTTGTTCGTGACGTCATAGTGTAGCGAATGGGTTTTTAGCGTAGACAGTTGTTGCAATTGGAGTAATTATGAAATTTATTAAATATAAAGATAATATTTAGTAATAATTATCAGATTTTATTATTATTATTATAAAAAAATAAACTTATAAAAAAAGTGAACGTGAAAATTTACTTTACGAATAAAAATCATGTCTTTAAAATGTGTACGAATATCACTAAATAAGAGAAAAAAGTAACATACTTAAACTCTTTAAAATAAATAACTTTAACATTAACGTAAAAAATTTACTTTTCACATAAAAATCACTTTAAAATGAGTAAAAATATCTCTAAATAAGAGAAAAAAAAGTAACTTACTTAAAATTTCTAAGATAAATATTTAACCTTTACTCGAAAATTCCCTTCATATATAAAAATCACGACTTTAAAATATGACATGCAAGAGAAAAGTAACGTACTTAAACTTTCTACGACAAATAACTTTAACATTAACGTAACATTTTACTTTACACATAAAAATCCCGACTTTAAAATATGTAGAAATATCGCTAAATAAAAGAAGAAAAAAAAAGTAACATACTTAAACTTTGTACGACAAATAACTTTGACATTAACGTAAAAATTTTTCTTCACATATAAAAATCACGACTTTAAAATGTGACGTGTAAGAAGAATTAGCATACTTAAAATTTCTACGACAAATAAATTTAACCTTTACGCGAAAATTTACTATATACATAAAAATCATGTCTTTAAAATATGTAAAAATATTGCTAAATAAAAGAAAAAAAACTAACATACTTAAACTTTGCACGACAAATAACTTTAGCATTAACGTAAAAATTTACTTCACATATAAAAATCACGACATTAAAATGTGACATGTAAGAAGAATTAGCATACTTAAAATTTCTACGATAAATAATTTTAACATTTGAGTGAAAATTTACTACATATATAAAAATCATGTATTTAAAATATCGCTGAATAAAAGAAAAAAGTAACATACTTAAACTTTCTACGACAAATAACTTTAACATTAACGCAAAAATTTACTTTACACATAAAAATCACGACTTTAAATTTGACATGCAGGAGGAAAGTATAACATACCTATAATTTCTACGACAAAGAATTCAAACATTGCCATTCATGTCTTTAAAATGTATAATGACAACTCTAACTTTTAGAAAAAAGAAACACTAAAAATTTACAAGGCAAGGAATTTAAAATTGAACGTGAAAATTAACTTCACATGTACAATCATACTCTTATATCAACGATAAATAAGATAAAAAAGAAGCTCTAAAAATTTATAAGGCAAATAATTTAAATAATACGCGAAAATTTACCACACATATAAAAATTATGTCTTTCAAATGTGTAAGAATAACGCTAAATTAGAGAAAAAGAAATACTAAAAATTTATAAGGTAAGGAATTGAAACAATATGCGAAAATTTATTTCACGCATAAAATTTTTATCTTTAAAATGTGTAAGAATAATGCTAAATTAGAGAAGAAAAAAAAAATAACATACTTAAACTTTCTTCGACAACAATTTAAACAATACGCGACATTTTCATACACAATTATTTTCTTAGGTTAATGTTAAATAATGGGAAATTTAACAGAATAAAAATTTCAAAGATAAAGAATTTTAACCTTTACACGAAAATTTACCTCACAAAAATATCATATCCTTAAACTTTAACGTGACAATTTACTTTTCATATACAATTAAACTCTTAGGTTAATGTTAAATAAGAAAAAAAATAATATACTTAAAATTTCTAAGATAAACATAACGTAAAAATTTCGTATCATGTGCTTAAAATGTAACATATAAGAGAAAAAAAACTAACATACTTGAACTTTCTATAGCAAAGAATTTAAGCATTAGCGTAAAAATTCACTTTACATATAAAATTCACATCTTTAAATGGGAAGATAAGCAGGTGACGGTAATTAGCCAATCAGGGTAGCGGTAGGTGATACGCCATTCGCCGGCATTTTTAGATCGGAGGATGAGTCACGCTAAAACTTGTTGGAACAGGTCGGGAGATTTGTACAGCAAGAACAACAGCATCGACGCGCAAGCAGCGGGTGATGCTGTGATGTGTCAACAGGTCTTTGAGATTATCGTTTTCCTACTTTGCCGTTTTCATAATGAAATGTTTGTGAAAACTTGGAATTAATAAAGTGGATTTCAAAGACATATTAGTAAGTGAAGGTAGAATTCGCATGGACTTTCTTCCAAAAAGTATGATTCACTTGGAGAATTTAAGATCATTTCTACTTGAAAACTTTTCTATTATTTAAAACATTGAATATTGTTCAAACTCAGTGGGATTATATGCTACAATACGGGTAAAACTTAACAAAATTGTTACATAGAAGAAAAATAGTAAGAGATTTAAAATAAATATTAGTTATAGATACTCCAAAGAAAAAATTTCACCTCTACTTTTCAATCGGAAAATCAATACAAGTTGGAAATTTATGTTACTTCAAGAAAGACTTAGACAATTTACTTTGTAATAATATACGTTAAGGTGTCGTATTAACTCGTGCAATACATGCTGACTAAGGTTTATTTTACTTGAAAGGTGAATTGGGGGAAAATATTAAATAAATTGTAGATATTAAATACATTGTAGATATGCATTCAAGTTTTGAAAATCACCTGCAAGACTTTTAAAACATCTTAAGATAAATTGAAAGAAACTTTTTATACTCTGAAAGGAAATCACAAGTAATTTAGTTAACTTTTTTCATGGTAACACTCATATTCAAAGACATGTTTTTAAAATTTAACCTTCTTTACATGATAATAGTTATAAATTTTTTCAATCTCAGATGCGATATACTATTATTTCTAATATATATGTTACGAATTGTGTAAAGTTTTTAAAAGAGTATATGCAAATCACCAATCAGAAACATAAAAATCTAACATCAATCAAACACACTAAAATAATAAGATATTTTCCTTAGTGGAAATAGTTAACTACTCATGTGATGGAATGTACTTAGAAAATTTAAATACTGAAAAAAGTTTGCTAGGCAAACTTAAAGAATATATTTTTTTTTTCTTGTGAAAAACTAGCATAAATTTGAAAAATATAGAGTTTGTTACTACGTAAAATTGAACATCATCTGGACAAACTAAATTATACATGAATTTTTTTTTTATTTGAGAGGTGCTGACAATATATCATTAATACAGAGATTTTTAACTTCCACCCATAATTTCTAAATAACTTATACATAAATTTCAGAAAACTGAAACGGAATGTGTTTTACAAGACGCTTATTTTGTAAGATGAATATTCAATATTAATATAACTGAGCAAAGTTCATTACGGAAAAAACTTGTAAAAGATACTTATATTTTGAAAATAGTTTGAAATATCCTTTTAAATTTATGAATGCTCGCTTTCGAAAGACACAAATAAAACTGATATTACACATGATAATTAACACATGCATAACATTAATCAAACAAAGTGGAATTTTTATTGCTTGTGACCGATAACTTTTCAGTGAAGCAGAACTTACATAGGAAATTTGTGCAAACTTTTTCAACTTTTAAACCAAGTATTATGTAAAATTATAAATTACGATAGGAAATAGCACACTTCAGAATCGGAACAAGTCTTCTAGTTAAGCTAAATTTATTTCTCAAGGAATTGAAAGCATACCAGACAAGTCCTTATCATTTCGCATCTTTTCTCATGTTGCAAGAAGACATACTTTGTAAAAGATCGTCGTTGCACTTAACAAAAATCAGTAAAAATAAATGTATTTTCTATGGCAAAGATAAAACTTCACAACTTAATTACTGAAATTTAGCTAAGTTGCATATGGTTTATTCACATAACTCGCATATGCTTCGAATGTTGAAATTTATTTGTCAGTTGAAATCAAACTAATCGAAAATAAATGCTACCTACATTTTCAAGTCGGAAATTACTATTAAATAAACTTTACATGTAAAACATTGTCATGTTAAAAAGAAAAATCTACAAAAATGTAAATGATAATTTTACTGTTGGTACATAAATGATGAATAATTTATGATTTTATTCTAGGCAAACGTTTTATTGTCTAACAGAGAACTTAAACTTTAGCAGAAAAATAAAAAAAATACAATTTTTATATCCTATCATACTTGTCGAAAATTGAATTTATTAGCTGTTGTAATAGATTTTTATTGTCCAAATTTCTATAGTTTTTCTTCCCGGTGCAATAAAATTAAGTTCATGTGTAATAAGTAGGTTTTTTGATGAATCTTATAAATTTAATGAAATTATTATGACCTAAGAGATTGAGTGAACTGAATAAATCAATGATGTAAATTTAAACAGTGACTTGAACTGATACATACTATAACTGTAAAGAAGTATGACAAAGTGATAGATGAAGTAAAAATAGAAGTTGAATGAAATGTGTTGAAAAAAGTTGAAGACGACAAGAAATTCGTAATTGAGAATTATCATTGACTTATATTAACTTCGTTTTTCTTGCTTATGACAAGAAAATACACTCTTTCTTATTAAGAACCAACTTGATATCATAGAATGACAATGATGAAATATCTATACATTAAAAAAAAAAAAAAAAAATACCAAACTTAGACATAGCAAATTTCTTGAAATTCATGTATAATGCGAGAAGTTTTACTGGAAATATAGAAGATACAACATTGAAAGATGTGAATGTTTCGAAGTACTTTATCAGAAATAAAAAAAAAAAAATGCGCTGAGATTCGCTATAAAAAATTTTAGGAGAAAGTTTAAACAAAATTTAAAATCAAACATGCTTTTAAATGGGAACACAAATATTAAAACTATAGCACATTAAACAATTTATATTACGTCATCTCAGTTGTATCAAACTGAATAACATGAAAAACAACCACACACTGAATAAACATGAAAATTATCATGTGGAAAAGTTTCCTTTTTTCACATATAAAAAAAATAACACATTGACGTACGTTAAGATCACGAAACATGCATAATCATATACTGATAAGAGCAACCAATGTTGCGGGGAGATATCCACATGATGGTCAATATCCCATGAATAAATTGATTGATTGAATTTATAATGCTAATTCCAATAGTATTCCACGTAACTTCAACTTCATATGTTACACTATAGATATATTTATTTTTCAAATATATTGACTTTCGAAAAATCATCCTTCAATACAAGAATGATCATAGTAAGAATAAAAGAAAAGATACTAAGCATTGATTTAAAGTGTATTTATTTCAACTTAGCAACAAATCATATGCTTGAAACGAAAATTGCTTCGAACCAAAGTATAACCATCCAATTTCATTGATTCCTACAAGGACATTTTTCTCATCTAGTAATTGAATTTTTTTTTTTCTCATACACATTATAAGTGATGTCCAATCAGGTGTAGAATAGTTGAAGATATCCGACCTCTTTCTAAATATTAATAAGTCACTGTTGAAAAACTTATAAAAATTTCAATTTACACTTAAAGTTTTTTTTTTTTTTATATATATTTCAAAGAATTTTTTCAAATCAATATGTATATTTAAATACTGAAACTTATTCACTTCAATAAATGTATGTTTAAGTTATAAAACTCTTCGTATGTATTGAAAAATTGTAACTTTTCGTCTTCTTCGTATAAATCGATAACTTATACACTAGTTCTTCATCAATTAATCTTCTAAGTAAATCTTTCAAAGGTAAAAACATACTTATAGCTTTGCATTTGTAACAAGTTAAATTGTACATGTTTCATGTGAAAGTTACAAAATTTCAGATATTTTCATGGAAAACATATAAAATTTTAATTTCACGAGAAACATGTACAATTTAACATGTTACAAATGCAAAGCTATAAGTATGTTTTTAGCTTTGAAAGATTTACTTAGAAGATTAATTGATGAAGAACTAGTGTATAAGTTATCGATTTATACGAAGAAGACGAAAAGTTACAATTTTTCAATACATACGAAGAGTTTTATAACTTAAACATACATTTATTGAAGTGAATAAGTTTCAGTATTTAAATATACATATTGATTTGAAAAAATTCTTTGAAATATATATAAAAAAAAAAAAAACTTTAAGTGTAAATTGAAATTTTTATAAGTTTTTCAACAGTGACTTATTAATATTTAGAAAGAGGTCGGATATCTTCAACTATTCTACACCTGATTGGACATCACTTATAATGTGTATGAGAAAAAAAAATTCAATTACTAGATGAGAAAAATGTCCTTGTAGGAATCAATGAAATTGGATGGTTATACTTTGGTTCGAAGCAATTTTCGTTTCAAGCATATGATTTGTTGCTAAGTTGAAATAAATACACTTTAAATCAATGCTTAGTATCTTTTCTTTTATTCTTACTATGATCATTCTTGTATTGAAGGATGATTTTTCGAAAGTCAATATATTTGAAAAATAAATATATCTATAGTGTAACATATGAAGTTGAAGTTACGTGGAATACTATTGGAATTAGCATTATAAATTCAATCAATCAATTTATTCATGGGATATTGACCATCATGTGGATATCTCCCCGCAACATTGGTTGCTCTTATCAGTATATGATTATGCATGTTTCGTGATCTTAACGTACGTCAATGTGTTATTTTTTTTATATGTGAAAAAAGGAAACTTTTCCACATGATAATTTTCATGTTTATTCAGTGTGTGGTTGTTTTTCATGTTATTCAGTTTGATACAACTGAGATGACGTAATATAAATTGTTTAATGTGCTATAGTTTTAATATTTGTGTTCCCATTTAAAAGCATGTTTGATTTTAAATTTTGTTTAAACTTTCTCCTAAAATTTTTTATAGCGAATCTCAGCGCATTTTTTTTTTTTTATTTCTGATAAAGTACTTCGAAACATTCACATCTTTCAATGTTGTATCTTCTATATTTCCAGTAAAACTTCTCGCATTATACATGAATTTCAAGAAATTTGCTATGTCTAAGTTTGGTATTTTTTTTTTTTTTTTTTAATGTATAGATATTTCATCATTGTCATTCTATGATATCAAGTTGGTTCTTAATAAGAAAGAGTGTATTTTCTTGTCATAAGCAAGAAAAACGAAGTTAATATAAGTCAATGATAATTCTCAATTACGAATTTCTTGTCGTCTTCAACTTTTTTCAACACATTTCATTCAACTTCTATTTTTACTTCATCTATCACTTTGTCATACTTCTTTACAGTTATAGTATGTATCAGTTCAAGTCACTGTTTAAATTTACATCATTGATTTATTCAGTTCACTCAATCTCTTAGGTCATAATAATTTCATTAAATTTATAAGATTCATCAAAAAACCTACTTATTACACATGAACTTAATTTTACTGCACCGGGAAGAAAAACTATAGAAATTTGGACAATAAAAATCTATTACAACAGCTAATAAATTCAATTTTCGACAAGTATGATAGGATATAAAAATTGTATTTTTTTATTTTTCTGCTAAAGTTTAAGTTCTCTGTTAGACAATAAAACGTTTGCCTAGAATAAAATCATAAATTATTCATCATTTATGTACCAACAGTAAAATTATCATTTACATTTTTGTAGATTTTTCTTTTTAACATGACAATGTTTTACATGTAAAGTTTATTTAATAGTAATTTCCGACTTGAAAATGTAGGTAGCATTTATTTTCGATTAGTTTGATTTCAACTGACAAATAAATTTCAACATTCGAAGCATATGCGAGTTATGTGAATAAACCATATGCAACTTAGCTAAATTTCAGTAATTAAGTTGTGAAGTTTTATCTTTGCCATAGAAAATACATTTATTTTTACTGATTTTTGTTAAGTGCAACGACGATCTTTTACAAAGTATGTCTTCTTGCAACATGAGAAAAGATGCGAAATGATAAGGACTTGTCTGGTATGCTTTCAATTCCTTGAGAAATAAATTTAGCTTAACTAGAAGACTTGTTCCGATTCTGAAGTGTGCTATTTCCTATCGTAATTTATAATTTTACATAATACTTGGTTTAAAAGTTGAAAAAGTTTGCACAAATTTCCTATGTAAGTTCTGCTTCACTGAAAAGTTATCGGTCACAAGCAATAAAAATTCCACTTTGTTTGATTAATGTTATGCATGTGTTAATTATCATGTGTAATATCAGTTTTATTTGTGTCTTTCGAAAGCGAGCATTCATAAATTTAAAAGGATATTTCAAACTATTTTCAAAATATAAGTATCTTTTACAAGTTTTTTCCGTAATGAACTTTGCTCAGTTATATTAATATTGAATATTCATCTTACAAAATAAGCGTCTTGTAAAACACATTCCGTTTCAGTTTTCTGAAATTTATGTATAAGTTATTTAGAAATTATGGGTGGAAGTTAAAAATCTCTGTATTAATGATATATTGTCAGCACCTCTCAAATAAAAAAAAAATTCATGTATAATTTAGTTTGTCCAGATGATGTTCAATTTTACGTAGTAACAAACTCTATATTTTTCAAATTTATGCTAGTTTTTCACAAGAAAAAAAAAATATATTCTTTAAGTTTGCCTAGCAAACTTTTTTCAGTATTTAAATTTTCTAAGTACATTCCATCACATGAGTAGTTAACTATTTCCACTAAGGAAAATATCTTATTATTTTAGTGTGTTTGATTGATGTTAGATTTTTATGTTTCTGATTGGTGATTTGCATATACTCTTTTAAAAACTTTACACAATTCGTAACATATATATTAGAAATAATAGTATATCGCATCTGAGATTGAAAAAATTTATAACTATTATCATGTAAAGAAGGTTAAATTTTAAAAACATGTCTTTGAATATGAGTGTTACCATGAAAAAAGTTAACTAAATTACTTGTGATTTCCTTTCAGAGTATAAAAAGTTTCTTTCAATTTATCTTAAGATGTTTTAAAAGTCTTGCAGGTGATTTTCAAAACTTGAATGCATATCTACAATGTATTTAATATCTACAATTTATTTAATATTTTCCCCCAATTCACCTTTCAAGTAAAATAAACCTTAGTCAGCATGTATTGCACGAGTTAATACGACACCTTAACGTATATTATTACAAAGTAAATTGTCTAAGTCTTTCTTGAAGTAACATAAATTTCCAACTTGTATTGATTTTCCGATTGAAAAGTAGAGGTGAAATTTTTTCTTTGGAGTATCTATAACTAATATTTATTTTAAATCTCTTACTATTTTTCTTCTATGTAACAATTTTGTTAAGTTTTACCCGTATTGTAGCATATAATCCCACTGAGTTTGAACAATATTCAATGTTTTAAATAATAGAAAAGTTTTCAAGTAGAAATGATCTTAAATTCTCCAAGTGAATCATACTTTTTGGAAGAAAGTCCATGCGAATTCTACCTTCACTTACTAATATGTCTTTGAAATCCACTTTATTAATTCCAAGTTTTCACAAACATTTCATTATGAAAACGGCAAAGTAGGAAAACGATAATCTCAAAGACCTGTTGACACATCACAGCATCACCCGCTGCTTGCGCGTCGATGCTGTTGTTCTTGCTGTACAAATCTCCCGACCTGTTCCAACAAGTTTTAGCGTGACTCATCCTCCGATCTAAAAATGCCGGCGAATGGCGTATCACCTACCGCTACCCTGATTGGCTAATTACCGTCACCTGCTTATCTTCCCATTTAAAGATGTGAATTTTATATGTAAAGTGAATTTTTACGCTAATGCTTAAATTCTTTGCTATAGAAAGTTCAAGTATGTTAGTTTTTTTTCTCTTATATGTTACATTTTAAGCACATGATACGAAATTTTTACGTTATGTTTATCTTAGAAATTTTAAGTATATTATTTTTTTTCTTATTTAACATTAACCTAAGAGTTTAATTGTATATGAAAAGTAAATTGTCACGTTAAAGTTTAAGGATATGATATTTTTGTGAGGTAAATTTTCGTGTAAAGGTTAAAATTCTTTATCTTTGAAATTTTTATTCTGTTAAATTTCCCATTATTTAACATTAACCTAAGAAAATAATTGTGTATGAAAATGTCGCGTATTGTTTAAATTGTTGTCGAAGAAAGTTTAAGTATGTTATTTTTTTTTTCTTCTCTAATTTAGCATTATTCTTACACATTTTAAAGATAAAAATTTTATGCGTGAAATAAATTTTCGCATATTGTTTCAATTCCTTACCTTATAAATTTTTAGTATTTCTTTTTCTCTAATTTAGCGTTATTCTTACACATTTGAAAGACATAATTTTTATATGTGTGGTAAATTTTCGCGTATTATTTAAATTATTTGCCTTATAAATTTTTAGAGCTTCTTTTTTATCTTATTTATCGTTGATATAAGAGTATGATTGTACATGTGAAGTTAATTTTCACGTTCAATTTTAAATTCCTTGCCTTGTAAATTTTTAGTGTTTCTTTTTTCTAAAAGTTAGAGTTGTCATTATACATTTTAAAGACATGAATGGCAATGTTTGAATTCTTTGTCGTAGAAATTATAGGTATGTTATACTTTCCTCCTGCATGTCAAATTTAAAGTCGTGATTTTTATGTGTAAAGTAAATTTTTGCGTTAATGTTAAAGTTATTTGTCGTAGAAAGTTTAAGTATGTTACTTTTTTCTTTTATTCAGCGATATTTTAAATACATGATTTTTATATATGTAGTAAATTTTCACTCAAATGTTAAAATTATTTATCGTAGAAATTTTAAGTATGCTAATTCTTCTTACATGTCACATTTTAATGTCGTGATTTTTATATGTGAAGTAAATTTTTACGTTAATGCTAAAGTTATTTGTCGTGCAAAGTTTAAGTATGTTAGTTTTTTTTCTTTTATTTAGCAATATTTTTACATATTTTAAAGACATGATTTTTATGTATATAGTAAATTTTCGCGTAAAGGTTAAATTTATTTGTCGTAGAAATTTTAAGTATGCTAATTCTTCTTACACGTCACATTTTAAAGTCGTGATTTTTATATGTGAAGAAAAATTTTTACGTTAATGTCAAAGTTATTTGTCGTACAAAGTTTAAGTATGTTACTTTTTTTTCTTCTTTTATTTAGCGATATTTCTACATATTTTAAAGTCGGGATTTTTATGTGTAAAGTAAAATGTTACGTTAATGTTAAAGTTATTTGTCGTAGAAAGTTTAAGTACGTTACTTTTCTCTTGCATGTCATATTTTAAAGTCGTGATTTTTATATATGAAGGGAATTTTCGAGTAAAGGTTAAATATTTATCTTAGAAATTTTAAGTAAGTTACTTTTTTTTCTCTTATTTAGAGATATTTTTACTCATTTTAAAGTGATTTTTATGTGAAAAGTAAATTTTTTACGTTAATGTTAAAGTTATTTATTTTAAAGAGTTTAAGTATGTTACTTTTTTCTCTTATTTAGTGATATTCGTACACATTTTAAAGACATGATTTTTATTCGTAAAGTAAATTTTCACGTTCACTTTTTTTATAAGTTTATTTTTTATAATAATAATAATAAAATCTGATAATTATTACTAAATATTATCTTTATATTTAATAAATTTCATAATTACTCCAATTGCAACAACTGTCTACGCTAAAAACCCATTCGCTACACTATGACGTCACGAACAAATTATCTATCACTTTAACTGTTTCAAGCAAGATCGTTACACTACAACTCAACTCGCAAACGCGTTGAAGCGTGTTGAAACCTCCCTAGTCTCGCTCCCCTCCCTTCTGACGGGTCGATAGTCAGTAGCACCCTCTACCGTGAAACCTGATTGGTCGGTGAAGTCACGTGATCACCCTTCATATATAGACGCTACCGGTTGCCGTCTCGCCATTTCTACTTAGATACCTGAGTGTGAAAGACGTGTTTAATACTTCGTGTTTTTTTTTTTTCTCATCGCGATTTTGTTCGTACTTGTGTAGTTATTCACAGTTATATTTATTAATTGTAATTCTAAAGTCTTAACTTATTCAAAATTAGTTAGGGAAGGGGGGTGGGTAGATGAGTTACCATGAAGGCAACGTCCGATAGTCGATATTTTAACAATTGTTTGGTAAAATATTGAAATGTCACGTGTAGCTCGGGGTTAGGGTTCTTTAGACCCTTAGCAAATGGCCTTCCTTTTATTAACTTTTCAAATTTAACATTTTTTTTTTGTGTAACTTTGTTGCAGGTATTTTAACTTGGCTAAAGGATATGTAAGTAACTCGCTAGAAAACCAAACAGTCAATCAGGAGTTAACTTTTGGTCACATGTTTAAAACTTATCAGTCACAAGCGAGCATTTAGCTGACCGATCAGAACTCGATGCCAACACCTGAAAACTAAATTTGGTATGTATCCAATGTTATCACCACTTAAAACGTAAATCTTAACATAGAATGACGTCATACCCACTGTGACGTCGTTAGTAAAAATACCTATCACTCTACCTTATTCGTTTAGAAGCAGCCCTAGAACATCTCAACTCCGTCTGAAAGGCAAATCGACACTAAAAAGTGTTGCCAACGCTCAAAACTTTGATATAAAACAAATTATGACGTCATACCTACTGTGACGTCACTCAATAAAAGCCTATCACTCTAACTTATTCGTTTACAAGCAGTCCTAGAACAACTCAACTCCATCCTAAAGGTAAATCGAAACTAAAAAGTGTTGCCATCGCTCTAAACTTTGATATAAAACACATTATGACGTCATACCTACTGTGATGTCACGCAATAAAAACCTATCACCATAACTTATTCATTTACAAGCAGTCCTAGAACAACTCAACTCCATCTTAAAGGTAAATCGAAACTAAAAAGTGTTGCCATCGCTCTAAACTTTAATATAAAACAAATTATGACGTCATACCTACTGTGACGTCATACACAAACAGCTTATAATGAAACCGAAACTAAAACAACAACAGGAGGGGAACAACTCAACTCCACTTCCGGTCACGTGACTTCCGGTGACGCCCCCATACCATACCGTCGCTCGGTCAGTCCATGGCCCCGGATGCCCAATTTCTAACTACTACTAAAATACAAATTTAAAATGAACTAAATTTTTCATATTAATTTTGAAATATGTTCATATTAGTTTAAACAAAACGTAATCTTTTTCCCCCAACAAAAATATAGAGTAGGTAAATTGTGAACGCACTTTTAGTTGAGTCGTGTTATAATATCACATTCAAAATTTTAAATGAATTTGATACATTTAAGCTTTAAGAAATGTAATGCTTTTGGAACAAACTATAGATAAATAAAAATACCAAATCCCTCACTTAGTGACTCACTCACTCTTCCCTCATTGACTGACTCAATACTAATTCTTCCACTTCCCATATAGTCACAACTCTGAAATCTGGTACAAATGTCAATTAGGGCAAGCCTATATAAAGTAAATTATTCTGATCTTGATCAACTAATTTTGAAGGGTCAAAACGTTCCAGCCAAGGGTTATTCATATTACACTTCCAATGTAGTCGCCACTCTGAAATCTTATACAAATGTCAAATAGGGCAAGCTTATATAAAGTAAACTATTCTGATCTTGATTAACTAATTTTGAAGGGTCAAAACGTTCCAGACAAGGGTTATTCATATTACACTTCCAATGTAGTCACAACTCTGAAATCTTATACAAATGTCAATTAGGGCAAGCCTATATAAAGTAAACTATTCTGATCTAGATTTTGAAGGGTTAAAACGTTCCAGACAAGGGTTATTCATATTACACTTCCAATGTAGTCACAACTCTGAAATCTTATACAAATGTCAATTAGAGCAAGCCTATATAAAGTAAACTATTCTGATCTAGATTTTGAAGGGTCAAAACGTTCCAGACAAGGGTTATTCATATTACACTTCCAATGTAGTCACAACTCTGAAATCTTATACAAATGTCAATTAGGGCAAGCCTATATAAAGTAAACTATTCTGATCTAGATTTTGAAGGGTTAAAACGTTCCAGACAAGGGTTATTCATATTACACTTCCAATGTAGTCACAACTCTGAAATCTTATACAAATGTCAATTAGAGCAAGCCTATACAAAGTAAACTATTCTGATCTTGATTAACTAATTTTGAATTGTCAAAACGTTCCAGACAAGGGTTATTCAAATTACACTTCCAATATAGTCGCAACTCTGAAGTTTGTTACAAAGGCCAATAAGGGCAGGCGTAGATAAAATAGCTGTTCCGATCTCGATTATCTAATTTTAATGTCTTGAAAAGGATTCAAATATACTTAATGTAGAATGCATGAATGTGTTTTGATTGATAAAATGTACATGGTAAAATTTCGTAGCAAAGAAAGGGTATTCAGCTAGTTTAATAAAAAAAAAAAAAATTGACCTTCATGATTTATTTAACAAAAATACAAGTTTGAGATTTAATGAAATAATTTCGTGGCTATTAATTTCAACTGAAGTGCGATACAAATTTAACACACTGTATGGAACGCCATACTATTATTAAAATACCTAAGTAGATTTTCTTAATAATTTTATAAGTATTCAATAGTTATTAATTTCATGAGTAAATTAATAGCCTATAGTAAAATATTACATTAATTTTCTCTAATTATTTAAAAGAGTCGAAGTTAAAAGAAATAATGGTATATCAAACTAAACGCAAAGCTAATTTTAAATTACTTTATATTTAGTGTAGTAAAAGTAAAAACTATATTTTTGTTTAAAAACAATAGTTTTCAATAAAAAATTATTTGCTGTTATTAAATAGTTACTTATGAAAATTATATAATATAAACATATTTCCCAAATTAAATATAAGTTGAATCATAAAAACAAGAGTCATTTTCTTAATATAAAAAAGTACGGTGTATTTATATAGGGACTTATTTTCAAAGTTTAAGTTGAATTTATATAAAATTAATAAAACCTCAAAAAGAAAAGTATCAAATTCAAAAAGTACATTTTGGGTTACAAGTTCAAAATATTATTTTTATTGAAGCCTTTTCCATTTCTCAATTTAGATATGAAACTAGATATATTTTGTAGATTTCATTAAATACGTAAGTTAATATTAAGTTTGGATTTTTTGCGTTAATAAATTCAGATTTTGATCAATTTATTGATTTATATATTTAATTTTTTTCCCGAAAACATATAATATAATTTTGTTTACGACCAATTAGAAATTGTGGTAGAATTTTATACGCTTGTTAGAATGGGTTTTAGAAGAATTTCTTCTAAAAATCATACTAATCATATACATTTTATTAAAAAAAGTAATAAAGTAAAATAGACTTTGACGTTCTTCTAAAATCAAGAATTTGGTATTTTTAAAATTCATTTTCAAAGTGTAAAGAAATAGCAGTTAATAATAGTATTTTATAAATATATTTTTAAGAATGTAATGTTCTCTATAATGATAATAAAAATTTAATTATAATAAAACAAATTAATGTTTTGGTAGAGAGTTGGTTTAGAATCCACTTTCGAAGTGAGAGTAAAATATATTGTAGTTAAATTATTAATGTTTTTTATTAAATTGAAAGTTTTATAATGGGCGCAATAACTTATTTCAATATCGTTATAAAGTTCAATAGGGAATTTGAATGTGCGTTTGAGTACATTGTGAGTAGAAAAAAAAAGTTCTGAAACTTAACAACCAAGAACATATAGATAAGTGCGTAAAATAGGATATGTATTATGTAGTTAAGGTGAACGTACGATTCACACCCTCTTTAAGGCAAAAGTAAATCCTATTTCGTTGATCTTACGAATGCTTAACTTTTCCAAATAACTGATTCGTAAAATCAAAGTTTGTAATGTAAATCCCTTATATGCATTTCTGGCATTTATTGAAGTGATTTTGAGTTCAGATCAACTTATCATATTTGGTCATTACGAAGAAAACCATCGATTCTGTATCATGGACTAACTCTTTTTTGTCCCAAAACTTGATAGCATTGCCATCGACAACGAATCTATCTGCCAAGTTTCAGCTCGATTGAAGACGGCAAGTGAGTGAATTAGACCTCAGCAGATTTGCCCGCCACACGTAAAATATAAAGGAAAAGCAGTTAATGCACAGGATGGTGGTAATTTAATGCTGGTGTCCCCTTTGCTTCAACTTATCAACAACAGCAACAATAAAATCTGTCATAAAATTCTTTAAAAACATCAAGTATTTCGACAGCAAGTGATTAAACAAGAAATAAATTTAGGAGTGAGATGTCACAGACGATTTCTCGAGGGCAGTGCCAGCTTTTTATTTTGTTATTTTGATTTTAAGTTGCTATATCAGCACAAATTATTTTTATTGATTTTTTCTTCAGCGTGAAGCGGGAGAATACCTTACCAATGACTCGTCTCCTATCCAACTATCTATAGAAGTTAATTTATGAAACAATATATAGCGTCTTTTCAATTAGTAGTAGTATGAAGTATTAAAGAAATTTTAGTTTGATTATTAGTTTAAGAGTTAAAAAAAATATTTTTCGAGCAAAGATCTTATTTTCACTTTAACGAACACCTCTTAAGCAATAACAATGCAGTTTTGAAGTATTGAAATTTTATTTGAAACATTTCAGATTTTAAAATATTAACACTTAATTTAAGAAAGTAATTTCTATCTTTTTTAAGACATTTCATTTCGAGTTTTTATTTTCATATATTTTAATTTAATTAATAAATTTAAGTTTGGTAACTAAGAATATAACTTCAATGAATAATTAAGAAATTAAACTTTCATTAAATTTCAGAGCAAAAATTACTTTAATTGAAATTTTAATATTACCGTTTGTGTGTGTGTAAGAGTCATTTTAAGTTTTTCTTAATTTAAAATATTATATTATACAACAGATTTAAAAAAAATCAAAAAAAAATTTTAAGTAAATATTTTATATACTATACTTGAAATGTAAATATGTTACATACTTTTTAATTAATTTTAACATTAGAATTTTTTTAATGATTTATGATTCAGGAATCCAATCTCTTCTTATGAACAAAAACTTTACGGTTTCATATTTTCAATTTATCATTGACTTGAACGATTTCAATTAAAATACTTTACTAGCTAAAATAAAACTAGCCTGTTTAAAATGTGAAAAACTAGATGAAATAAGTAAATATGTTTGGAATATTTACACTCACAACGGAGGTAAATATCAAATTAATAGCAGTTTTTTTTAAATGGAAAATAATTCTGAAGTCCTACTAAATTATGAAATTATATTTACACTCATAATACAAAAATCAGTAGCACTGCATAATCTTTTTAATTTGAGTTTTTTTTTGTGTGTGTGTCACATATGCTTGAAATTATGTAATGTTTTAGGAAAAACAGTTTTCGTAATTTAGTTTAAAGATTAAAAAGGCGTAAAATTTCAGTGTTTGAAAGTTAAAAGCTATAATATGTATTATTCTTTCAAAAAATGATGTATTTTAAAAAGGTAGGTTAATTTTGGAGAAAAGTTGCTATCTCACAATTTCCTTTTAAATGTACAATAAGTAATAATATAAATAACCTTTTTAAAATATAAAGTTTAAATGCTTTTAAAATGTTTCAAATAAAAATATTTATTACTAGAGACTTTTTGTGAGGAAAAAATACTGTGTTTTTCATTTAATTTCAGATTTTTGTTTTTTAATTATAAAATCCCCTCCGTAAGCAGAAATAAAAATAACGTAAATGAAAATTGTTCAACAGATTGGATTTTTGAGAAAGTAAGGTATTTTCTGTTGTATGAACACGTTTTAGAATTTTCCTTCGAAATAAAATTTTATTTTCAAAATTTGAATTAAAATTTTAATCGAACAAATTTTTAATTACATTTTTGTAAAATTAAAATTGTTTCTTTGGAAGAACTTCTAAAAACTTTGGAGGGGTTTTTCTTCGCTTACTCATTATTTTTAGAAAAAAAAATCTAGTGTCTCAATATTTCTATTAAGAGTTTTTACTGCTTATGAGGCTAAAAGTTATTGTAGGTGTAACAAATTATTTCATCGACAGGCATGTTTTAAATCTACCCACGCAAAGAGAAAAATCAGCTAAATAAACAAAACAAAAAAATATAAAAAATTATGACTTAAAAAAAAAAGGGCCAAATTCGATTGAATCGGGAACATATTCGATATCGAAAAACGTCTGCCGCAAAACCCTCCGTCTTTCCCCGTCCGACGCTCGCTCGAATATAGGAGGGGTCAATCCTCGTCTTCTCTGCCAATCACGGGGGAGCTCGGGGCGTGTCCGTCCCATCTCCGCGTTATAAAAACTTCAGGAAGTCGGGATGGCATTCTCTAAAACACGCCGCACAGCCCCAACAACGCCAACCGATAACCAACCTTATCTCCCCCACCTCCCACCACAACTTCTCTTTCTCTCTCTCTCTCTTTCTCTCAACTCTCATCCCCATCAGTCATGTTTCGGCTCTCCAAGTGGTTCCTACTCGTGTGGTCGCAGGTGCTCTCATCTGTGTTTGCGGGGCCGCCCCATCACTACGCCCCGCAGCATCTCACCCCCCACGACGATGTCACTCCTTACGATGAAACCGCGTCCTACGAGGACGAAGACGAGGGAATACCGGGCAATTGTAGCCGATGCGGAGAGCGTGGGGAGCGGCGCGCTATACGCCTTGACATGATCAAGTTCCAGATCTTGAGTCAACTGGGGCTGAAGGAAGCCCCTAATGTGACTCTGCTTCAATTGCCCCATATTCCGCCCCTGGACAGCTTGTTGGACCACTATACAATGCAGGCGGACGCTGCGGCACAAGGGTCTTTCGTCCCCGGGCCGGAATACGGGGACGACGATGACTACTATATCGCAGCGGAAAAAGTGCTCACCTTCGAAAAACCATTTCCTACATGTGAGTACTCATTATTTGTTTATTTCCAATACAGGATATTTCTCTAATTATAGCGGACTCGAGTTTTAGTTTTCCAAAAACCCCTATTGCGGTGATTATAGAAGTCTAGGCAAATTCTATGGATTTTGAGAGCGTTTTGTTTATTATCTGGAAATCATTTATGCTGTAATTTATTATTTAAAACCTTTTATAAAACTTGAGGATAAAGACGCATTTTTATTTCATTAAGAAATCACCACATTTTCAAAGGTAATTTTTTTTGTTTTTTCACTTGATGAATTTCTATAGCCTAAAATTAGCATGAATTAATTGCTGGAAAAAAGTATTTGAGTGGTTAATATGATTTGTAATTTTCACTTTTCAGACGATTTAAAAAGAAAAAAGAAAACGTATTTAGTTTTCCTATTATATTTTTTTTATGGAAATAAAACACACTAAGAACATAATTTTTTACAGAGTTAGACTTTTTACCATATGAATTTTCCAAAGCTACTTTTAACTGTTGGCACATACCAAATTATATTCCAACACAATAATGTGGTTTATGTTTCTAAACTTGTAAATAATCTTTGCATAAATAGTTCCATTTATTTTTATTTGAAATACTTTTTCATGTATATAATCTCATAAATAAAAATGTGCCAAAAAGCTCAATTTAAAATTACAAAATCATTTTCCATGAAAGCATAGTTTTTTAAGCAATCCAATCTAAATATTTCTTCAAAATAATAATTGTCATTTTAAACATAATAAATAAGTATATTTTTACCAAGTTGTCAGTAGAAATTGTGCATAATTGCAATTAAAATGCGTTTTAATTGTGTAATACAAATTTTTGTACTCACGATCTTCCTTATCTATAAAATTCTCATGTCAGAATTTAAAAAATAAAAAAATGTGATGTACGTATATCATAATAAGTCATTGAATTAAAAAAATATGAAAATTATCTTTTGATAAGTTAATTACCCTCCATGTACTTATTTTTCTTTTCAAAACTAAAAGCGTAGACTGCAAATTAATATGCAAAGATATTTGGAGCTATACGGATAATCTGTATCATGGTAAATGAAACGATAAAAGTCAAGTAATTAAAAATAAAAAGTGAATTTTATGAAGAAAAAAAAAAACCGACTATGATCTGTGTGTAAGAGGTAACACAAATAATCCGTTCCCTGCAAATAGAGCGCTGGACACGGCCACTAAATAACGGCCTAATTGCACAGTCCTATAAATAGGACACTAATGGCTGAGCGGGGGCAATTGAAAGCGACACGTCCAAATGGGAGAATTATCACTAACGGCGCTTCTGGGGAAACCGTTTAGTGGTTTGCGCTAACTCCAGAAATGACAGCTGTTCAAATATTTATTAATGGGCATCAGGGCGGTTCTTATTTGGATCAAAGACTATTCGTGTCGAAGGTCTGAGAAAGAAAAAAGATGTCGTGGATTCATCACCTAAAGTGGTGAATTTGTCTTAACATTAATAATGTTATGTATTCATGTTAGTGTTTGTACATGGTAATTATTAGTGCTATTGAGTTTTAATAAGATATATTTTTCGGACGTCAGTCATACTGTAAGTTAGTTAGAGAAAAAAATATTCTCCAACGCATTTTGAAAATAACGGAATTAGTAACCTTGCTGTCAGAATCTACAAATCAATACGTTTTCCTGTATGTATTAGGGTGAAAATATTAACTTATTTCTTACTAAGAAAAGAGATATTCCTTGATGTTATTAAAAAGTGTCATATTTTAGACATAATCCATCTTATAATTATGGAGTGACTTTCAAATAAAAAGAGATGATATGTTTCTTGAAGCCAACAGAATGAGTAAACACATCCAGCACTCTTACTCTTTTCATATTTTGGTCGTACTTAATTAAGGTAATATAAGTTTTGCAGATTTTTTTTTTACTTAATGACATATTCCACTGTAATTGACATTGATACCAACGAAGTACAAAAACGCACACATAACGCTCGATCGATTTTGATTCACAAGTTAAAAATGCATTCTAAATTAATCTAACTTATGTTTGAATAAAAACTTTAATTTTTTCAGCGACAATGGATAAAACATAAATATTATGTAATTAGTTAATTAGGGAAAGTATAAATAAAATAATAATGGTTTTCGACGATACAGTTAATTCCCCTTTCTTCGAAGATAACACTGTGAAGAGCTTTTAATTATAATAATTATGTTTAACAAATTTATGTTTTTCGTATTTTTCTTTTTTATTTCACTTTATATTATGTCTTATTTTGTTTAAAATTTATTAAATTAAAGTAGTAAGTGTGTGTAGAAATACAGACTTTTTATCATGATTAATGTATACACTCATGTCCATAAATTAAGGATAATTTCGTTTTTCCCTAGCATAGACACTTGGCATTCACATCAAAGAGACATCTTTATGTTACATATCTATAATTAAAACAACTCAGTTATAAATTGAAATGCAAGGTGTACAATGGGGTCATATGCAAAAGAATGAAGTACCATCAGTGGGCAGTTGTACAGATGCATTTACGTTGAAAATCACGCAACTCATGGAGTTGACTTATAGTGTGAGATATGATATCCCCTGTCATCAGTGTTTACTTGGTACTGTAGTCTCATACTAAACATAAGTTTCTTTATGAATTCTAGTGGGTAAATTGCTCGTCCCAACTTTGGAACTGTTTTCAAGTGACGGAAAGTTCTCAATACATTAAATCTTTACACAATGCATATAATAGAAGCATGTTTGATGAAATTTGGATTAGAGGAGTGATTTGGATTACTTATAGGAGCGATATTCATACTTTTTAATCGTTTATCCAAAGCAAAAGTGGAATAAAATTTGCCATAAGTATCGATAAACACGATTTAGAAACTGATATTTCACAATTAAAGACTTGTCAAGATCAAGTTAACGTAATTACTTTAAATAAGTGGAATTTAATTATCTTTTGTACTCTTGGGGAGCTTATTAAACAAATTCAACATATTGAACCTAAAGACCAAAATTCTTTTTCCACCAAATCGTTATCTTGAATTGACATTTACCATGAAATATCATGTTCCCACCTTTCTACAGATCCTCTGATGTCCAATATTACTCATGAGACTTGAAAAATTATTTTTAATAAACAGTATATGATGTTAAAAAGATTTGGTCTTTGGGTGCAATAAGTTGAATTGGTTTAATAAGATTCCCAAGAGCGCCAAAGATAATTAAATTTGACTTTTTCACTGTAATTATATTAAGGCGTCTTCTCACTTTAGGCACCTCGAAAATAGGCTATTTTCGCGATTTTTTTTCGAGGATTTTTGCAAACAATTATGGGATAAAATGGATCCTATATAATAAACACATCTTTCAAGTACAAGAAATTTTTTTATTTTTTTTTATTTTTTTGAACAATTATTATAATAAAACAGTAGCATCGAAAAACCCGTGTAGAAATGTAATGTTCGTGGCTTGTTGATGAAATTTCGGAAACTATCCGGCCGATTGTCATGAAATTTGAATGACATATTCTTCATAGTTATGGCTATAGTGTATATCAGATTTTTGATATTCGCGAAAATAACAAAATGGCGCACGTTTTTCGAAAAAGTAAAAAAAAACACGCGTTTTTTTTGCAGTTTTTTGTAAAAAAAAAATACTTCAAATCAAAATTTCAAAAATCTGATGATATGCGCTATAGCCATAACTATGAAGAATATGTCATTCAAATTTCATGACAATCGGCCGGATAGTTTCCGAAATTTCATCAACAAGCCACGAACATTACATTTCTACACGTGTTTTTCGATGCTACTGTTTTATTATAATAATTGTTAAAAAAAATAAAAAAAAAATTCTTGTACTTGAAAGATGTGTTTATTATATAGGATCCATTTTATCCCATAATTGTTTGCAAAAATCCTCGAAAAAAAAATCGCGAAAATAGCCTATTTTCGAGGTGCCTAAAGTGAGAAGACGCCTTAACTTGATCAAAAATAGTCTCTAATGGTGAAATATCGGTTTCTAAACCGTGTTTATTGATACTTAGGACAATGTTATTCAACTTTTTCCTTGGATAAACTATTAAAAAATATGAATATCACACCTACAAGTAAGCCAGGTCACTCATCTAATCAAATGTCATCAAGCATATGTGGGACGCTTTTACGATAGGCATTGTGTAAAGATTTTATGTATTGGGAACTTTCCATCACTTGCAAAGAGTTCAAAAGGTGGGACGAACAATTTAGTCACTAGAATTCATCAAGAAACTCATGTTAAGTATGAAAATACAGTGCCAATTAAACACTGATGACAGGGGAGGTCATATCTCACACTAAAAGTCAACTTCATGAGTTGTGTGATTTTTTAATGTATATCTATCTGTACAACTGCACACTAATGGTACTCCATTCTTTTGCATATGCCTCCATTGTACACTTTGCAATTCAATTTGTGACTGAGTTGTTTTACTTATAGATGTGTTACATAAAGATGTCTCTTTGATGTGAATTTCATGTGTCAATGCTGCTCCACTGAGAAGTTATCAGGGAAAAACTGAATTATCCATAATTTATGCACATGAGTGTATATTAGCAAATTGCGCAAAATTCTGAATTCTTATAAATTGACAAAAAGTTATCTCAAGATTCCTTAAAATGCGATAAATGCAATTTTAGAGATAAATAATAAATGATAAGCAAGATTTTTGAAAAAAAGTAGCAAATTTTGCAACTTCACAAAAAACATCATACTATTAAGCTGTTTTTATTTGAGTTTGTTTAACCCTATATAAATAAAATAAATTTGTATGTATCTTTTAAAATATTATTAAATATGTTTTTATATATAATTAAGATTTATCAAATAAATAATTACAAGTGTAGATTTACGAGTTGTTTTTAAATCAAAACATCTTTAACAAAAATTTTATATAAAATTTTGACTTGTAATTGACTTTTATAACTTAATCAAAGATGAATTTTATTTTAACACATGGCCCTGACCTTGACCTTTCGTATGAAATTTGTAAACACTCTTTGAATGATTCGTAAATGGTTTCCCGGACGTAACTTAAAGTTAATGAATTTCAATTAATGCGTATGAATACCATTGCATTGTCTTGATCAGTTGTCAGACATACAATTTTTAATGAAGAAAATTCTTAATTTTTAAAACTTACTCAGCCTTTAAATCCATTTACGCTGTAATACATTTACGATTAATGATTTTTGAGTAAAGCTCTTTTGTACTTTAAAGTTAAGTCAATTTTAGTTACACCCGTCATTGTGTAAATAATCTAGTTGTTCAACATATCTCGAAAGATAAGCAGTTCGGATAATGGCTATTCTTCCGGAGGAATTCTAAAATAGCCCAAAATAAACCTAATTAGACAGAAGAGAAAGTTATTTTATTTGTTTAGTAACTAGTTGAAAGTGGTTACTTCTGGATTACAAACCAATTCTTAGCATTTCCTATCGCATAAAATAGATTGTGATCATATAGATGCAAAGTTTTATGGTTACGTTATTATTTTTATGGCTAGTTATTTTTTGCAAAGGTCACTATCGCGAACTTAACATAAAAAGAAATACCTTCCTTAACAATATATTTTTCACGTAAGCATTCCATTCATACTCATTCTATTGATACACATTTGCACACACCAGATCAGATTCAAACAATTTTAGTTGAAATTAATGACCACTAGATTAAATAAAGCCCACCAGGTCAAGTAAAAGCCCACAAGAGAAGACGCTACTTAGTTAATTTGTTAGTCACAGTTATACTATTTGACTAACTGGAAATCAATATCTACCTGTTGGTTAATTTTTTAAATAAAATATTCTTAAAAAAACCTATAAATTAACCATTTTCTTTTGCAGACGTATTCATTTCTTTTTCACACAAACACTTCAAAATCATTAATCTACCGACACAAAGCATTTTGTGCTACATTAATAAAGACAATGGTCATGAATAATATATTAGTAACCGATGTCACTCATGAAAATGTAAAGCGTGACATGTATAAATAGCGGATGAGATCTGCAATTGATTTGTAAAATATCGAATAATTTTTGTTATACCTGCATAAAACAGCGTCTATCCACTTTTTAAATTAGCTACAAGAAAAGTTCTAACAAGCCTTTTCTATGAAATATCAAACATGCATTTGAGTTTTTCTTGCAATTGATTTCCTCGAATAAAAGTTGTTTTTACCTGAACACTTCGAATTGCAATTTGTATTATTAAGATGACGGCAGATTTTCCATGAAGGGTATCATGATTGAGGAGCATTAATTTATTAATTATTAATAAGTTGACAAACATGTTAATGTCAGAATTTAAAAATTGCATAAAGGACAAAAGTATAAACAAAATTGCATTAAGTTTACTTTTACCTAATTGACATATTTAAGAATTGATAGAGGCTTTATGGATATATTTTACGGCTGTAATCAATCCTAAACCAGTTTTAGTTAAGTAATTCGTATGTAGATGCATGTTGAGTGGTGAATTGCAAATGGAGTTGTGTATAACGCATAATGAATCGTTAATTTCTGATAGATATCTTAAAAGCATTAAAACTCATCATAAGGATGATTTGAATAGCATCAGTAAACTAGAAGATAAGAATTAAACAATTTTGTTTCAACTAAACACAAATCATTAGTACATAATTTATTAATAAAACATTAACATTTAGAATAAATGTAACTATATTCTTCAAAACTGTCTATTACTGTGCTTCAACGCAATTTTATTTGATGCAACAATAAAACGTAATGTAACACAATCTTACAAACATGCATTTTTGTGCTACTTAAATTAACTGATTTTACTAAAGTTAACAAAATATTTTTAGAGTAGTAACTTTTGACTGATAAATTTCGGACTAAGCATAGGTGACAGAAGTTAAGTATTACAACAATATTTTTGAATTTAATACATCTTTAAAAGCATAAATTTCTGAAACTATTGATTTTTATGCTTAGAAACCTACAACATCTCCCGTCTAATCTTCGTATCTTGCTATCTCTCGAACGAAATAGGGACACCAAAAGAAAAACGATTAAATTTACATACGCATGATTATGCGGTGAAATATCGTGACCCGCTACCATTTATCTGTTTCATTACTATTTAGCCAAATGGTGGCAATTGTGTTAGTCTATGTCTTTATCAAGATATTTAGCTTAACCCTAACATGCTTAACATTAGTTTCACCAATTGTTTTTAGCTGCGTAAATATTTCTGCACCAAAGAGGTAAATTGCACCCAAATTTTGCGAGAGAGCTGATCAAAGCTAAGAAACTGTTGTTCTTTTAATGATACTACTCTTTAAAAATGATAATCTCAGTTATAAAGAATAGATATATAAGATAGTGTTGGACATTTATTGAAAGAGTACTAAACACATTTATTAATTCTAGCAATCATAGCTTGAAAATCAAAGTGGAGATAATATTTTATAGCACTGGGTATTTTAGGTACCTAAACATGATAATTTTAGTAAAATAATGGCACTATAATATAGATTAATACTTTTCTGTTGTATTTCTTGTAAATTTTTGTTTTAATTGAATCGTATTTTTCTAGAAGAACTTATTATTTTCTATAAAAAAATATTTGGCATGTCTTAATATTTGATGCATGTGCATTGGATATTAAAACATTGAAATAAGTTGTATGTTACGGTAAGAAGGTTTTTTTTTTTTTTTTTTTCTTCTTTACCTTTTTTTTCTTTCAATAACATGTTTTTTTAATGAAACGTAAAAGCAAATCCTATAATCTAAAAATGTAGACATTTTTTATCAATTACCTTTGTAATATGGGGATATGAAAGCATTACATCGGGCATTTACCTGTATGTAATATATAAGGCAATAAAAGTATTGAACTCGGTAAAAAAAATCGATTCTTTTTTCTTGTAGTGGAACGTTTCGGGTTCAAAAAAGAGGTCTAGAAAAAATGTCTGTAGTCAGAATAATTTCCAAACGAATTAAACTACAATATTTAACTTTTGTATATGGGTTAGTAGTAGTCATGGGACCTGTCATTAAGGTTTTCGTTAAAATATAATTTGCGCATAATCTAGCTACCATTGGAAAAAATTTATCTTTTTCTTCAACTGCCAAAAAATTTTTCTAACAATTTTGATCAAATTCGATGCGGTAATTAATACCTTTAGAGATCTAAACATTCCTACACCGAAATTCCCGTAAAAATTCGATAAATACGTAACCGGTTAAAAAACGAAAGTCTTGAACTTGGTGTCGATTCCTTTGAGGATTGCCCGTTAATAGCTGTTCTGTTACAGCTTCCCGAAATGAATAATATAATAATTATAGTCAAACATGTTACCAAACTAGCTAATTTTTTTTTTTTTAATTATTGAAAATAGAAAAGCGGAAACAGTAAATGGCACCAATTTAGGTCAAATTTAAATGCAATGACCTGTATTATAATTGTATTGAAAATTGTATGATGTTTCACACCTCTAGTTTATATTCAATTGCCCAACATTTAATAAAGGGTAATGTAAGGATTGAATTGTGGTCGAAAAATCGATCTCGATTTGTTTGGCGATCTCCATGCTTTGGAAGTTCACGATTCGAAAAAAGTGTTTCTTGGAAAATGGTACGTATGTGTGTGCCTGATAATAAGGTTTTCTTCAAAATCGCTCTTGTGTTGAATGTATCGTTGTAAAAGTAAGGTTTTGCAGCGATTACCAACAATGTTCTTAATGCAATTTCATAAAAATCCTTCTGGTGATGCCTTTTCATGTATTTTCAGCAACTCTTTCGCGATAGTTAAGTAAAAATGTTAACCTTTAACTGCTGTAAGCGGTCTGACAGACCGCGAGTCATTTTTTGTGGAATGCCTCCACCCCCTAAAATATCTCATCTTTGACTTTTATATTAATTTTTCTGTTACTATGTTTATTAAACTTTAAACTGATGTTCACAAATTTGTGTGGCGCAGTATGGACCATGTGTTGCTCTTGCGCCAAAAACCTCAAACCACCCAACCACAGCAGTTAAAGGTAAAAGTGAAGAGTAACAGAGCAAGTAAAACCGAACGACCTTTCTCGATCTTCAAATGGCTGACGAGCCAAGAGAAGAAGAGTTAATTCTGTTACTTTTAAGGCTGATAATATAGAAAGGGAAACTATTGTATGGAATATAACACACATTTAAATTACAGTACAGTAATGGTTACTACTTTGAAATTTGTAATGGATTGGCATTAGTTATTGTTTGAGTTTATCTAAATTCATTTAAATTAAAAACAATTTCACTATCAATTTTGGTGGTCAAAGTAGTTGTCCATTTCTAGATTTGGCTTCAAAAATTGACCTTGAAGAAACAGACACAAAGGCATAGATCATTACATAAGCCTATCAATAAATGTAGCGCTGAAGTCAATTTTATGCAAGAACTTATTTTAAGAATCTGTGTACTACAATAGACAGTGACGTCACAATGCATAACACACATTAAAATTACATATTTTAATATTACATGTAGCACTAAAAATGACTACTTCTTATAGATACTCGTGCATTATTTTATTTATTTTGTTATAAATGTTTACGGAGATAGGTGTCTTGTCTCCGTAGTTCTCATTGATCCGCTCCTCAGCACGAAGGGGTCACCACCACTATTTTTTTATTTTTTATTTAATAAACTTGACAATTTCATTGATATACAAACACAGTCCAATGCCTTCTTCAGAATCTTCTCCCATTCTGGTAGGTTTCTTGTCAAAGTTTTCCAATTGGTGACCATCGAAGTCGACTTAGTTTCTAAAATCGACGTTGATGCAGTCAGCCCATCTCAGTCTGAGCTTGCTACTAATTCGGGTTCCCATTGATTTAAAATGGAATGTTTTGGAAGTTAAAGAGAAGGAATCCATTCGTAAGATGTATCCACCAAATTTAAAGGGATTAATTTTAATATATTCGATAATATGTGTCTCTCAGTAAATCTTGTACAATTCGTCTCATTTGTGCCTCTATAGACCATTAATATTTACTTCACCAAGAATCTTCCTCGTCTCAATGATAGCAATCCAACTTTTCTGTGATTTTTTCATTTCAATGTTTATAAATGCAGCTATTGGCTTGTACAAAATTTCATTTCGGGAATGATTTTGAATATTGAAGCAACAGGAGCAATGTAAGTACAAAGATTCTGAAAAAGGGCCTTGCACAAAATAATTTTAATAATTACTTCAAGTAATTTCATAAATTTTAAAATGACATCGCGAATAAAGACGTCATGAAGCTATGGAATACGTCTAGAAAACTTTACTCTTATATTTAGTATTCTATGCCTTGAGATAAATATGGCATAACCGCCTTCCACTTCAAGCTAAACAGAAGAATCGCAATTTTCAAATTAAAACCTGGATGATAAAATACAGTTTTCTGTCATTTATGCTCTGTGAAAGAATTGAACTTTTAGACTGTCAAACTTAATATATCTTGTCAGCTAAAATCACAAATATCTTATTAACAGAAATATTTCTCTCTTGATGCAATTTTCTTATTTATTTTACGGCATTTTAACTTCTAAAAAAAGTTTCAGCTTCCAGAACTTCTATGTTCACCTAGTTAGATTAAGAGTCGCTATCTGACAATTTTAAATTATCATCACTTTCTGTGCTTTGGAGAACATTTCGTAAGACATAGCAACTAATGTTAACTATTAAATTTCGTACCATTTATTGTGTAATTCAATATAAGTATATTCGAATTTTTTAAGTTTCTCAAAATTGGTCAGTAAGCAATTTTAATACTTAGCTGACATCTGCCTCTTATAGAAAGAAATGCCTTATAATATTAAAGATTAAAATAATAAATTGAAAATCGTGGCATTTTTGAAAACTGTATAGCAGAAAATTGGAGACAAATTATTTCAAATTTTGATTCAGCCCTTACGTGAATTCCCAAATTCAATTTCTGCAGCAAAAAAGTTGGCGCCTTTTTATTACGACGACGAATTTAACCTTTTTGAACTTGACAAGATTTCCTCATGCTTTCATCATCAAATCACTTTTCACTTAAGTGTGTAAAGTGTTAAAAGAGCAGTTATTGGGGTGAAATTCGTTGTGCGTTTACAATCGGCAATCTTTGAATCAACGTAATTTAAAGTTGTAAAATAATTTTTCAAACAGCACATTTGTTTAATGAGATATACATTTACGTAATGGGTACGTATTTTACACTCACATGAATATTTTCTATTTACAATGTTCCCAATGCTGCATACGGAGAATTAAAATTATACGGATTTAAAGATGCTTCCTGTTCATTAGGCTTCAGAAAAGTGGTCACTTTTCTCTACTTAACTAAATGGCATACAAGTTTTTTTCTGCATCACTCACTTTTTTTCATAAGTTTTTTTAATGCTTTTAACTAAACGAAAATATACTTTTTAGCAAAATGGCTTTAAAAAAATTTAAGTTTTGACCCCCCCATTTTGTATTATACCCAATGATTTGAATCTAAGCTTACCAAAAATACTAACTTTTCTTCAACTTTTGAAAATTACTTGCCAAATGTTTATGAAAGAAACTATATTCGGGATGGAGGTAAGAGCGTGAATTATTGCTTGATAATGAAAATGAGAATGATATAATACTACATATGATCGGATTTTCTGATCAGCTAATCCTAATATTCAATTGATATGATTTCATACAAATTTTTAATTCCAAATACAAGTTTTCGCAGGTACAACTATTCGTAAACATAATCAAAAAAAGTTTTCTTCATTAACTCAAATATTGTCACAAAATAATCTGTTGATAATACACATAACAATAAAATTCCAGTTATTGTCAGACCATTAATTTTGAACACTAAAATGAGGTAGACTAGAAAGGTAAGATATGAAAAGGAAAACAACTAACTTGTTTTTTTCCACTCCATTTTGCTGTCAAAATTGATTTGAATCCAAAAGTAATCTTGAAATTATTGAGCAACCAATAATTTTACTTCTCAATTAAGTTTTGCAGCGGCAGGGGCTGCATTAGGTGTAGAAATGTACACTTATCCTAGAATAAGATTATTTAAAGTTTCATATTTAACCAAAAATCTATGATTGCTAATATTTTGCACTGATAAATTTACTTTTACAATATAACTATCTCTCTCGCTATAATTCATTTCTCTTAAAGTAAAAAGTCAAAATTTACTAATTAAAAAAATAAGAATACTGCCTAATAGAAGTACTTAACCTTTCAAATAAACTCTTCTGGTATAAAATCCAATAAAGCCCTACCTTATTTTAACTATAATAAAACTGGTGCTAAATCTATAAAAGGAATCTAAAAAACATGATTATACAGAAATTCTATTTGAAATTTCGAAAAGACATGCCAGAAATTATGCAAATTGTATAACTTTCTTTATAAATGATACGTTTAAAAGATAACAAATGAAGATTTTCTCGAGATTAGTAACATTAATGCAAAATTAAAATTACATTAAAAATTTGACCAGTAATTTTTGCCCTGGGAAACTAAGAATTGCTGGGACTGGAGCCCTAAATGACAGCTGATAAAAAAAATTTGTACGATTTATATCAATTAGTATCTTTTCATTAATTTGTCATTAGTTTCCTTTCATTATATTCATTAATTTTTTTAATTAAATTTTGATTTAAGGTTCCCTTATAAAAAAATCTATTACAACTTCATTAAGGTTGTGGTTTGGGGTCTCCAATATTAGAATAAATAAACAATAAGAAACTAATCTAAATATTTTTTAATCACTTCTTAATGTGAACAAATTAGCCTATAAGTAAAGTAAGCCAGTTAGCTTATGTAGCAGTGTTATTTTTTTTTCTATAAATTGCATTGATCAAAACCAGTTTAAAATTAAGTAAAGCATGACATAGCTAATTGTTTGTATAGTAATAATAATTAACATTGATTTTGGATAAAAAGTTTCAACTAAATATGATTGGGCAGATAATAGTTTTAAAGATTTTCTGTTCCGTAACGTATAACGTAACGTTTCCCAATAAATATATGTATTGCTATTAAAGAAAAAAAATATTAATTAATTAACTTGCAGTAATGTTGGTAAGAACTATATTTATTTTAACGACTTACGGAGAAACATTTAATTTAACATCGTCCCATTTCTATTTTCTTTCATCTGCAGCTGAAATGAATGTTTCTGATGGAGACTATACAATTTAATGCTCATCCTAAATAGTCCTTTTTACTTTCAATTACTCATATATATACATAGGGTAATGAAAGTATAGCATTCGGTCAAAAAAAAAAAAAAAAAAAAAAAAAAAAAACTTCGATTTTTTTGCATTTCTCCACGTTTTGGAATATCCTGATTTCAAAAAAGTGATCCAGAAAAAATGTGTGTGTATGTGTGTCTGTGGTCAGCATAACTCCCGAACAAATTCACATAGTATATTCAAATTTGGTGTGCGGGTTGTCGATGGCACAGGGATCTACCATTAAAGTTTTTGTCAAAATCGTGCATGAGCATAAGGTATCTGGCATTAAAAAAATCATGTTTTTCAGTAATTGCTAAAAAACGGCTGTAACTGGTTTGTCCAAAATCGCTGTTGTAATGCCTCTTAAGGTGTTCTAACATCTCCATCTCCGAAATTCCCGTAAAAATGCTTTAATGGCGTAAAAAGTTGAAAAATGAATGCCTTTAACACAGAGCACTATTTTCTTGAGCATACCTCATCAACGATAATTTTTTTTCCTCTCCTCAGTTTCACTTTTAAGAAAATATAATACAGGAATTATTGAAAAGTATATCGCCAAAATTTTCTATTTGGCAATTTTTTTTTTTTTTATAATATATAAAAATGGTAAATGACACAAATTGACATCAGTATTATAGTGTAATTGAAAGTTGTGCAATGTTCCTCACCCCTAGTTTAATACGTGCTATAAATTGAATCATGAAAATTTTTCTGCAGGGATTTTTTTCAATGATTCTACAATACTATCATGTTTTAATTTTGGGAATCTTTAGAATTCAAATAAAATCACTGAAATCATTCGAATCAAATCATCGCTGGTTTCTAATTTCATCCCAATTTATGACAAGTAGGGGGATTGTTAAAATGCATCTTTCCCGATTATATTATCGGAATGATAAAGAGAAAAAATGCAGTGACCCCTCCGAAAGTGTAAGTAATAATAAAACGCCTTTTTTTGTCCTGCAGATCTAGGTCTTGATACGATTCGATAGTAAAACGACTTTATGTGTAAAGGGTTCAAGAGATGTGACAGTACTCAACACTTTTGGAACTGAAGAACTAGTTTTTATTAGGCGAAGACATTTGGGAAGAGTGATATGGCTTGGCTTTTGAGATTTTCTAGCAAAATTACTATTTTATTAAATAATTCCGATTTCTCAATTTCTACACTATTCCTCAAATTACTTTAATACTTCAGGCTCTTGAAATATCTTGATCGATAAATTAATACCATGTCACTGTTTTGAAAGAAGATTCGAAGTTATAATATACTTGTATTAAAGTTATACTTACGTGAGAAGATAATTCTAAGTATTTGATACTCGTGAATTTGAGTAAGGGACTCTTAAAATTTTAAAAATATTTATTATAATCGATTTAGTTCCTCAAATACATATTGTCTTAATTTTACATTCTCTGTTTAATGTAAAAGTACGGTTTTTTAAGCAACAACAAATACTTTTAACGCTTTTTCAATTTTTTTTTTTTTTTACAGAAATGGACATTTTGCATTAGGATAAACCATTTCTAACGAAGACATTATTCGTATTAATTAATTGCTATGTTGAACTCCCTCATAAATTCATAAAATATCATGCATTCCCCGATAAATTTTTAAGTAAAATAAACTCTTATTTTTATTACTTATTTAACCACCACGAAATATATTGAACTCATGATGAAAACACACCTGTTGGCGAATTTTTGTCACCCCGTGCTCTTTGATCACTCGAAGTAGCCATTCATAATTCACAGATGCAAATTCAAATTAGTAATTCGATATCATCCGATATCTCTCGCTGAAAGGGGATGCTGCTTAATCGGGTTACCATCTGTAAAATTTAGATGCCAACGACCTGTCGTTCGCGAGTCTGCATTAGACTGATCTGGATGGATATTGACCCTTAATGATCGGTGATTTTTAGTGTCGCGATAAATTGATCAGAAAATCCTTTCTTTGGGTACTCAGAAATTGATAAGATTCCCATGATCACAGGGGAAAGTCTTGCGCAGAAGGATTATCTTTTTGTCATCGGCAACACATAAAAAACTGAGTCAGGTGATAGAAGCTGCAAAGATGGCACGCTTAGGAGACTTCTGCAATTTCGCACTTTTTCATGGCGGCGAGCACAAGTTATAAGATATTTTTTATCATTTTCGTATCTTATCCCACACAATCATACATAAATAAGTCAATGAACAATAACGGATAAAATATAATCCTACTACCATGTACATTGAAAAATGCAGATAGCATAATTTGAAGTAAATTACTATAATTCATTATAGATTATATTAATACATTCATTATTCATTATATTAGTACATTCATTATATATCAGATTAATACAGGCATTATATATTATATTAAGACATTCATTATATATTATATTATATTAAAACATTCATTATAATTATATGAATAGGGTTCCAATTATATATAGGTACAATCTAATCTGGAAATAAAGAGAAGTGATAAATTAAATCTATTAAAGGAAGACTAAGACGATTTGATTCTTATTTGAAATGTCATCATACCCATTTGATGAAAAATGCATAAAAATACATTAATTTCTTATTTAAAAATAAATATTCACGCTATTGTTTTCAATACTCAGAATTGTAGATCTACAATGAAGGTTGTTGGTCTATTTTTATTGAGTTTAAAGAACTTAAACTCAATAAAGATGTTTTTTTTTTTATTTTAATTAAATATGAAACTAATTATTTCTTTATAGGTACATCACTTCTTTTATAAATACTAATTAGTCAGTTAATTTTAAATGCTACTAATTAATTATTTTTCTAACTACTAACAAGCTTTTGTTACTTGTAAATTAATCATTGCAATTTTAATTAATGAATAAGATAAAAATGCTATACAATGAAAACCAATTTTATAGTAACAAAACATTTGTTGTATAGAATTTATTCTTTTTTGTCTACGTCCTTATTTCAATTCTCATTCTTAAACACGTAATTTTCATAAATTTAATGGAAATTTCCATTAAAAACTGAAAATTTTTAATACAAAATTTTATTGAGGTTTGAATCATACGGGACTAAACATTTTCATATCATCAATTTCAATAGATATCCTATTCAATAAAAAAAAAATGAACTAACATATACATTTTTAGAAAAGTAATAAGTTTCTTCTTATCAATAAAACCCTATAGTGCTCCCTTTCATAATCTTCCTTTAACAATATGCCATTTTCTTTTACTGTTGCCAAATATTATATTGGAATTTTTAAATTAAATTAAAAAAGTTAATTTAACAGAATTGCACGAGGTTTGTTATGATGATTGATACAAATATGTTCTACTTCAGTTATAATCCTGATTTTATTTTTCATTTAAATTTCGAAGTTATATTATTATTGGCAATTATAATTATCAGTGCAAAAATTGTTACAAGCTTCTGTTAAAATTTAAGTACCTCCGAAAACATAATCATTACAGAAAACAACCAAAAGAAATCCAGAATACAAGCGCAAACAAAATGCATTTAAAACTAAATAAACCAATTAGATTTCATTTAATAAATATACCTTCTGGTTTGGAATATGAATGCCGGATTGAAAGTAATTTACAGATAACAAACACTCCACAGGGCCAAGAAAACATCGCAACCTAACAATAAGTTGATATTAAATGAAGTAAATGAATGAAACAGTGAAATATATTAAAAACAATTAAATATAACTGAAATATTTTTGCCAAAAAGCCAAATTCAAAATTGTTGGAGTTAAATTGTAAAAACTTCCACGACGAGGGGTGTGGAACATCGCACAACTTTCAATTGCACTATAATATCAGTCACTGGATTAAAATTTGTGGTGTTATTTACAGTTTTTAAATTTTCACTCATAAATAAAAATGGCCAGTTTGCGATATTTTTGGCAATAATTTTTACATGGGCAAAAATCTCCTCCAAGATGGCGAAATAGGCGATGTTATTCAATCGACATTACATTGTTCTTTCATGTGCGTGAAACAAATAAAAATCAATCGTCAATGGGTGATGCTCAAGGGCAGAAAGCTATGGTAAAGGCCCTCGTTTTTCAATTTGTTACGATTTTACCGCATTTTTACTGGATTTTCGAGGGTGGGGACGATTAATATATCTTAAGAGGCATTAGCACATAAATTTTAATTAAAATCCTTGGAGCCGATTTTTAACAATTGCAGAAAAGCATGATTTTTTCATGATTTCAACCTTATGCGCATGCGTGATTTTGACAAAAATCTTTGACGAAATTCCCATGGCCACCACCAACCCGCACATTAAATTTGAACATTGTAGGTCAATCTATTCGGGAGTTATGCTGACCACATACAAAGAGATATTTTTCTAGATCTCTTTTTTGAAAACAGGATGTTCCAAAACGTAAAGAAATATTAAAAAAAAAAAAAAAAATCACTTTTTTTTTTTTTTTTTTACCGAATGCTTTACTTGTATTACCCTATCACACTGTAAACACATGGATAATTAAAAAATAAAAAATAAAATTGAGAAATACAGAGAGATTAATAACTTCAAAATGTAAGAGAATCTTCTTAACCAGAGGTAAAACCGTACTTAGGTTCTTTTCCTCATAAAAATAAGGAAACTATATGGGATTTCAGTAAGGTCAAGTTAACAACGAGTTAACATGTGTTATTTAGTTGTGTATGTGCTTTCAATGGAATCAAAAGAAAATAGACGAAGCTATGTTTGGCATTTTCAAAGTTCAACGTAAAATTTTTCGCTTTTTTTTTTTTTTTTTGTGAAGTTTTCGATTTTACACTCTTTGATAGTTAATATTAATGAAATGGAGTGATTAGATTGTCTTAGCCATGAATCTTGGTCAATGTCTTGCTATTTTCCATCAAATTTTTCTATCAATGATCCTGTTTTAACCGCCATGCAGGCAAGAAGGCAAAACAGGCAGATGTCAACTTATCTTACCAAGGGACAAAACAGATTGGATGTTGTCAACCCAAAATTTTGCAAATTATAACAATTTGGATGAGTACAAAGTTGAAGCAAATGATATAATTTCCAAGATACCCATTCCTTCCTTGGCTTAGTAACATTTCCGGAAGTCAAAATACAATTTTTTACTTTTGCATTTGAAAAATTTGATTTGTGTTGAATTGAATCATGTTTAATTTAAATCCAAGTTTGCTTTTAATTTGAGATTTTTTTTTTTTTTTTTTTTTTTTTTTTTTTTTTTAAACTTTTCTCAGTGTTTTATTCATTTAATGCCTAAATTAAGAGACCGAAGAAAAAAAAAATGTGATTTAATTTATAAGATGTTGAGAGATTGAAACTTTGAAAGTTTATTTTTAAAATTCGTATAGGTAGGGGAGAGTTCCCCAAAACGGGATAGGCGGGCAAAACGGGATATTGAGCCTCGGATCTTGACTGGTAGTGCTATTTCGCGGGAGAAAGGTTAAACTGGTTCCCGACCGCCATGACAGCATTCTCAGTTGATCTCTCAACTCTAGCCACTTGTTTCGCAAAGAAATATTTTTTCAAAGTTTTCAAGTGAGATTTTTACTTACTTTGTACTTTTTTCGACTGCAGAACAACTATCCTTGTGCTTCTCCGTCCTTCGGAACAATTCCGATAAGTACTGTGTTTTGTTCATAGCTCATTTAACAACAATTTCATGTATTTAAATATTGCTAGTGAGTGACGGTTCAGGGGTCAGCCATTTATGTTGTCAAAAGCATCACGGTCGGGCAAAACGGGACACTTTTGGGGTGCCCAAAACGGGATACAATTTTGATGTGTCCCGTTTTACCCGACCATTTCCATTAATGTTTTGGCAATGTGTTTAAGTTATTTAAATTGAAATAAGTAATGAATTAAAATATGTATAATCAATTACAACAATTTATTTTAATTTTAAATAATTATATTTTTGAAATAAAATAATTTACTTTACTTTTGGGGTACAAATAATTGGCCTGATTAATGTACAAAATTTAGTTATAGGTTAAAACTGTAAGTCAGAAAAATATTTTGATCAAAAATTTAAGTTTTAAATTCAAAAAAGTTGAGTTTTTTTTTTTTTTTTTTTTAAATCTTTTTTATGGGGGTGGCGTATACAAAGATAAACCAGAATACCACACGTTGTGCGCACTATAATAAACTAATCACAACTAAACAGCAATTATAACAGGAAGCCCATATAAACTTGAGTTGGAAGAAGAAGAGAGTGAAAAAAAAAAAAGAACGAGAAAGAACTCAAAAGCTGAAAAAAAGGGCTGCCAAAACCAGTCTCTTGAATGTTCCGAAGAGAAAACAAACGAGGCGTTAAAGAAAACCAAGTGGAAATGCAAAACAGGCAGATAAAGTTAAAAAATGTTACTCTGAATCTGAATTTTTTTTCAAAAATCGAAGAAAATGGACCTAACATAAGAAAACCTAAAAAAAAAAATCAAAATCATCAGTTAGCCAAGGTTGGACGTCGTCGTCTTCAGAAGATGAAGCTGAAAAAGACGAAGCATGTATTTTCTGCAACGCTCTGTATCTTGAATCGAAATCTGGAGAAGGCTGGATACAATGCTCAAGCTGCCAGGGATAGGCCCACGAAGCCTGTTTAAGAGTAGAAGAAGAAGACGACACATTTTTATGCGATTTCTGTGTTATGTAATTTTTCAAATTTACAATTAAAAAGTTTCTTCCTATAAAAACGTACCCTATTTTTGTTCTAAAAACTAAATCAAAAGTAAAATCAGCAAAAACCTAATAACATAAAAATCCCTATCCCTTTTTACCCACCCTTGGTAGGGTAAAACGGGATCGTGTACGACTTTGTGAAACCAGTATTTTCACATAAATATTATTGAACAAATGTGACAAAGGTCTTATTTTAAGTAGTTGAAAAGGTATACTTTTAAATGACGTCTAGCTTTGGAATGTACCTTGTACACAACAAGAAATAAAGCGAAGAACAGATAAGCTATCCCGTTTTGGGGTACTTTCCCCTATATATAAATATAGGTATACTTTTAAATTGTTAAACAATGACTTTATTTATTTAAAAATTGTTCTCTTTCTTTAATACCAGAAATAAATACAAGTTTCTTTGTAAACAACATTATCGTCAAATTGCCATTCAAAGGACGGATGAGAAAATAATATGATTTTTTTTATTCTAAAAGCTCTAAAAGTATACGTATATTTTCTTTCGTCACCCCTAAAATCCTATTCCTTGATTCAACAACTTATGTCTTTTGGTAGACAGGGGTCTTTGTCAAGGGATAATATTAGAAATTTAAAATTTAATTTTTTAGTATTATAATCAATCGTGCCAGTAAATCAAAAATATAGAATTAGGTTGACAAATAAATTCCACGTTAATTAAAATTGTGATGAAATTTCTGTGAGCAATAGGAAATAAGAAAAATCAAAATGTAAAAGTACAGCTCGGGTACGACAATCTCCCGTTTTATGATCAATGGAATACTGTAAAATCTATTGAGACCCTTTAGCCGTAATTTTTACTATATTTAAAATATATCAAAAGAGTGGGAAATAGTTTAGAAAAACGTTAGAATTTATTAAAAACATTGGTAACGGATTCCTTAGGATACTTCTAGTTCCAAAAATTCATTTGAATCGGTTGCATTAACACCAGTATACTTTTATGGGAAATTGCTGACACTCAAATTTGCTAAAACTGAAAAATAATTTGCCTTTCTATAAAAGTGTGATTTGTGGATTTCATCTCGCATATGAAAAGTACTTAACATATGAAAAGTACTCAACATATGAAAAGTCCTTATTTTATATTTCATATGTTAGAAACTTCAGAAGTACATAATATACTAGCATTGAAATACTAAGCGATTATAATATTTGTATAAAAAAATACTCCAGTAGGGAACCATTTTTAACCAATATATTGATTATTTTGAAGCAAGTAGATTTTAAAAAGCTCAGTAAATCTGAAACAATAATTACAGGGTTCATACGCCTCAGGGAGAACAGAGAAAACATGGAAAACTCAGGGAAAATAAATCAACCTTAAAATCTCAGGGAATTCTCGGGGGAAAAAGAAAAATTCTCCCTAAAACCTGGAAAAAGTCATTTTTACTCCGAAAAAAATTCCTACTCTTCAGCGCTATTTGTTTTACCTTAACTCAATGACTTAAAGTTACTGAATCATTTGATAACATAGACTTGCATAAAGTTTTTCTTAAGTAATAAAGACCTTTTACGTGTTATTGAAAGAATTTGTGTGATTGAATTTTGATTGTCTTTATCTGGCTTACTAAAATAATAAAGTCTTTCTAAAAATAATTAACTCCGCGATGGAAAACACGACTCTAGAAATCTCAGGGAATTTTTTTTCTGAAAATGGGTATGAACCTTGGTTAATATTTATTGATAATTTTATTGGAATGCAGTTTGAGTAACTATTACCAAACTTTTAGATGCTAAAGTCTACCTTTCTGATTTATAATCAAGACCAAATTTTACACAAAATAATTGGAAATCTTGGGCATGTATTTCACTCATTGTTCAAAACGCTTTTCTCCAATGTACTTATATATTGTCGCGGCAACTTAAAGCTAAAAACTGAAGTTATAACATATTGTCTTTAAATTATCTATATTCTTACTAACATGAATTTTATAAATTAATTCATAACATACCTAAATACGAGAAAATACTCATGATCCTATAATAAATTACTTTAAAAAAAAGTCAAATCAGTCAAACTTAAACTCAAACCTGTCATATAGAAAGCTCAGCCTCAACATATTAATAACCTCTACATATAATTGAGAACATAGCCATAGGATTTCTGTTAAGGTTCAATTGGGTAACAACTCAAATGATAAGAACATTGAAATCACTGTAATTTAAACTTTTTTTTTTTTTTTTTTAAATATAATAAATAACTAAACACTGTAAATTTGTTTCACTGGAAGATTTTATCAAAAGCCCAAAATTATTAAAATTATTAATATTACATTCAACTAACACTTTTAGTTTCATAAAAGTAATATTAATCAGGACTCTTTACTTTAGCCATATATTATCAATGAAAACTAATGAAAGATTATGTGAAAATTTAAATTTATTGTGATAAGTTTTAAATAATCGAACTGTAATCTGGAAATGATACTTCATTTCCGTGCTCTTGGATGTATTTAATGTAGTACAGTGATGGTGCTTGGGCTGATAAAATGATAAAATCATCAACAGTAAACTTACGTCCCTATTATCACTAAATAGCCAAAACCTTATCCAAAATTTAAGAATTTATTTGCTCCAATCCTAAATTATTTTAGGAGAGGTAATTTTCCACTTAACTAATGATGCAAAGCATTTTATAAAATGTGTTTATTTACATGTATGTTTAAAATCGCTAATTGTACTTCAAGATTGATAGTTGAAGATTTAAACCTAGAATATTGTTGACATTTTATAAGAAATTGTATTATGAGACTTCAGTGTTTGATCTATAACCAATAAAAAATATTATATTTTTAACGTATTACTACACGTTTACAAACACTTAAATTGTGTTTTTTCAAAATAACTTATAAGTGACTTGAACCGTTGTTCCCCCTTGAACCTTCACTTACTAATTGTGGAAAACTATTTTCAAGCAAACTCAACCAAACAATCCTTGATTGTTATTGGAAACTATAAAATAACTTAACATTTGAAATTTTTTCATTCGGTTATTCCTGATCAATTTGAGCAGCAGTTTCAAATGTAAAAAAAATTGGCTATTGGTGAATGCATGATATACTGAGTATATAACTTAAGCACTGAAAAATTACAAATTGAAGAATGAAGTAAAATTTCATTAATTAAAACTAATTTAAAGGGAGTTGGTACTCACATAATTATAAAGAATCGATCTCCCCTTTGAAAATTCTCCCCTTTGAAATGATATCTGATTTGTAATAATACCTCTACTAAAAGTATTTTTAATAATTTTTTGAAGACAAAATTGTTAACTATTAGTGTAAGTAAAGTTTTTTTTTTTTTTTAATGCGTTATTCTCAAAACTACATTTTTCATTATTCATGTACCTTTTCTCCGAAATTGTATAAGCTATTTTCTTAAAATTTTTACCACATATTCCTTTTAAGTATCTGTGTATACTGAAGTGAGGTTTTGTTGTTATATTAAAAATATTTTTTGTTTTGGCTTATTTCGGCAAAAAAAAAAAAAACTTGTGATTTTTAACAAATTTGAGTGACTTACACGAAAATTCATTTTTTTTAAGTAAATGAATTATAATCAAAAGCTAACTTCAGTAGAATAACAAGTGTCTGCTAAATGCACTGAAACAAAAATTAGGCTTCTATGTCAATTATTTTCTGAGAAAAAGTTACATGAAATATGCCAAATTAATATTTGGTAATGAGGGTACCAACTCCCCTTAAATATTTTATTTTAATACTCCTCATAAGAATCTCTAATATATATAAATAAACCTGACGTTTGTCCATTTTCAATATACAACAAATAACGTGGAACACATTTAAGGAAAACAAAAATGAAAAAAGAACTTTTAATAAAATCCACATGTTAAAAAAAATTTATTGGTATGATACTTATTAGCGCTATTATATCAAATGTGTGTTTTGCCTTTAACAGTTATGATTTTTTTTTATATAAACTCAAATTAATGACTTAACTATTCATTTTTAGCCTCCAAACCAATCGAGCTAGCACCCGGAGATCAACAACTTTATTTCCAACTTCCATCCAATCTGCAACAGTCTCAAATACAAAATTCACACTTATGGGTCCACATAAGACCAACCCGACACATTCTTCACCTGAATATGACACTTTACCAAGTCGAGAAGCAACCATCTGGAGAAATAGATTTGATACAGGTAATTAATTACTTCTTCCCTAAACAATGTTCTAGTACTAAATATGTAATGTTTAAATCATGCGGGGAGGGGGGCTGTTGGGGGCTGGGAGGGGGGGGGGGGCTATAGAAATTCATATCAAAAGAACTTTACGTATCGTAATGATAAATTAAAAAACGAAGCCATAAAAATAAATGCAAAATTGTATAGTGGATGCATATTAAAAAAAAAAAAAAATTGAAGCACCTTTGGTTTGAAATTTTGCATGCACAGGAAAATCCTTTACAAACATGAAAGTACTAGATGGTCTTTAACAGGAGACAATAAACGATCTCATTATACTTCAGTGCTTGACTTGAATTATTTTCTCATACTTAATATAAGGTTCATTACAAGTACCAGTGGCAACAATATCCATTATTTTTCTAGTTTTGCTTCAATTGAATGATATTTTCCAACTCAAGGAAAATTGCAACTTTAGAAATCAAAGTAGTAATTATCAATAGAGAAGTAATTTGTTGTACGCTTTGAAGATTGATTTCTTCTCTCTTTGATTATGAATTCAGAGCAACAGTTCAATAAAATGAGTCATAAGTGCCCATAAACTAGTAATTAAGAGTTATAACACATAAGGAATTGTTTGTCTTATTCTAGTTAGCCCAACTCCATACGCTACAAATTTGGAAATACAGAGTATGATAGCCAAGACCAGCATGCTAAAATCTCTCTTACCACTACATTTTTAATTCAGATGTGTTTACTTTTTAAATCCATTATATTAACTTTGATTTTGGGTCGATGTTTGTGCAGTGGAATCTGCAGAGGCCTAATTGCAGAGGCCCTTGCCGTCATCTAATCGGGCTGAAACTCGGCAGATAGATTCGATGTCCATTATAATGCATTCTATTAAATTTAGGGGCTATTACTGTCTCTAAAAGGTCGCTTTAGGAAATACTAATAAACCAACTTGCCGTCATCCAACAGCGCTAAAATAGGATTCATCCGACCGTTGAAGAAACTCTTTCCTGTTGCCAAACTTTTTTTTTAATAAATAAATAATAAAATTACTTTAATCAGAATAAATAAATGATGTGGATGTGAGTGCATAAATTCACGTTAATTTTTATCAAATAAATTTGAAAAGTAGTGTGCCGCACCTTTTGCTGATAGAAATGTTTTTGATATTTAAAATTAGATGCAAACACCAAGAACACGCTGTTTACAGAATCGGCGGTGTGTTAACGAATATAAAAATTGACAATGTATATAAAGGATTTATATTAAAAACTTTGTTTTTATGAGTTATATAATTTTAAGTAATATTCCCAGGTTTCTTCAGATCATCTAATTGATGCCCTATATATAATAACTTTATCCTCATCTATAAGTTAATTTTCGTAGTGCTTTTTGTTATATTCTCAGATTTCTTCAAATAATTTGATTGATCCCTAGTATAATAATTTTTTCTTCTTTTTTTTTCATCAGTTGGGTTAAATTTGATAGTGTTTTTATTTTGATGCAATTAGTTCGTAATATTAAGTTATTTTCTTTTGCAATTACTATTTGACCTTGAAATTTCTACTATAATGACGTGACTTACATTCATTTTAAACAATTATGATTGAAACCATTGGTTTAGAATACGTATTTCTGAACAATCACGGTACATTTTATTGATTATGTGTGAAACGCTTCATGAAGTTTCTTTTTGTACGTTTCTTCATGTTTTTTCATTAATTGAAAATTGCTAAAGAAGAACATACAATGTTACAGTTAAAGTTTATAAAGAACTGTATAGTTATATACTTATATATAACTATGCAGTGCAAAGTAATCATTAGTTTTTGGGTAGATCATATCTCTAATAAAAGAAATGTATAAGTTTTAGTAAGACTATTGCTATATAATAGTAGACCATTGCTATATAATAGTAGACCATTGCTATATAATAGTACTGCGTTCTTTCAATATTTAGAATATATTCCTTTGTTGGCTACAAAGTCCTTCTTTTCGTGTCTTATTTGCTTTAATTACTTGGGAACTAAATTTGGCCCATTCTGTTTGGTGGTATATAAATCGCACACTCAGAACATTTCCCAAAAACCATATTTTTACTCTAGGAACCCCCTTAAAATACGGATATCATTCAAAATATTTATATATATTATTTTTATAATCATGTCATCATTTTAACCTTTAACTGCTGTAAGCGGTCTGACAGACCGCAAGTCATTTTTTGTGGAATGTTTCCACCCCCTAAAATATCTCATCTTTGACTTTTATATAAATTTTTCTGATTCTATGTTTCTTAAACTTTAAATTGATGTTTACCAATTTATTTGACACAATATAGACCATGTGTTGCTCTTGCACCAAAAACCTCAAACCACCTAACCACAGCAGTTAAAGGTTAATAACCTAAATACAACATAGGTATATTATTTTACTAGCTGAATACCCGTGCTTCACTACGAAATTTTATCATGTGCATTTTAGCAAACAAATGACAATCTTGTATTACACACTTCAGACGTTTGATATCGTTTCGATCAAGACAAATTGATTTATCAGAATAGGAATACCTTACTTTATTTATGCTTGTTCTTGTGGAATTTTTTTTTCAAAATTTATCTGTGTGAATATATTGGAAATGAGGCATTTGAATATCCCTCGTGCAGAACGTTTAATTCTCTTTTGACCCTTTTTAATTAGTTAATGAGGATTTTTTTTAAGGTTATTGCGTTGTTTGCTCTTAGTTCTAAATTTCCAAGTTGTAACTGTATTGGAAGTGAGTCATTAAAATATTCCTCGTATAGTTTCAATATTGCGTCGACTTTTCCTTCCTTAAAAATTCATTAATCGATATTGGAATAACTTATTTTTTCTAAATTTTTCCTGCTTAACATTTGCACTAATTTTCAGAATTGTGAACATTCGAATATTCTCCGTTTGGAACGTTTAACCCCTTTTCCACCCCTTAAAGTGGGTTTATCGCACCAATCGTGCCAATTTTCAGAATTGTGATCATATGGGAAGTGAAACATTCAAATATCCCTCGTTTGGAACGTTTAACCCTTTTTCGACCCCTTAAAATGGATTAATCGAGATCGGAATAGCTTACTTTTTCTATGTTTATCATTTTTGATATTTGTACCAATTTTCAGAGTTGTGACCATGTGGGAAGTGGAAGAAATAGTAATGAATGAGTGAATGAGTAGGTGAGGGCTTTGCCTTATATAGAAAGAGATATCAAGCATCAATCTGTAAATATAGGAACTAGTATAAAATATCATTTTTAATTCAATCTGTTTAATCATAAACATGATGTTTGAAAAAAGTTTTAAAATATTAATATAATTAAAGAAAAGATATACATTTTGTCAGATACGCCACTTATGTTATTGTTAGTACTTTAAGTTTCAGTTTAATTTTGTTAAATTATAAAATATATTTTTATTTTCTAAGAAGTTTTTAGAAAGGAACTGTATTAAATTCTTTCTTACAGACGTTTCAAAACTGCAAAAAAAAAAAAAAAAAAAAAAAAAAAAAATATCGTATTAGAAACTAATGATCCTCCAATACTTTTCTAGAAACATAAGTATTACTAAAACTATCATTTGGTACAAACAGGCAAAGTTAATTGTATGGAACTTGCATTGTTTAACAAGCAAGGATTCTATTGATGAGAATCTTCTAAATAGCAACTGAAAATTTTTTTACGAAATATATTAATAAGAAAGCCCAGCAATTTTATAATTTTAACTCCCAACAGTATTAAAAGTAACAATATCGCAAATAATCCTTTTTTAAATTTGTATAGATTAGTTAATGACAAATATTAACTAAGAAATTTATTTTTAGTTGGATTAAAATTACTTATTTATAACAACGTGCAAAAAATTTAATTTTTTATAATAATTTTGAATCAAAAATAGTGGCGAAAGTAGAACTTTTTTCGCGGGAAGTCCGGGAAAGTCACTTTTTTGCACTAGTGTGAAAAAGTATTTTCTCGCAAGCCTCGTGCTCAAATACCATACAATCTTGGCATTAAAATGACATATATTCTGAAAAAATTCATCGACTCGAGTAGCAAACGTTAATAAATATATGTATTAAAAATATTTTGTGTACGTGATTATAAAAAAATACTGTATGCATCACGTGGGAAAATACTTTTTTCAAACTCGGTAATTTATTTGACTTTGCATTATTTGACTCATCAAATAAACGTTTTACCTCGCTTGAAAAAGTATTACTTTCCCCACTAGTTGTATAAATAACTATTCTGCTTTAAAACTTTTTAAGTTTGTATTTGTTGTAAATTTAAGAATACTTGTTGTACCTAGCATTGCATGGGTTGGATCATAAATATGTGTCATTTTATAATTAATATGGAACTTAAGTTGGTTAAGTACATTTTTGTTTTTCGATTTTGGTTGTACTTTGGTTTCTTGCGAATTTTTAAATATTTACATAAAATTCAAATGCTTTATATATTCCCCAACTTACTATTTCAATATTACTATTACTATTCAGCAGCAAATGAGACTTTCCTCACATAGCAATCACACTGCAAAATATACGACATTTGGCCATGTCCTTTTTTCCCTCCCAGCTTTTGCACAGCCAAAAAATTAAAAAAAAAAAATTCTAAAAATCCACACAACCACTTTTACTAAGATAGTACCGATCAGGTTTAAAATACATTATGCGTTTTAAAGTATTTGTTGAAGTCAATAAGTAACCTTAGACAGACCGTCTGGAAGTATTATTTCTTGTGTACCAAATAATTCTTTCCGCAGTAGGACATTCTGGCTGATGAATGAGCTGTTAGCTAGAGATCGAGAGCTTCACTAAGTAACGGGATTTTAACAAGAGTAAAGTCGCGTGCAAAGAAAGGTCACGTACCTTCCTCATTTTTTTTTCTTAAAGCAGTCTATCATCGATTGGTGTTCTCGCAAAACACGACACCAGTCTCTTGTAGTATTCTGGGGACCGTCTACACAACATTACAAGTTCCATCTATACCCGAAACTTGAAACTGATCAAACGACTTAGTATAAGATGTGTTTTGATAAGCAGGATACTCTATGAAAACAAAAAAAATATCAATGTCAGTAATAAAGTTTTTGAATAATTGTTTTAGTGAATTCAGAAATTTAACGCTTTCCAGGTTATTAGCTGTTTTACAGAAATCATCAAATAATTCTAATCATCCATATAGTTCTTATTTCAAATAAAAAGTAGAACATAAAAAAAAAAATGTCTTAAGTATAACAAGCTAGTTTCTTTCGATAATATAATGAGGGGACTTCGGGATTTTTTAAATAGATCTCGGTGAATATTTCGTAGCAATTCATACATTTGTTTAAAAACAGTTTAGAGGCAATTTTTCTTTATCATCATCATTGTTAGTGTTATTAATCGTTAATAATAATATGTTTTTATCTTTTATAATTATTATCATTAGTATCATCTTTACCATTATTAAGTTTATAATTATTATTAGTATCATCAGTATTTTTTTTATAATTATTATTAATATCATCATTATTATTTTTTTATAATTATTATTAGTGTCATCTGTATCACCCTTATTTTTAATTATTATTATTAAAATCATTATTATTATCAACAAAAATAAAAGTAGTAATCTTTGGCTTCCTGCTAACCTCTTCTTTAGTATAATATTACAATTATCAGTAAAAAATTAAAAAATATGAAATCAATATTTTTAATATTGAAAGGCAAAGAAACTAAATATTTAGAAATAGAGATAACTAATTGGCTTTTGATAGTAAATTAATTATTACGGTGAACATTTATTTTAGCTTTATTTTGAAATATATGGAAATTCTCTAAAAGTTTTTCCTGAATTATCTTTCAATGATCCTTTACTTTCCTTTAAAACAAAACACAATTTTGATAAAATATTTTAAATAACATTTTGAAGATAGTTTTTTTTTAATTATTATTATTATTATTATTATTATTATTACTATTATTAATATTATTATTATTATTATTATTATTATTATTGTTCTTGTTGTTGTTCTTTGTAGTCTGCTTACAAAGTCAATGTATCTATTATTTAAAAGTTGTATTTATTTAGTTAATATATGTATAAAAAAAAGCTTTCAGTTTGGTAAACCATTCAGAAAAAAAAAATATTAAAAAAAAATAATTATCCAATTCAAATAACTGGATTTTTATTTAAATATTTTTTCTATGTAGAAATGCAAACACTGAGATATTTTTGTAAACGAGTTTAAATACTTACCATTTTGTCAAATTTAGAATATATCATGAACTTGTAACATCTCATTGAAATATTCCAAAAATAATCTTTACTTTTTTATTCTTGTAAACTGCAGAAATGTGTAATTCACTGTATAATTCTTTACCTTAATGATCATCTAAAAAAATTGAATTCCTAAATAAAACGTGTTACAATTAGTTATAGTTATTATACACTTAGTTATTAACTTGAGTTAAATTATCTATTCCTTGCTTTTAATATGAAATTTGACATGATCATAATATATTTAAACCTTTAGATTAATCATTACAAAAGACATTCAAGATGTTTTACAATTAATGCTATGATAATTTGTTAATCAAATCATTCCATGCTGAGCTATTAACAATGCTGAAAATATCTAGCATATAATTTCTCTGACTGACATAAATAAATATTTGCTATAAAACTCATCAATGACTGAGATAAATCTTGCAATCATTTCTCCTTTTTTAGAGCAGTTTGCAAAAGCCAAACTCAGATCGTCATCACAGATTAATTTATCATCTATTACTAACTGATTTACTTTATCAAAAGAATATTTATTCAAAGTTATAAACAGAATCTTAAATCCTTATATTATTCCAGTACCCATATCTAATTCTTTTTTCTAAAATGGAAAGGTTTAATGTAATGGCGTTTTTTATGATGCTGTACAATTATAATAAGATTTTTTTTTTTAACTTGTTGAGTAAAGCCCAATTAATTATATCAAAGTATGTCGGTATTAAAATTTTAGTTAAAAGTTATCGGACGAATTTCTTTCACCGCTGCTTTTTTTTTTTTTTTTTTTTTTACCGTAACATAAATTGGTTGAAAAAAAGTTACTTTTTATATTCTGAATATTCTTGGTCTGTTGCATTGAATGTTGGATTCAATTCACAGAAGTTTGAAAAAAAATTATAGAACACTTATCTAAACAAATCTGTTAAATTTGAGTGCATTTTTCATCAGTACTTATTATGCACACTTTCTATGGACTAAACATCTTAAATTGATAAACTTTATCGTAAATATCATTTGATGCTACAATTAAATAATAAATATCGAAAAGTCTGTATGGTTTGGTTTTACAACACAAAACGTATTTTATATAACTAGATGAAAACTTAAATAATTTAATCTTATGCAGACTTACAGTGAACCAGTGAAAAAATTATGACGAACGTGGAATTATAAAACCTTATTTTGTTGCAAAATATAGTATTTAAAATTAAATAAAACTTATCAAAACCCTTTCAAAAACTATTGAGGTTTCCCTCTTAATCGTAAATGAGCGGTAATTTTCTTATTAAATTTTTATTATTTTACGAATCTGAACTAACTTGCTGCTAATGTTTCGAAAATAAGAATACAAAAGGTTAAAACTTTTATGACAACGAAATCTCCCATTTTCTCGAATTTTGTGTAGTTAAAATAATATTCTTGAAATATTCTGAATATTTACGCAATTAATATCGTGCTAGAATTTTTCCTACGGATTCTTGGTTTTCATCGGTTCTGATACCACTATTGTAAGGGTAGCAACAAAATTTAGAGATAAATTCCTGATATCTTCAAATCTTAAGCTTGATTACGGATTTCTCTTTATACATATAAATATTCCACGGCCTTTTTGGTGATTTTCTCAATTATACGGTTTTTTATGGCAAAAATTAGAAAATATCAAATTATACGATTTTAATAACATTGAATGAAAATTTGGCGTACAAAACGAAATTTCCTGGTAAATGAATAATTTTGTGAAATCCCATAATATTTTACTGACACACATATCCAGAATAGCCAAAATATCTTAGGACAATTCTCTGCTGTAACCACGAGATATTTTAGTTCTTTTTTCTACTCATAAACAAATTAGAATTCTAAAACTATTATGAATCCTGCTATTATACGTTTGTTTTATATAGCTCTACTAAGTGACAAAGTTATATGGAAACATTATTATTTTAACTAGGTCAAATATGCATTTATATCGTCTGTCGCTGACCTAGTTAAAATAATTATTTTTCCCTATAACTTTGTAACCAAGTAATATGATATAAAATAAAAGCATAACTATTAGATTCATCTTAATTTTAATATTCTTTACTGTTTACGAGTAGAAAAATGAGCCAAAATGTCCCGTTTGTCAGCCAAAGAATTGTCCCTTAGATATTTTTTTCTCCCAATATTCTGACACTACTCTGCACAAACACTTCTTACATCAACTCAAAACTAACCTCTTAGAGTTATAAGTCGATAAAGAATTGATGAATATCTTTAAGTATTCAACCAGTCCTTCTCTTTGTAATATGTAATATCCCCCTAACGGCTTCTGGTACAATTGCACTCCCTCTATCTCAGACATACCGTCTCCACCGCGAACGGGAGCACCTTGGTAACTACGACTCTTGCCTATTGACACACACCGCTGTCTCGTACCCTAATACACTTTTTATTCTTCTTTCATTTACGGAGGACAGTTTTCGATAGACCACGAGGTTTCTTAATGATCCATTCGTTTCTCTCCAGTCCAGAGTATTTTGGGAATACTAAATTGCTTCTGGATAATTCAAGTACTGTGAGGGAAGAATAAAAGAAAGGTTTTCTCTTTTTCGCACTAGGAATCATTTGGCAGCGTGTCTGAGGACGTCGACCCTGGCTCTTCAAGCTAACTCAAGATTACACGGTTAGAATCGGGGTATTTGAACGCACTGAATATTGAAGTATCAGACCCCATTGCTAATTTGAAGTTTCCGGGAAAGGTCATTATTTAAATGGGGTGGAAGGTGGCATTTTCGGAGAGAATTGGCTGGGGTCTGAATTGGGGAAAACTATCAAACTTGTTGCTAAGGGCCAAGAGAATGAATGTATCAGGGGATCCATATATCATTGAATGTTTTTCTTAACTACTAAGCTAATTACTCAAGAGCTTTTGTAATGATTTTGAAATAAGGTTTATCTTTAATAGGAATTCGTTAAATTAAGTGTGATCAATAACTAAATACATGCGATACCCACTCGATTGTAATTTATAATAAAATGCTATAATTGCGCTCAAGAGCATATTCTTATCATATACATTCTTTGCGTAATGTAACAAAACATAAACGACCTTTTTACATTTAAAATATTAATTTAAAAGAAAAAAAAATGATTGAAACTACTTTATTTAAATTTTTTAACGATCTAAAATCAAAATTACTAATAAGCAAGTACGAAAATAATGCATGCTTTATTAAAGGCAGACTTATGTACACAATTGGAATAATCAATCAATAAAGTGAATCGATGTAAGTTATAATTATAAGTGATTGACTGGTGATGTTATTAGAAAGGGATTGGTTATGTTATGATAAATTGGTAAAATATAAGAAAATATAAATGTATATTTTCCGCATGAGTTTTTGCCGCTTTTGCCGAAAATTTTCTTTTTAGGAACTAAATTTTTTTTTATTGACAATCATTGCGAAGAAATATTACTAAGTATTATGATGAAATTTGGCCTTTTGTATTTAATCATACCATAAGTTCGACATTCCTAATTTCTATATTCACACAGCAACAGATTTATTTTTTATATTTCTTAAAGATCGGAACATTGTTTCCATACAAAAGATACTGTTGGTATTATTGGGTAGATAGTGGCTTTTTTAAGAACTTATTTTATAATCTTTGATTTCACAAAAAGATTAAGATGATGATGTTATTTGAAAGTGATTTGGATTGTTACTAGGAAAGTGATTCGAGATGTTATTAGAAAGTGATTGGTGGTATTATTAAGAAGTGATTTGGGATGTTACTAAAAAAGTATTAATGTTATAATTTAATGCTGGTGAGGTTATTAGACTGAGGCTGGCAATGTTATACAAATAGGTAAAATATCTGAAAATGTAAGTGTATATTTGCCGTATTGATTCCTATGCTTTTTGCTAAATATTTGCTTTTAGGTACCAAAAAATTTTAATTGACTATTTTTTTATATTTAATTGCTTTACTAAAAGAGTAATTTATATAGTTTTTGTTCGGCTTAGCTATAAAATAAAATTTTACACATAAACATGGTATATCGTTAGAATATTGCTTCAGAAGTAAAATCATTTTTGTACAGTATCCAAATACATTGTAATCGCAATTAATATAAATAAGCTCCAAAAAAAAAACATAACATATTTTTAAATAACTCCAAGAACTAAAAAACATGGTACGTTGTAAATCTTTTTCCAAGAGATTTCAGTTCCCAAAAACTGTGAAAGCCACAACAATCAAATATAACAAATAATACAGTACAAAAACATTAAAAGTACCCTTATAAACTATTTTCGTACGAAAATTCTTTTAATTGATGTAATTCACACGAATAGAAAGTAGTATTTATTATGGCAATTTGATTTTGTACAAATATTGTTTTAAGTTGTTGAAACCGAAATTTATTCTTACAATATGTCTTAAATTGCATGCCAAATTTCAAAATTTGTTAAAGCCTCCTGAGTTAGTTTTTAAAAATTGTTGGCATAATTAATCCACTCACAGAAATGGCATTCTAATTGTTACATTTAGTGTCTTTTTAAATCTGCATATTTTGGTTAAAATGACATCATAACTAATAGACAGATTTCAACATTGGAATGTAATGGATACCTCAAATAATAACGTAACACACACATATCTCAAGTAGAGAATATAATATGTAATGACCTCAATTCCCCTATACTAGAAACATATTTGCGTATGCATCGGTTCTTTTATGATAAAAAAAGATTTTAGTCTCGGAATTGCCATTTTAAATTAAGCGCGTCCATTTCTAGCTTAAGATTTGTAATGGCATCTACTTTCTTTTTTAATGAAAGGCATGCGGTCAAGCGTCATGTATCTTTAATTGCTCAAGTGTTCAGCCATGATATAATACATATCATACTAATTCAGGTTGCAATCTGAAAACTCCGATTTTACAAAACGCATCATATTTGATTTGAATATCTTGGATAAAAATATAAAGAACACTGAAATGCTATCAAATACGATGAATCAAAATACGATAAATGCAAAAACTTAAGAGACATAAGATTAATTTCCTAATATTTCTTTTAGGTAAAGAGAAAAAGCGTCGAGAAAAAGAACAAGCATGGGCATTGGGTAGTCTTTGACGTTAAGAAGACGGTTAATCATTGGCTAAAGCATCCAACAGAAAACCTTGGGTTCGTTCTACGTGCATCAGGATCAGATATTACAGACCTACTTAGGATATCAGAAGATAACACTCAAAATAAGGTATGCATTAGTTAAGTTACGAATTATTTGCGTCTTTGAATGTGATAAATAAGTAGTGATATAGTTTTTAAAAAAAAGTGGTTAAGATCTCAATTTGTTGTTCATAGAAAATATATTGGCCAGTAACTCATTTATTATGTTTATATTATGTTCTATGACCAGAATTAGATATAAATATTTTTGATTAATTCAATATTTATTAAATAAGAAGAAGAATAATGATGTATGTAATAATGTTTAATCTTAAAAAAATAAAGAGGAATTTGAGTGATATCTCTATAACACACATACAGAGGATACTAGCACATTTTTAAGACGATTTGAAGGACGTTTTTCAAATGTTTAAAATTTAAAGGCTATTTTTTTCTTCTTAAAATCATTTAAATAAACTTCGTTGTGTGTGGCTGCCAAGCAAATCTGTGAAAGCCTAATTAACCTACTGGTCGTCATACAATCAGACTAAAATTCGGCAGATAGGTGTAATATCGATAACAATGCAATCTATCAAGTTTTAGGTTCTATCGCTGTCAATAAAAGGCCCCTTTTCCACACGCTTCTATTATCGCTTCCGAAAACTAATAAACCAACTTTCCATCATCCCATCACTTTGAAATTCGACACGTTGATTCGCTGTCCATAAAAAATGCATTGTATAAAACTTTGAGAACTGTCACGGTCCCTAAAAGGCCGCTTTTATGCACGCTTCGATAATCTCTTCGGAATAAGAATAAACCAACTTGCGACGCAATCGCTCTGAAATTTGATATCAATTCGTTGTATAGAAACATTGAATTTTATCAAGTTTTGGGGCTTGTCACTGTCACTAAAAGGTCGCTCTTACACGCGCTTCAATTAGCATTTATGATTTCTTATAAACCTACTTCCCGCAGGTACACTCGTTGTCGATGACAAAGTTTTCTATTAAGTTTTGGGATTGTCCCACATGTTTCTACTGCTACGTAATACCTATCAGCTTTTACTCACGTTCTATTATCCAGATACTTAAGCTTAATTCCGACATGTTGAATTTGGCGATATTTAATGACTGAAACATTATCCTATTAAGGTTGACGAGGCAAAATATATAGAAGGCTAACTAAGCCACTTGGCCACAGTCGAACTGAACCTTGACAGATACACTCGTTGTGGATAATAGTGTACTCAATCAGGTTATGGGTAAAAGTTGGTACATTTTGTTCGGAATAGATCTTTTCATCGTATTGGTCAAATACTATGAAAACTCGATCTGAGCTCAATAAGTTGCAATTGTACATAAATATTGGCCAATGCATAAAAAAGATTCAAATGAAAAGGTTTCTCTTTGTGGGTTATATTAAGTTTTCGATCGAATAATCTTGTTTCTGAACTATAAGTCTACATCGTACTTTTGATGTCAGAATAGTTTTTTGTAAAACTTCCAGGGGTATTGTTTCCCATTCTTCTTTCACTACTTTCCATAGTCTGACACGTGGAGGATTTGCGCTTAGAAAGAACTCTTTTTAGCAGACCAAAGACACAATAGTAATTTACTACCCATTTCATGTCAGATAATAATTAATGCAACTATATCCTTCAATCTTCATATAACAATACAAATAATATCCCATCATACCCTTCCACTTTGCCAGTTTGTACGCTTTTCCATTTTTCTTATCAAAACCACCTACATTTGAAAGTACCTAATTAAAACGGAGAATCTGTTGAATCCATTTGTTTCAAACTCATCCACAGTGTGTCTAAGCATCAGCTTTACGAACTTCTTGGAGAGGTAGGGTACATCTAGACGAATCGGAATCGCATAACAATGCTGGATCGAAAATGCTTTACAGACACGGTAGATGCTGTTGCATGTAAGTGAGATTTAAGAGCGTTCTTGTAGAGTGCAGCTTTTACATCACACATTCCGTGTGGTGTAACACAGATACACGTGGGCACATTTGTGTATCATTCCCCGGTAATTTTAATCATCAGGCAAAAACGAGTACGCTTGACCGAGGGAAGTTTTGGTGTTTTAAAGCGACAGCTACAACTTCATTCCCCACTTTTTCAAAGACTATTTTAAGCGACAAAAAAAAAAAAAAAAAAAAAAAAAAAAAAAAAATCATAGTGTAACAAATTTGACAGATTTGTCAATAGATCGTGATTTTTACTCATCGAAACAAAACTGTTCAGGAATAGCTTTACATTCTTTTGCCTTGTTAAATGCAAAACTAACAATGCTAATTTTGTGTTTCAGAAGCCCTTCATTGAGACGAAGGTGGAAAAGCAGCGTCACCGCCGCATGCGACGCATGATTGGCTTGAATTGCGAGGAGAACGCGGACGAAGTCCGATGCTGTCGCTACCCTCTAACGGTGGACTTTGAAGAGTTTGGATGGGACTGGATAATCGCTCCGAAGCGATACGAGGCCAACTACTGCAGTGGTGAATGCCCCTACGTATTCCTGCAGAAGTATCCGCACACCCATCTAGTACAACAGGCCAATCCGCAAGGGTCTGCAGGCCCATGTTGTGCTCCAAGAAAGATGTCCTCCATCTCCATGCTCTACTTCGATTCGGATTTCAACATTATCTATGGCATGCTACCAGGTATGGTTGTGGACAGGTGCGGATGCTCTTAGTACAGATGTCATCATGGAGGAGAGGGAGCTTTTTTTTGTAATAAAAAAAGATATGTCTTTCGATTGACTCGGATGTAAAGTCCTTCCCGCCCCCCATCTTCATACTCTGTGATCTCTTTCATCTTCGCACACAACTTGGATGAAGGAAAGTTGCATCGCTCGATGATTCCTATTAGGTACCAAATAGCACTGCTCCACGCCAAGAAGGGATACGAGAAAAGGTAGCGTGGGAAGTATAATTTCTTCCGAAAGTAGTTGTCCGGAAACCATACCTCTCGAGATGAAAGTTGGCTCAAGATTTTTCGAAAAGGTAACAAGACCAACAAAGAGTTTTGCTTGGAAGATTAGGGCTGAGACTGATCGTGATTGTCATGTAGTCCATTGAGTCCCCGTGTGCGAATTATTTATTTTTGTATGTATTTTATTTGACTTATTTCCTTCTGACTTTCTAAAGTGAAAGTGGAAGAAAGAATAAACGCGAGAATTTGATGCAGCTATTGAACAAACTGATGTACGTAAGTTGCACTAGAATGTTGGTTTATTCCTTTCAGACCCGGGTCTACTTTGATGGATAGGATAAAGTTTAGGTTTCAACTAACATTTCATTACAGACTTTAACTGATATCTGTGCAACATTTAATGTTCGTAATTGTGATTGCTGGATCTGAATGTGTTAAAGATGATTCATGTTTATAGATCTGGTCTAAATATGTAAATAGAGAAGAATGCCGAGATGTTAATATGTTTGAATACACTTAAAATGCACTTAAAACCATTTTGATGATAAATATTTAAAGAGGAGTCGTTTGTGTTTAGGGATTACAGTTTTACTTATTTTCATAATTAATATTATAATAAAACAATTGAGTACTGATTTATTTCTATTTATGCTAATAATAAAATCTGTATACTCAAATAAAAAATTAGAACATTTCTGTTTTCTACGTTTTAGCAATAGTTTTCTTTTTAAGAATTTTTAATAGAATTTAATAATTTTCTTAAATTTTTTTTCAATAATTTAAACATATATAGTAATTTTGGTAAACATTTAAAAAAGAGATTAATTTGACTAATCAATGATTGTAGCTACTATGTTACTGCAACAAACAAAATGCCCAATTTAGAACCACGAAAGAATTAACAGAATTATTCTGTAATTCATCCTCAAATACGTGGGACCTTGCCTTGAAAATGTTTTGTCACTGCCGTGCTTTTAAAGCGCTCATTTTTAAGTTTTGCTAAGGACTTCAAAGCTCAAATACACCTACTTGGAATTTAAATTGCAGAGGAATAACTTTTGTAATTTCGGTGTACTATTAAGCTCTTAGTAAAAAATGAGAGCTTTTCTTTAACTCGTGCTACAATTATCAACAAAATTTTTACTTATAGTGATACTATATTTTAATTTTCCTATGTAATTCCTCACAAAACATTCCATTCAGACTTCGGTAAACAAATTAGTTTGTTATTAGCAATGTGAGTATTTACAGTATTTTAGAAATAAAAATTGTGTTTTGCAACGATGTGTCAAAGCAGTTAAACCTTAAAATTGGAAAAGATAATTTTGCAACAAATTTTTTACATTTACGTAATGAAACCCATACCCTTATCTATTTGAAAAGTGTGTAAATATTTGTTTTAAATCGATGAAGTTTCTATCTAGAAATATATATATTTAAAAGAAACTTTAAAAGTGAGTTTATTGACATTGCAATGTTTAGTTTGTTAATTTGCGACAAAAAAAAAAAAAAAAAAAAAAAAAAATCTCACTGAGCCATTTCTGATTTTTAACGATGCGAAACACTGGTGAATTTATTGAATTTTGATGAATCTCAAAATATGTTTAGGTGAACTGAAAATACACTTAGTACTATAAAAGTAGTGGTAATCCATAATTCATAAAAGGTTAACTTTAAACCTAGTCTATGCTAAGTATTTGTCCTTTTGTTGCACAACACAGTTTGAAATATTTATAAAAGTATAGAATAAGATTAGTTTGACTGGTGTGTGATTTTGATCGTTATTAAGGACAACCTATCAATACCTGGTTATTTAAATTTTCCGCGCTGTTATGATCAATGTGTGTGACAGAGACATTGTAAATTCATTTTAAATCGTATTCATGTACTTTATTTTTTGAAATACTTGAAGCGAGTTTGCTGTAGATGATGAAAAATAAGCAGGGTATTTGCCAAGTTGATATTTGTATTCTTATGTATTTGAAGAATTTATGAACAGCCTTCCCCATATTTCCGAATTACTGTGTGGTGGACTTAATGTGCGGCGAACTCCGTGAGGAAATTTTGTATATTGCAGCTGGGAGTAAGAATCACCAAGTCCCCATTAGAGAGACATTTAAAGTGCATAGTGTTTGGTCACTTGTATTAGGTAATGCCATTATTGTAGGTTGTTTTTGTTGGAAATCAAACCAGTATTTCACAAAAATAAAATTTTAGGTAACCTATCCTTGAGACCAAATGTATGCAATGTTGTAGTACACATCTTATACGAAAACAAGACTGAGTGAGATAATGAGACTGCCATATAAAATAAATTATTTAGCTATCAACTTCAGCTAATACTTAGACGTTTAAATGAACTTCACAGAGCACTTTTTGTCTTTTGTTTGCTCTACACACCATAGATATCTAACTCGAATTCTTTTGTTATCTCTCTGCTTACCAAAGATTGCGGAAAGCAACATCTTGGCCTTACTGTTTCTAAGTCGAAGGAAGAAACAAGGTTACTAATGCAGATTTATGGCGTATTATTATGCAATTTATTAAATTTATTCAGACCATTCATTTTTAATATTCTTTAAGCTTAAACTTGTGCGATTACTATGTTTTGGACATCTCAAATATATTTAGTCGATACTTATTGAAAACCTATGATAGTTATTGATTAAAATGTTTTCTTTTTACACTCGACATCATTGTGTTGCTTGTGTTAGTTATAGAATAATTAAACTGATTTCTGATTATAATGGACATAGTTGTACGCACAAGTCTTTTTCATTGGCATTGTAAAATTTCATAGGAGCTTGTTATGTTGATGGCTTTTCAAAGAGGTGATAATAAATTTTTAGTTTTATATATTTGTGTCATTTCTGTTCATTTTTATTGGCTATAATTTTACACGTTTTTCTGTCACCTGGTTCCCACTTAATGTGCTGAAATTATATTTATCTGTGCCACTAAAAATATTTGCTTGATAAACTATTAAATTAGTTTTACAAACAGTTTATTAAAACTTGATCACTTATACTATATCCTTTATTCCACCGAGTTAATTTAAACTAATATTTAATAAAAAGGATCTTATGCTTCGCATCAATCCAAATTAGTTAATAAAGTAATATTAGAATGTACTTACGAAACATAGTTTGATAAACGGAATGTGCAGGATAAGAATGCGTACTCTTAAAAATAACCAATATCTTTGAAAGTATGGACACTTTACAATTCGAAAATAGTATAAATAGTTCTATTTTGGTTGAGAAATATTCCCATATTCCTCACTATAAATATATTCATTATATAAATACTAGTTGTTATCATCAAACTACTTAAATATGTAAATCAAAATGATAATTGTCCATGGAACCTATAAGCTTATTGTTAGGAATACAAATCGTTCATTATCCTTGTAAAAAAAGAAAAAAAAAAAAAAAAAAAGATTAAGAAATTAACTTATTAGTTAAAACTAGTGAAGTTTGAAAGTTCGTATTTCCCTTTTTAGACAAATGGTTAAAATCTAAAAAAGATAAGTTTAGTTAGAAAGAATAGTTAGAGAAAAGAAATTGCAGATAATCTGAACAAATTAAAATATTTAGCCAGTAGTTTTTTAAATGGTGAAATATATAAATTAATTAAACAAAGTTTAAACTTAATTTATATATTTAATGAGATCTCAATAAACACATGCAATGTTTTACTTTTTACTTAGAAGATGATTTTGTTAATATATATCCAAAGATTTGTAGTAGCATAAGTTTCTTTTAAAAAATTCATTAAATTTCTGCTTAACAAATGAGGTAATTACTAAATTTTGATCATTTACAAATAAAGTTCAAATAATTTACAGAAACGTAAATACATACTTACAGAAACAAAAAAAATATTTATGATAAAATTAAGTTAGCCTCTATACATGAAATTACTATAGAAAACGATATTTATATTTTCTCGAAATAATAAGTTATACGGAAAATCTTATTTCATATATATAGGAAAGTAATTTCTAAGTAAAATCTTATTATCTAATAAAACAACCCATTAAAACGAAGTTTTTAATATAAATCCTTTATATGCACTGCCACATTTTATATTCATTAACATAGCACCGTTTCTGTTGTCAGCACCGTTTATGTTACAAGCACGTGCTTGGTGTTTGCACCTAATATTATTAAGAACATCTCTATCAACAAAATATGCGGTAAACTACTTTCAAAAATTTATTCATTGAAAATTAATTTGAATTTATGCATTCACACATCCAAATGTATCTTGTTTATTCTGATTCATTCATTCATTTATTTATTTATTTATTTATTTATTTATTTATTTATTTATTTATTTATTTATTTATTTATTTATTTATTTATTTATTTATTTATTTATTTATTTATTTATTTATTTATTTATTTATTTATTTATTTATTTATTTATTTATTTATTTATTTATTTATTTATTCATTCCTTCATTCATTCATTCATTCATTCATTCATTTATTCATTTATTTATTTATTTATTAAAACAATCTTGGCTACAGGAAACAGTTTCTTCAATGATCGGTTAAGTCATATTTCAACACTATTGGATGACGGCAAGTTGGTTTATTAATAATCAGCAAAACCGACCTTTTAGTGACAGTGACAGACTAAAAATTTGATAGAAAGCATTGTCATGGACATCGAATCTATCCGTAAAGTTTCAGCCTGATTGGATGACAGCAAAACGTGTTAATTAAGCCTCCACAGATTTGCCCACCATCAACATACATACCCAACAACACACACACACAAAATCGAAGTTTACATAATGGTTTTAAATATGACGATTAATATTATTTGAAAATAAAGAAAAAGTTAGGATCAATATATTCTTAATATGATAATAATCGTATATTACACACATTATTATACATTTTGTCTAAATTAGACTGTTACAGGTTTTATTTTTAGCTTTTAGAGATGAACATCAGAGCAAATTGCAAAAATTCTCAAAATAAATAAGTAATCATAAAAACAGTAGTTTTCGTGGATAATTTATAAGTTACAGAATTCTTATGTTTATAAGATCCTGTAGGAGAAAAATGTCAATAATGAAAGTGCTCCTAAGTTCAATCACGTTAAAGCAAACAAATTAATATTCTCTCTTTGAAATTAACCTTAATAGAATGATAATTAAATCGAGTGGGCCTTATCTTTATTCATACAAGTTAATTCACTCGTTGCTGATAGCAATGTTACAAATTCGCTTGTGATACAATCTGTTTTCATTAAAAGCATGAGTCTAATAAATGACTTTGTTTCTATTTATATAATCTTTAGATTACGTTATATCTGGAAATTAAAATAATCCATTTGGTTACCGCTCATATTTTCCCTTATCCTATAGTTTTTCTAATGTGGTATCAAGTACGCTTTAAATGCTTTGGATGTCATTAAATTTTAACAATACAATTTTATTTGATTTTATAAACACACATTTGTTATTCATTTTTTTTAGCTATCAACTATGGTATGGCATTATTTTCAAAAATATCTCCTTCCTCAACACGACTAGATTACTCAACTTTGATAAAAAAAAAATTTTAAGCAATATTATTCTTTTAAAAGTAAATAAAAAAAATTTAAAAAGTTAGTATTATGTTAAAAATAAATAAAACTGCTGGAAGCTTCTCTCCATTGCTGTCATTTCTAACTTTTAATTATAAATATGAATAACCAAATAAATATTTTTTTTTTAAATTCATTTATTAGGAAAGAAAATAGAAAAAAGAAAAATTTTGGTACTTGTGTAAGTTTTTTTTTTCTCCCCAGTCTCTTTATTTCTGATACATTCCCATACTACATATGTTTCTCATGCCTCCACGGTGTCTGAAATTTTGTATGATAAAGGAGAAATAAATAGGAACTGTGAAAAATTTTCTTGCGCTTTTTAATACTGGTGTGTCTGAAGGACAGGAACTATCAAAGGGTAGAGTGAACAGCTGTTATGTAATGGAAATTGACCAGCTGCTCATTGAGAGTCCTACGGACTCCAGCTGTTTCAATGTTGAAACAAATGTCATAGGCTAGGTGACATCACGCTTCAACAGCTTCGACCCCCCCCCCCCCTCTCTCCCCACTTTCATCACCCTTCTACGGGCCAGATAAAAGATGCTGGTTGGCCATAAAAAAATTTAAATTAAAATCAATTTTAAATCAATTACATATTTTTAAATGCCGATGTGTCGATTATGTTACAAGTGCACGATTTATATATATTTCAGGTCAACTCCTCCAGCAGAAAAATATATGATCCTAATTCCTTTTAAAAAAAAAAAAAAAAAAAGCCTTATACCCCGAAGGTAGAGTGGAAGATGAATTTAATTTGCAAGTGAATCCGAATAGTTTTGTTTTCTTATTAAGCAACTTAATAAAGCCCTACTATATAGATATGTATAACCAAATGCTTTTTTTACTGAACATTGCGAAGTCGGGCTTTGCCTGAATGGTCTAAATCAGTAGATTATATGTATATCCACTAATTCTTAGGTTATTGAATTTAATTTTGTGTTTTCTGAATGAAAAATGCTTATCTATTAAATACAAAAGCACCATGAATTATAAATGTAAGAGTTTCTACCTAAAGGCTGTAATTTAGTTTGTTTTACCTTTCAATAGAACAGATTCTTTTAGACCAGCGTTAGCCACTACGCGACCCGCGGGCCGGATTTGGCCCGCGACGGATTTTTCTGCTGCCCGTCAACAGCACAGAAGATAAAAATAAAAGATTACGGTATGGACTTTTTTTTACATAATTGTAATTTGTCCAAAATATTATAGTATGTGTTAACTGTGTAGAATAAAGTTCTCCACTACGTGCCCAAAGAAACTGCATAAAGAAATTTGCATAAAGAATAAATACAGGAAAACTTAATGAATCTCATTTGGGCAATTTATTAAGATTAGCCGCAACAAAGACATCGACTCTATCACAAAATAAACTGAACCATTTCTACCACCATCGTGTTACAATTGGTATCGATTAAAACAATGTAATTTGGAAGTACAATTGAAATAGTTTTATTAAAAGTTAGGTCAAGTCCCATTGTCAAGTTGGATCGAAAGATTCACTTCTCATTTAGACTTTAATTTACTAATAATGAAAATTATTATTTAATTATTCGAAAAAAAGAATCAAATATCAATTGTAATTTAATTAAGATAAAAAAAAAATCATTTTTTTAAATTTTTTTTTTATAGTTTTCCGAAATGCTACGTATTATTAAATGGCTAATAAAAATACATATATTGGTGTATCCGGCCCGCGAAAAGCTCCAACATAAGTAATACGACCAGCCTCTAAAAGTAACTGGCAAATGCTGTTGTAGACTAATATTCTACGTTTAATTTTCAATCGATTCGATTCGTAGTCAATTCGGATGAATTAGATCTTATTTAGAATTTTAAATTAGTCGCCCATTCACTATAATGGTTAGCGCATCAGACTACTACGCCGGTGGGTCTCAGTTCGAATCCAAGGTAAGATATGAATATAAGACGTGGATGTCATAAGTTAGGGGCAACGATGGCCTTCCCACTGAATGCTCCTTCACAAGTGGTCATCGCTATCGGTCTTGTAATTGTCAAGTGTGCGAGCACTTGAGCCAGCCATTGGTAAAAAAATTCAATAGTATTTAGAAAAAATACGGTTTGAGGATATAAAAAGTATCTTTATACCACTTCTTTGTGTTATAAAATAGAAACAGGTACCTAATGCCTTTTATTAAATTTTCAAAAAAATTTAAGATTTTATTTAAAACCATAAAATAAGTCTTTTTTGTATAGCGCCTTTAAAGGATTTATTTTAAGTGTCGTGTGTGCTATTTTCAATGATAGTCATTTCAAAGAAATATATTTTGTTATTGTAAACAGCGTGAAATGGAAAAGTTGATTATTTTACATCGCGTTATTTATTTTAAATCACGTACTATCAAAGCATTTGCATCTTTGATATTTTCTAGTTCCAGTAAATAAATACATTTCATTGTGTATGTTTCGCAACTTATCGCTGTCACAAGTTTCTATTTCTATTAGTTGGTATAATACTTCTTAGAAACCTCTTCTGCAGTTTTCTTTATCGTACAATAGACTAAACAACAAGTATGGAAATGTGTTTTTTTAACAGTTTTACCATTTTTTTTTTTTTTTATAAATTATAAACAATAACTTATAATAAGAGTCACTTATGCCATAACACGAAAGAGTACAAAAACTGATTTAAAATTGTGCTTGGTAGAGTATTTTTTTTTTTTTTTTTTTTTTTTACAGTGCGTCGCTGTACAATCTTTTTCTCCCGATAGTTGTGAGATTCAGTTTAGAGATTAGCATTTTTTAAACAAAATTGAGTTTTGAACAGATATAGTTTATCGTATTATTTCAGTCTCCTAATTTCAAAATGCATTACTTTCACTTGCAAAAACTTAACAAAATAACATTATAACCATATTTCTTTAATTTTTCCTATAACTTAATTTCGGATTTTGATAAAAAAAAAAATATTTGCAAATTCCTTTCATTTTACCCTTAAAAGATCAAATTGGCTATGTTATCTGCATTCTCTAATTTTTGAAATGGGTAGATAATAGCTGTCGTTGTATAATAACAATACTAGTGGTCAAGTATAATCATAGATTAAATAGTCAATTTCCATAGTAAGTGTCAGGAGTTTTCCATCATTTCCCGTTGCAATCATTCAGATGAGGGAAAAATTACTCTGTAAAGACCTTACAGTACGTATCATCCTATATTATTTGTTTTACTCTAAACAGTTCAGATGAAGCCATAAAAAAAAAAAAAAACTTCAGGACAATTTAGCCCTCATATAGCTTTTGCTCAATGAAAAGTATTAATCACAACTATCAGTTCAAACTCCTAGTAAAAAATCATACCACTTTTAATGAAAAATATCTTGAATTGAATGAATTAAGTGGAAGAGGAAATTTTTTTTTCTAGAGCAATGCAGAAGCTCAATATGCATGTACAGTACGAAAAAAAAAAAAAAGAAAAAAAAAAATCCGAATGATTTCTTTATCTTCGGTTCTAATTATTGTAGAATCTTGCGGTTTGTCCCCAAATGTTTTGTTTACGATTTTCAATATGTCTAAGGCAATTTCTTTCCTAGAGGGCTGTATACTAAGTAAATTTAAGTCTATCTTTAAAAATTTCAATACAAACTCCTATTTTTTATATTTTCATTCGATTTAGAATACCTCGTTCACACTAGATTCCAAAATTTCAGTTCATTATCTTGACAAACATGTCACTTATGAGCGAAAATTTTTTGGCCGATTTTCAGGGAAAATCTCTTTTTAAAGCGGGGAAGAATCAAACGTTTGCTTGCTTCAAGATGTAATTTATTACAAAGTCCCTTAAAGAAAGCTTTCTTAAAATTTTTGCTAAAATATTGAGAACCGAAAATCAAAATGGAATGAAAAAATTCAGGAAGAGTTTTTGACTATGATAAATCAAATGGAGAGAAGAAGGGAAAAAAAAAACATGTTTCTATTTAAAAAATTCTAAAACTTATTTTATTAATTAATAATTAATTATCAAAACTCTGTTTGGTACAAAAGTTGATTGCTATTTATGTTTCGAATTAAACAAACTAATCATTTAAAATAAAAATTATAAAAATCTATTAATTTCTTAGTTTATGACCAAAAAAGTAATTTTTTCTTTTAACATTAATTATTCAATTCTTTGATCTCGTTTAAATTTGTAACTACTCATTGGGAAATTTTGTATTTTGCCGTTTCTTTGGATGCTAAATCAAAATATGGTATAATATTATCGGGTTGCCATTGAACATTTCAAGATTTGTTTCAGTTTAAATATGCAGATGACCCCTTGTGTCAACAACAACAACAACAAAACTTTACATATTTATTCAAATCCTTCTACGATTTACAACCGTACTTGACTTTTGCTATTTCATCAATTAGAATACAAGATATAGCCATTATTCGGGGTTTTTTTTTTAGTACTGTACCAATATATTTTCCACAACAATAGGTCCGCCTTCAGGTATGTGACACTTGATTCTTGTAACACTGTGATTTACGATGCTCAACTTTTGTGCATTGGTTAGTGGTGGCCATGGGACATGCCATTAAAGTTCTCGTCAAAACAGCGCATGCGCACAAGGTAGCTACATTGTGAGCATGCGCTGTTTTGAATTGAAGAATTTATATTTTTCAGCAATTGCCAAAAAAGGACTCAAACGATATTGATAAAAATCACTGTGGTAATGCCTTTTAAGGTGTTCTAAACATCCCCAACTCCATAATTTCACTAGATATGAGATAAAGGCATAAAAAGGCCAAAAAATGAATGTCTTTTACACAGATTTCTCTTCACTTGAGCATCGCCTACCAACGACTATTCTACTCTGTTTCATTTACGAGAGGACAATATAATATTTATTGAAAAACATATAACCAATTTAGCTCTTTTGGAGGTAGTTTTTTTTTTTATCGTAATAATTATTACCAGAAATATCGCTAAAACTGGTTATTTTGTTTTGCTTTTATAATAATGGACAGATAAAATCTAAAACGGTAAATTCCACCAATCCATGAAAAACTTAAATGCAGTAGTAGCAATGTATTGTGTAATTGGAAGTTATGCGATGTTCACACCGTTAGTTTCCTAAAGTATCGCTTAAGTGACTTGCTTTATATTGGTATTTTTAAATCCTTTATATTAACTTCGGTTTTATATGTATGTATATTTGTTTGTTTGCCGATGGGAGTCGAATCTGCGGAGGATTAATTAACCTCCTTGCCGTCATCCTATCTGTCTGAAACTTGGCAGATAGGTACTATGTCGATGACAACGCATTCCATCAAATTTTGGGGCTGTTACTGTCACTAAAAGGTCGCTTTTACGAAATACTAATAAGCCAACTTGTCGTCATTCAATCGCATTAAAAAAGCAATGAACCGGCCATTGTTGAAACTCTTTCCTGTTGCCAAATTTTTTTAATGAATAAATAATAAAATTACTTCAATCAGAATAACTAAATGATATTTGGATGACGTTCAAGTTCATTTTTAATAAATGTATTTTAAAACGTAATTTGCCGTATATTTTGCTGATAGAAATGTTTTTGATATCGGCGCTGTGTTAATGAATATAAAAGTGACAATGCATATAAAGGATTTTTTCAACTACTCTGTTTTTATGGGTGATAGTGTTAAATCCTTTATATTAGCTCCGATTGAGTGTGTTTGTTTGTATGTCGATGAGAGCGGAATCTACGGAGCCTAATTAACTCCCTTGCCGTCATTCAATCGGGCTGAAACTTGGCAAATAGTTTCGATGTCGATGCACTTAAGCAAATTTTGGAATTGTAACTATCACTAAAAGGTCGCTTTTACAGAATACTAATAAATCAACTTGCTGTCATCCAATCGCTCTAAAATAGCCATTAACCGATCATTGTCGAAACTCTTTCTTGTTACCAAATTTTTTTTTAAAAATAAATAAATAATGAAATTATTTTAATCAGAGTAAATAAATGATATTTGGTTGTTAGAGCATAAATTCAAGTTCATTTTAATAAATAAATTTTGTAACGCAGTTTGCCGCACGTTCTGCTGATAGAAATGTTTTTGAGGTCGGCGCTGTGTTAATGAATATAAAAATTGACAATGCATATAAAGCAACACACCCTCGTTACTATTAATATTATTGTCAATTAAATTATTTTAAATTATTTAGTTGTTTCATATAATTTGTTATATCCAGGCTGAGCAACCTAGTCCTAAGGGTTTAATTATCTATTTCTCTAGAATAATCTAATTATAAATTTGAAGTAAGCAGGTTAAAATTAATGCAAAAAAAAAAAATCAATGTATTGATGTTTTTTTCTTTCTTTTCAGATTATCTGGCACCGTCAGCAACACGAGGGCTATAATGCGCCGAAACATTCGTCATTAGACAAGCCAACATACATTTACAAACATCCATGCCTAACACGGGACTCGAACCCGTAACCTCGTGGTCTAGAAGCTAGCGCTCTAACCACTATACCGTTTGGTCGGCCAATGTATTGATGAATTATTAACGTAAATAAATAATTTAGAAAACAAATATCAACGTGGAGACTGCAATAAAAAGAATAATAGTTTAACTAATTTGATATTTAAGTTATTAAGTTATTAATTTATTAATTAAAAAAAGAGGGCAAAGAAATAAGAGAGTAAGAAAAGTGAAAATGACTGTAAATTAAAGAAATGTCGTGAGTATCGATATAAATAAACAACTGGATAGACTGCTTAAAGCTGGGAAAATGAAGCCTTTGCCAGATGATGATGGTGGTTAAAAAAATGCGGATTGCCGAGGATTGAAAATAAAATTTTGGGTTGTACACAGCAGAAATGTCAATAGTAGACCTTAATTAGCAATAATGTGCAAAAAAATATATACTCTAGCATTTTACAAGGTTTTTCGCATTTCCATCCAACTATAAAAGTGAACTGTGATTGGTTAATCTTCCCACCAGCTTCGCAATCCCCGGCGCGTTTTCCTCTTTGCATTGAGAATGGAGCAGTATATCCAGTTGTTTATCTATATCGATGGTCGTGAGTTGCTCAGAGGATACCTTTTTGCCAGTAACACTTATGGGAAAGAATTAAATACAAAATAGATTTCACAAAATAAAAGCAATATGATTTTTCTCAATAGTACAAGAAATTAGTCTTTGTAATTTTATAGAAAAATAGACATTGGTCAATGCTTAAAAAATAGGGAAAATATGAGGGTTCTCAACACAAGATTTGAAAGATCAGTTCTGGAAAGAAAACCTAAACCTTTGCTCATAAGTCAAGATATTTAAAATGTCTCTGTATTTACACACTGAACCTTCGATCTTTGTCTTTACGAAGATTTCGCCAGTTGTTGAATATCTTTCCTGTACCCTTATTGACAAAATCCGTTTTGTCACTTATTGAGTGCCTGGCTATGACGTCAGTCCAAAACAAACGTTCATTCTTGCATAGATTTTATTTAAAAGTCTATCTTTGTATGTTCTTTGTATGAACCTCTAAAGTTTGTATGTTTATTAAATTGTAATAGAATTTCAAGTCATCCCGTAGATTTGTTTTGAAGTTCGACGACAAAGTATTTTGGAAGATCTTGAGGGTAAATTTCTTTATTGCGGGGAAGAATCGAAGGTTTCGCATGCTTCAAGACGTAATCTATTACGCGGTGCCTTAAAGTGAGGTGTGTTTTATTTTACATTTTTGCTAAAATATCGAGAACCAAAAGGAAATGAAAACAAATTTTGAAGGGATTTTCGACCATGATAATTCTAATGAAAGCAAAAAAAAAAAAATTATGTTTCTGTTTAAAAAAAATTTAAACTTGTTTTGTTAATTAATTATTAAAAACTGTTTAATACAAAAGTTGCAAGTTATTTATTTTTATCCTTAAACAAACTTTCCTTTGAAATAAAAATTGCTAAAATATATTAACTGTATAAGGATTTATAGCCAAAAAGCAAATTTTCTTTTTACCATTAATTTATAATTTTTTTGACATCGTTTAAATTACTAACCACTCATTGGAAAATTATGAAATTTGGTATTTGGACGTTTTTTTGGATTATAAATCTAAATATGGCATAATATTATGGGGTTGCCATTGAACTTTTTAAAGTTTGGATTAGTTTTAATATGTAGATGACCCCGCATGATAAAAACAATTATATACAATTAATAAAGACCTTCCACAATTTACAAGGGTGCTTGAATTTTGTTATTTCATCAATTAGAACACAAGATAATAGTCCGAGAGGCGACTGAAATTTTTGGTCCCCATCGAACATCATTCTGAATTTTTTATAGAAATTGGAGAAAAGTGAGTAGATTATGAATCTACTGGTCTGATGTGGAAAAAATGGCCGAAACTGATCAATAATCAACTTGGAATGAGTTGAACTAAAATCCGATTGTAAAATATGTCATAAATTGGCAAAAATATAACAATCTTTTTCATCTGGCAACCCACTGCATTTTGATTTTCAATGATAAAAAGCGCGAACGATTTCTGATCTTTGACTCGGAAAACTTATATCTTTTAAAAGTAAGCCAAATTGGCGACATTAGTTACGTCATAAGTGACGTAATATTTTTTGCCAACTTGGCTCCCTTTTAATAGATGCAAGTAGACCGTCGCCAGGTATCTGAATCGTCTGCAACCTTCTTAATTGAAAAATAAAGAGTAAGGGTTACCAAATAAAAAAAAATGCTCATTATTTGGCAAATTATGGCGCATTTAGCCATTGGATTTAGTTCAACTTATTAAAAGTCGATTTTTGACCAGTTTCGGCCATTTTTGCCATGGCAGACCAGTGGATTCGTAATCTACTCACTTTTCACTAATTTCTATAAAAAATTCAAAAAGATGTTCGATGGGGTCCAAAAATTGCAGTCGCCTCTCAGTTTATAACGCAATCGTTCAGATTTTTTTTTTTTTTTTTTTTTTACGTACTGTACAAGAACATATCAAGGCAAAAAAGCAACATGCAACGAATAAATGGCACAAAAAGTTACGTGAAGAACGATCGACAAAGTAAAGACGAAGAAAGAAAGTTAAGAATAATAAAAGTATTAATGAATCACTGAAGTTATACTACATGACTCGAACTATGGAAATAAACTCATTCAACATTAATATGTCTACTAAATCATTTAAATTTGCAAGCACACTTCAATTAGGGCCGAGAATTCACGTCGAAGCTGTGATTTGTACACACGATACAGCCTACCCAATCATTTAAATATCTAAAAAGATTTTTTTATTTGATTAAATTAAGAAATATAACAAAATAAGTAGATTATTACATCATATTTTGTATAAATATCACACCAGCTGGTATTTGTTTATTAATATGTCATTGGTAGCACCCAATAACAAATCGAGAACAACACAAGAACATACAGCCATTATTAAAAGTATCTTTTTAAACGGTTGTTTTCCAGTTTTTCTTGTTCTAAAAATGTTACTTTGTAAATATTTTTTTTTGATGACAGGCCATCAAGTTATAGATATTTACAAAAAAAATGGCCTTCAAAATTTTCGATAAATTGAAACTATTTCAATGTTGCTAGGTCATGGCGTAGCTAAATATAAAAAGTTAATGTTGTTTTGTGCACTTCAATTCAAGATCACTGCCTCCTTATCTACTTTATATACGGAATGATTACGAGCAAAAACAAAGGCACTTTGGGAAAAATATTCTCTCCAGAGAGGGATGTTTTTGCCAAATGATTCACACTTGTTTACTACTCGCGCATTTATCTCACCCAAGATGAACGAGTTCACTACCGGGGGAAAGAATTCGTTATTTAATCTCTCTCGACCCCCCTCTCTGAGTCAACACGATTGCACAGAATGAGGATAGGTTCGCGTGGACCCTTGCAAAAGAATTGATGCATGGGTGCCCGAAGGAGGGTGCAAGGATTTTAGATTAAATTAGGCGTCTGCAAATACCGCACCCATCGACAAAAGCGAAGTTAATATAAAAGATTTAACAGAAAGTGGTAGAATATACAAAGTGGTAAAATTTTAACTTTAAGTTTTTTTTAAGTCCTAGCTTATGAAAAAACTCCTTAAAGCATGATAAAAATCCCCCCCCCCCCCAGTTACTTTCCTGTTCATTTTATTAATGATCTTTTACTCTTGCTGTTATATATGATATAAAAATACATGAGTTTGAAGAAATACCTAAGTAAATATTGTAGTCTTAAAATGAAATGTGTCAATAAGACAGCACAATGAACTGAATTTACATTTCTGAACATGGGTGCCCCCAGGAGGATGCAAGGAGGTGCAGTTGCTTGAAATTTTTAAAAAAACGAGGGAAAGATGTAAATTCCAAGATAAAAAAAAAGCACATATGCCGGTTATACTTTTATGTTACAATGAGCATTTTTTTCTTCTATAATTTAGTCTTTTGTTTCTTTCCTATGTCGTTTTTTTATAGCTACTTGCGTGACGATTTTCTGACGCTTGCTGTCTATGATTATTAGAGGCTGATGAGTAGAAATACTTATTATTTTTATAGTATAATCGTTTCCTGTGTAGTTTTCAAAATTCTAGGAAAATGTTTTGTTTTCTAAGTCATTAGATATACTATTTTGAAATCTATTTTAAGAATTCAATTGAACATATTCCAATACTGCCTGGTGTTTCATTTTAATTATTATTATTTTTTATTTTTCCTTTTTTCCATTATATCCAAAACTTGGAGGAAATAAAAAAAAATTTTACTCTTTTGTATTTTTGCATCTTTCAGTTGCTCTATTCTAAACACTGTCTCTTGAATGCCGTGAGATCTAGTTGGATGATAAAAAAAAATCGTTAAAAATATATATTTTAATATTTTTACTATTTTTTCTCTTTATCAGAGTTGCGCTTTCAAAAATATATACCATGAATTTTAACTATTCTAAAAGAGCATAATTTATAATGCATAATTATTAACTAACATTTCTAAAAAAATTAAAGATTTTGATAAAAACCTAGTCTTGCACTCCCCTTGCAAATATTCCTGGGGGTGCCCATGATAGACAGGATTTCTAAAAGTGGATGTTTTATAGAAAGTCCTAATAAGGATCATTCCCTATACTAGCTATGTTACAATCTTCTAGCCAAGTGCATTTGGAAACTACTTTCTATAAAACCTTGAAATTTGGTGAGCAAGTACGAAAAAGATCACTTAATAAAGTAGCATAAATTATTTTCCTTTAATGTCTATCTATTATAAATGAAAATTATAATACCAAAAGACAAAACCAGGGGAAATTTAGACCACTTGAAACCACTTGAAATTTAGAAAGCATTCACCCTTTTTTACCCCTTAAGACCATAACTTAATATCTATCGAACAATTTTTAACTGGGTTTCTTTTCTGCAGGTATCTTGACTGATCCAAATTATCAGGAACGCAATTTCATTCCGATGTTTTGTGGGTAAGATGGGGACATCGATGGTAGAAGTTAAAGAATGTGTGTGGGGAGGGGGTCACAAATTACAATTGGCCGAACCAATTTGAACGATCAAATCAGAAGAATGAATGCCTCCATAGATTACATAATACTCATGCAAATTCATTTCTTTACTTTTAGTAGAAAAATAGAAGTATAATGTTTACCTAATTATAAAATTAAATTTAATATTAGTAGTAATGAAATTGTATTATGACGAAATAATTTCAAATGTGTGTGTTACTAAGTGATGCGCTACCCCCTGAAATAATTCCCTGATTTCCCTGACAGATTTTTAAAAAATTCCCTGATTTTAGGACAAACTTTTTTTTTTAAATTTCCTCAATTTTCTTAGGTTTTCCATATGTCTAGACACCCTGATCAAATAGAACGTGTATGCTAAAGAGATAATATGCAATTTTTTAAAACATAGTTTTGCTGGTAATGAAAAGTTTAAATTATTCCGCAACATCAAACTTCTAATGGCTTACCACTACAAATCCCCATGTAAATAGAGCCAAAATATGAATGAAGGTGCCTTAAACAATACAAAATGTCCCTGATTTTCATGAAATTTAAAAAAGTTCCCTAACATTTCCCTGATTTGTTCCAGGATCAGAAAGCTCCCTGACATTTCCCTGATTTGTTCCAGGATCAGAAAGCTCCCTGACATTTCCCTGATTTTCAGGTTTTCCCGGTTCTGTGGCCACTCTGTCCTTAGAGCCTCATGTAAAATTCAACCTAATTTAATAACACTTTCCTCAAAAACGTAATAATCAACTTGCATGAATTGTTTACACATTTTTTTCTTCTTTTTTTTTTTCAAACAATAATTTAAACGAAGAATGTGTAAAATAGAAGGATCATAAGTATTTAAGACAAAAGTGAGCAACTCTTGAATACGATGAAACCAATCTCTCAAATTCTGAAATTATAAGCAACTTGACTGTAAACTATTTTCTCTAAGTATACGAGAAAAGATAGTTATCTATATGATAATTGATCTTACTTCTTGTAATCTGATAACTGATAATTTGAACCAAAAATGCTTCGCAGTTTACAACAGCATACCTGTTACATTTGGTAAAGGAACCCTTTATTTCAGAAACTAGGGCGTCGTACTTCAATGGACTATTTCACTGATTATCAAACTCAAGATAGTTCCTTGTTTCGAAATCAATGACATTGGGTTTACGATTTTGTGTATCGTCTGTGTATATTACATGACCTAATTCATACCGATTAGAATGGTGCTATACAATCCTTCTTAGGGGATCTATCAATTTCTTATTTTAGAAAACAAAAATTGTACTTTTATCTGAAAGTTTTCGAAATTATCCTCGAAAAAGGATTTTGTGAATAAACTGGGTCAAAAGTTGATTCGTAACGATATCACAAGAAATTAATGATGCATCGGAAAGATTACTTTTTTCCCCCGGAAAAACAGGAATCACGCGAGGAACATATCATACGCAGAATCGGAAGTCAGAAAAGAACAATGGACAGAAGTTAAATGTTTTTGAAGATAGATTAATGAATCGAAAATGTTTATGTAATACACACACTTCTATAGGGGTTACCAGAAAAGTTACTCGAATTAAATAAGCTTGTTCAGAAATATGTAAGAATTCAGGAAACTGAAGTTATTTTCACCTTTTATTATTACATTGAAAAATAATAGAAGGAAATTTTGCAAATTATTAAAATTTTGTTCGTCGAACAATATTTCAACCTACTGTCCTTAAGAAAATTCGATAATCAGGAATTTAAAAAAAGAAAGAAAGAAGAAAAACGCACTGTATGCCCTTGTGTAATTCGGATCGCAAAAGAACAGTTTATTCCGACAGAATATAAACCATTTAAAAACTAACTATAATATTAAAAACACTTCTTTGAATTGTTTTACGTTGTAACGTGGCTTGTTTACCAAGCTCATTAGGGCTTAAGTGAAACCTTAAAGATTCCTTTTAAAATTATTTTCTGGATAATTAAAGTTCCTCAAATAGACAGTAGCAAACTTTAAATTCCTAAATTTTTACCAAAGATAACCGGATTCTATAGAACCAAACACGGGAATAACACGCGATTACTTTAACCCGAATATAATCAACCCGACAGAAATATTGACATTGCTTTTCTAAGGGCTGTATCTTAGGTGGAATTTTGTGTCCAGGACGGCTCCGTATAGTCTGCACGTTTTCTTGACAACAACCGACTTAATCTACAGATTCCTGTTTATCAGCTGGGTGGAATTCAGCCGAATGCATTTTTAAATGGATATTGATATCGAACCAATAGAAATATCCAAAAATGAAGTGTTGTCAAGCGTCATTTGTTGAGGCACAGTTGGGGAGCACGTTTGCGAAAACCATGGCCGATGTTTCTCTCAGGAATATTAACGCTTACTCTGTAGAAGGATTTGGCGACAAGATTCGATACAAGACGCGTTTTTGTTGAATCAATGTGCCAAATTGCAAAAACACAAAAAATATTCAGATGTGTAAAATATACCGTTGGTAAAAATTATTTAAAAAAATTGAAAGACAAAATTTATAGCGGAGAGTAATGATGAATGAGACATTGCATGTTTCCCCCAATCTACGATTTAACGATTAAATGTAATTCTAGAGGTGTTATAAAATCATTACTTTATGTTATCAACTTAACAGGTAACTAATAACTTGATAGTTTCTTTGTTTTAAGAAGATATATGTTTTGACTGCATTCATGTGAACCCTCTAAAATTGATGTATTTTAAGAAGGGATTTAGTTATCATATCAAGAATGTGGTTTAAATTTTGAACAAAGAGATATTATTAAATTTTTAGTTTCTTATCCTACATGATATAATGATAGTCTAAAAACATATGATGGGATATTAGGTGAAAGGATGTAGGTATGAATTTCATATAGTTTAATTATGAAGCTATAACTTGTTTCACTTTATAAATAAGATGAAACTTAAATTTGTATTATTGTATTAATCAATTATTAATTTAATTTTGCTTAGTAAGCAAATTTATGCATATGTATGCTTGGTAAGCTCAACTATGAAGCATTTTTATAAAATTTCTACCATTTACGGAGAACTCGTTCAGAAATTATCCACCCTATAATTTATACAATGCTGATTTAAAAATGAGAGAGATTAACGTTACAAAGTTTAAATCTTGACAAAAAAAATAATAATAATAATAAACTCAAAATTAAAAATTGTGTGACTTAGTCATACGTGTTCAATTCCCTATCGCACTGTCTAATTGGATAAAAAAAATTAGGGAATCACAAAATTATTTCTTTCATAAAAAAAATTAGAAAAATGATAAGCTAAAAAATGAATTCCAAAAAGTTTGAAAATAAATTATCGGAATAAAAAGGATGTCCCATTCAAACTCATCTTTCTTTTAAAAACTATCGCTACCTAAATAATTAAAAAATTGTACATTCCAACAAACACTGTATATCTGGAAATCTCTAAGCAATTTGCAAAATGAGTAAAATTACTCATCATTTTTCTGAAATTTAATAAGAAAAAATTGTCTACCTCCTCTCTTTTCATTAAAATAACTCATTAAGTAATTTGGCTCCAATTAAAATCACTTCTAACAGTTTCGGAAAGCAGAAAGAACAGTGTTAACAAGGATTTACTGTATCAGTATCCCAAGTTCAAGCTTTAGACTACGATATCGAACGAGCACTTAAAAATTGATCACTAAGTTTCATAACGCCGTTAATAAATAATATAAGGAATAAATTGTCTCAAAAATTACTTTAAGTTGCAATTCGTAAATAAATTAAATATCTAACAATCGACGATTTTAAGTTCTATGATGTTTCCAAGCTAGCATAAAATCTCATCATCAAATTCTGGCGCCAACTTCAAATTAAATTACGCATCGTATTGGGTTGACGCCATACTTTTGAGGTCAGGATGATTTCTAACTTGACAGATTACGACTTACAGATTATGCAATGTAAGTACTCAACAAGGACGTAGCGAGGATTTTTTTTTTTTTTCTTTTTTTTTGTTACTTTAAGGTCTTCATCTTTAGAACTACTTTCTTAATCAAATGTTTTTTAACCAAATTTCTCTAGAACTTTAAGGAATTAATTTATTTCATACTTTGAAAAACTTCATCCGTTACTTAAGAATAATTAAAATTATATGCTTTTAGGTTATTTGTAACTATAATTTCAAGATAAATATTTTTAGCTCAATTCGATAATATTGATAAGTATACTATCTGGAAGTTAAATAAAAGATGGCGTAAGTAATGCTAAATAATTAAGGTTAGAAAACTATAAAGTAGGATTTTTACAAAGCTGTTTAAATTGAAAAGGGAGTTTATAAAATTCAAAATTTTCCAACACTACAAACTGTCACTTAAAAATCTTTTGCAGAGGACTATTTAATTTTGCTTATCAATTAACAGTTTGGCACAATATCGAAATAATTTTAGTTTAAAGCAACTGATAGTTTATATAAAAAAAAACACAATTTAAAATTAAAGATATATAGATACTAGCTGAATACCCGTGATGCGCTACGAAATTTTACCATTAGCATTTTAGCGATTAAAAGACATTCATGTATTCTACATTTCAGACGTTTGCTCCCATTTCGATCCCGACAAATTGATTTATCAAAATAGGAACTTTCCTTTGTTGACATTTTAAACGAAATTTATAATTGTGAATAGTAAATTGGAATAGTTTATTGTGTTTATGTTTGCTCTTAGTTCTAAATTTCAAAGTAGTAGCTGTACTGGAATTGAGATATTAAGTTAATCCTCGTATAGTTTCAATGTTGTGTCGACTTTAATCCCTTAAAATTTCTTTAATCGATATTGAAATGACTTTTTTTAACATTTGCACCAAATATCAGAAATATGACTACATTGGAAGAGGAACATTCGGATATCCCTCGTTTGGAACATTTAACCCCTTTTCGACCCCTTAAAGTTGGTTAATCGAGCACGGAATAGCTTACTTTTTCTATGTTTAATTTTTTTTTGACATTTGTACCAATTTTCCGAGTTGTAACCAAATGGGAAGTGGGACATTCGAATATTCCTCGTTTGGAACGTTTAACCCCTTTTCGACCTCTTAAAGGGGGTTAATCGAGATCGGAATAGCTTAATTTTTCTATGTTTGCCTATGTCGACATTTGCACCAATTTTCAGAGTTGTGGACATGTGGGAAGTGGTACATTCGAATATCCCTCGTTTGGAACGTTTAACCCCTTTTCAACCCCTTAAAGTGGATTAACCGAGATCGGATTAGCATGCTTTTTCTATGTTTAACATTGTTGGTATTTAAGCCAATTTTCAAAATTGTGGCCATGTCGAAAGTGGGACATTCGAATATTCCTCGTTTGGAATGTTTAACCCCTTTTCCACCCCTTAAAGTGTGTTAATCGAGATCGGAATAGCTTACTTTTTCTTAGTTTGTCTTTATTGATATTCACACCAATTTTTAGAGTTGTGATGAAATGAAAAGTAGGACATTCAATTATTCCTCGTTTGGAACGTTTAATCCCTTTTCGACCCCTTAAAGTGGGTTAATCGAGATCGGAATAGCTTAATTTTTCTATGTTTGCCTATGTCGACATTTGCACCAATTTTCAGAGTTGTGGACATGTGGGAAGTGGTACATTCGAATATCCCTTGTTTGGAACGTTTAACCCCTTTTCGACCCCTTAAAGTGGGTTAATCGAGATCGGAATAGCTTACTTTTTCTTCGTTTGTCTTTATTGATATTCGCACCAATTTTTAGAGTTGTGACGAAATTAGAAGTAGGAAATTCGAATGTCCCTCGTTTGGAACGTTTAACTCCTTTTCGACCCCTTAAAGTGGGTTAATCGAAATCGGAATAGCTTACTTTTTCTATTTTTACCATTGTTGATATTTGTGCCGATTTTCAGAGTTGTGACCATGTGGGAAGTGGGAGAATTAGTGATGAGTGAGTGAGTGAGGGCTTTGCCTTATATATAGAGAGATATGGTTTACATTGAAATGCTGATTAGGTCACAGATATTGGTGAAGTTTTATGTTATTTCAATTTATGAAATTTAATGTATAAAGTATTATTGCTTTTATTTAAACTATTAGGGACCTGCTCCTGCTCGTTTACGATTTTTCATATCGGCAGATTTCCCAAGCATTTTTCTTTCAATATGCAATATTTCATACTTTCAATTTTAATAGTTTTTGTGCTGTGTGACAGAGAAGTACGCGCGGAAGAAAAATTCTGAAACTGCGTTCACTGAATTTTAATACTTACTTCTTTTTAGTATCGAAAGCTAAACTTCAAATAAAATCTACAAGCTTTAAACTATGTTAATTTGGCATGTAACTTTAGATCACATGTATTAAAACGCCGTTGATCCTGATCAAAGAAAAATTTAAAATTTTAAATTTTTAATTTAATTTTTAAATGAATAAATAAAAAGGTAAAATTTTTTTTTTTAGCTATCCCATCTCAAATGTATAACTTATTAGTTAGTCTATTTGCACCTTTGGGATAACCTGAATAGTATACCAAAAGCTTCGTAAGAATCCGTTCTTCTGTTTTGGAGTGACACATAATTTCACATTTATTTAGTAATATAAAATCCTTTCCTTTAAAAAAGGCATTGATTTTTAAATACTCGATTACCTTTTACTAATCGCTTTAAATCAAAAGTTTTAATTCCTCTGCTAGTTGATTTTTCTTTTAATTAGAGATAATAACATATTTCGAATTTAAAAAATCAAAAATTTAGCACAATAGTATGGTGTGTAGTGCCATTTTATTCATTAAAAGTTAAACAATCTACCCAATTCCCCCAACATCAATCCTTCCTTCTCCCCTTCCACACCAAACTTACATTCTGAACACGTGGGGGTTTTAAAATGCCACCAACAACCAGGCCGGAACTTACGTATACAAATATTTGGATACTTTATAAACTTATTTTGAGACAAGTGACGTCAAGAACAAATTCCATTCTGGTTACCTGCAGGCTACTTTCTCTGAAGAGCGATAATGTAAACAAAAAATGCTTATTTTTAGGAGCCCAAAGGGTTCACTGGCATCCCATCTTCAACTGACAGTTTCTAGAACGCATATGATATTGGGTATTCGTAAAAGTTATTTTTGACTGGATGCTCCCGGAATATCACTAAGTATAAGTAGAGCATTGCTATAATTGTGTATTTGTTTCTTAGCCTAAATTCCTCCTGAATCCAGATTTCACCCACTCAGATTCCCACTCGAGGAGCAATGCACAACATGGATTTGAGAACTTTTTACAAGTTTGTTTTAATATAACATGAAATAATGAACACCGAACTCAAAAATTCACACTCTCAATGTCAAACATATCGCTCAAGAAATATTTATAAAATGTATGTGTAAAAAAAGTGGAGTCTTTAAACCAATACCAAAAAAAAAAAAAGAGAGAAAAAGAAAAAAAGAAGTTTAAGTGAAAGTAAAACTTTTACTTGTTGATTAAATGGAACAATTTCATATATTTAGAAGTCAAATATCCTTTGGTTAAACGACTTTCTGAAAGGTCATCAAAAGACCACACGGATGCATTTTCGATGCAAAAATAAAAATGAACCTTAAAATGTATATTTAAAAACTAAAAAAAGCCAAAATACTTTAACAGGTGTGCAATGTATCATATTTTGCTGAAATGCTATTTTAGTAATCTACAAGCGAAGCTAATACTGAAAACGTTCATAAGCCGTTTCGGCACTTTGGAAATATTATCAACCGATTTGGAAATTTTTATTTAATGTTCGCAATCCTAAACCAACTATTATTGTTTTATTTATTAGTACGTTTGTGGCCATCGTCCCATTCGGGAAGTGTTCCAAAATATGCATCGGATGCAAATATTTGTAAACATTCGCTTTAACCGTGAAAATTTCCCCTTTTCTCTCTCGTCAAGTGATAGCCGACAGTTCGTCGTTTTCACGTTTGCTGAGTCGGAAGAAATTTTCCTCCATCCTTCCTTTTTTGAATGCTGAAGTCCAGTGGGAAACCTTGGTTCATTCTTATTACTCGTTGATGGGTTCCGGATACATAGATAAACCACAGATATACAAAATTGAATTGCTATCGGTCATTACTAAGTAGTAGCTGAATTTAGCAAGCGTTATTCTTCCGAAAAACAACTTTGTCTGTCTTAAAGTGGAGGAAAAAACAGCTCTGCTTTGACCTTATAATAATATCAAGTTCGATAACGATGATATTAGTGAATTCCCACGAATTTCCCATGTTCGTCACCTCTTTATTAAACTTTTTTGCAGAAGAAGGTACAATACTAATAAAGAATGATATTAACAATTAATGGAGAATAATTAATGGACCAGTACTAGTTATACATCTTGATATTTACTATCTCTCTCAGTACAAAGAGCTCAGTATTACATCATGAATGCTGATGATTATTCCCTCTAAAACATTCAACCGTATCTTACTCGTATAGAACATAGCAAACGCAACAAAAAGTAATTGAAATCTACCAAAAAACTACCAGGCGTTATAAAAAAAAAACTTGGCCAAGTAAAACGGTCAGCTAGAAAAAATTATGAAATCTAATGTTTGCCGCCAAGCTGTCTGATATAATTTCTTTCGGCTACTTGTACATATAATGAACCTAATTGGAATTATGGTAAGGAATACTCATAGGCAATCAGCACTGGCCAGGCTATAGGTTTTATAGATCAATTTTAATATCGATTAAAGCAATAGTTACACAGTAGGTCAAACATATGAAATGAAATTATCTTGAATTAAGTCTAGCCTTCCAAGTACTGATTGCCTATGGTGATTTTTCCGAGTATTTCCAATCTAGTTCACGGTACCCCAAAGAAATTAAACAGGGTCTCTTGGCGTCAAAAATTAGATTTCATAACGGCACCATTAATTAGATAACTTTTTTTGGTTGACATTCTAAATGGTGTTTTTTTTTTTTTTTTTTTTTTTTTTTTAATTTAGCGTTTAATTGTTTTTTAGGGAGATTGTAGTCATTAGGGAAAAACAGGAAGTGTTAAACTGTTGCCACGTGCCAATATATTTCACCTCCTTTCCCTTAATAGTGGATAATACAAAAGGTTCCACACCAATAAAGAAATAAACATTAATATTTAATTGAAAGAATACCTAGGTTATAAAATTTAATGCATTATCTTTAATAAATTTCGATAAAAGCTTTTTTCTTCTAGAATTGTTTTTAATTAATTTAATATCACTATTTAATGATTTTAAATTGCAGTTTTGCTTGGGAGAAACATAATCAATCGAAATGTACAGGAGAAAATGGCGCATTGTCAACCAAAAATTTCAAGTTTCAGAATTCAGCAAAACTTTTCCTACCATTTTCTCTTAAACTAACACCGTTATCCCTGAAATGGAACAACATGTTAAAGATTCCCTTCGTATGGTGCTAGATGGCATCGAAATATCAATTTAAAATAAAACAACAGTATGCTTTTATCCCCTATATCCTTCAATTTACTCTGTCGAAGGTACCAAGTTTAAATCTTGTTTTAGGCAATGATGTTCGTTGTGGTTCGGAATTTACGTTAAACTGTAACGTTCCGACCCGATTAATCATTATTCAGCACACAAATAGGTAATTGAATGTTCATCTAAATTAACCAACCTTTAATTTAGTTGTTAATAGTAAATGAAAGACCAAAAAGTAATGTTAGGAATAAAAACCATTTTATGTTTAATGTGAGTTGGATGTTTGTTTAAAAAATCTCATTTTGTAAAAAAACTTATTGAAAGTTTATTCCATTCAATAAAACAAATAATAAAATTGGAATTTTCTAAATTCGAATTTGCTTTCTCACTATTTAATAAGGTATACCATTATTCTGGCAAATGCCGAAAACTTTTACCATCTGTGTGAAACACTAAAATTTTTCATAAAAAGGTAAGGAAATATAACGAAGTCAGTCTCTTAATAAATTCTATAATTAACTTCTTATATGCACAGCTTATATTGTAAAAAATTAAAACAAAAATGTTATAACATTTGCATAAATATTCAATGGTTTGAATGGTTTTAGAACATAAAATTTTAGTGAATTGATAGAAAATAGAACTCTTATGTCTCCTGAGAACAGGATTTCGTTTCAACAGCTTATATTCTATAGTATTATAACACTGAAAGTCTAAAATTTTAAATGAAATTGATTTAATAACTCTTTCTTAAACAGACATCGAAATAACATATTTTAAACAGATAAAAATTTTATTAAAACTCATCACTTACCTTGAATTCTTTACCTTTATAAGAAACATCTCATAATTCACTAACATTAAACGAATTTCACGAATTTATTTTTATATAAATGTAAATAGAATTTTAAATAAACTGAAATAGTGCAAACTAAACTGACATTTTATATTTTTTAATGCTGAGGAATTTAAAAAGCAAATAAAATGTAGAATAATTAATAAGAGAATAAGCAGAGACCATTAACACGAACTAGAACTTTTTCATAAATTATCTGATATTAGAAAATATCGTTTGCTTTTTGACAATATATTATAATTTTCTCTTATGTAACAGCAAACGATTTATTTTTCGCTTAAAAAAATCCTAAAATATTAAATTTATGTACTTGGAATTTTAAATTGGAATAAATTTAAAGAAAATGCATGGAAATGTAATTGATTTTTAAATTACATTACATATTTTGAAACTTATAGTTTTATTTATGCATTTTCAAAAAATATTGGATCTATTCTACATACTTATTTGGAGTTATTTGTTTCTTTCATTATCTCATCAACCATAACTTAATATCAAACTCTAAAAAACCATTAAAAATATATTTTTTTTTTAATTCACTATGCCAAATACAAACCAGTACTTAACTTTTTCCCATCAGACTTTTCGAAGAGCTATATTCTGTAATGCCATCATGCATAAATTCCAATGGGAAAACGAAAAATTCTATTCACTATAACCGCAATCTTAACTTTTATCGAAGACATATTTTTAAGACCTGATTATTTTAATGCTTTTTCCGAAAACAAACACAGAAACGACAACTATAGTTTCGAAAATTATTATTTTCAAAGAGAAAGAGCGCCCTTCTTTAAAATTAGTGCTGCAAAGTTTTCTGAGATATTTCTTTTAAGATTTCACGTCGGGTCAATTGGATGAAAAATTCCAAGTATAGAGCTTAAATAAAAAAGATGAGACTAGAAAATTCAATTTCATTTTTATTTTTATCAAAGGTTATTTATTAGAATATAAAATTAATTAATTTATCATTCAAAATACAGTGAATGCTTAGCTGACAAACATTGCGACATGACAAGAAATTGAAAGCTGAAGAAAACTCAAGAAAAACTAGCATATATCTTTAATACAATCCGATTCATATAGTTCAAAAGTTATAATCAGTTATAAATGAAATAAAAGAATCCCTGCTCGCTTTGCTTCACTAAAAGGCACAATCAAGAAAGGCAGGAAAAACAGTTCTACAGATTTGTCAGTTTAGGAATGGTCCAACCGATTTCGCATCTTTTCAATATTCCTTAAGCCAAGATACGAAACAGAACATTTATCGAATTATTTGGATATATGTCTGCCCTTCCGAAACAATAAAAAATATATAATGCTGAAATTATTTGGATGATTTAAATAAAATTTAGTACACAGTTCATAAAAATCCAAACATAGACAAGAAAATTTAAATGTACATACTTTAGAAATAAAGCACACAACTGTTTATCTAGTAAAAAAAACTTCTAGAGCGCAATGGAGAAGTTGCGTATTTTTTAAAAATGGTAAAAAACAAATTTTAATAAAGAAAGCAAAGCTGTTTCCGAATATGTAAGTTATATTGCAGTTAAAAATTTATTTAATTAAATATCGATAGAAAAAAAATCGTAAAAACAGTGGAATCGTGACGTAACCGTAAAACGTTTCATCATTAGCTGGTTAGCTTTGACGTCATAATCCGACGATGGAAAATTTTCTCCTTCATTTTGTTTACCTACGACGACTTACGAATTTAATAGGAGCTGATATTCGTGGTGTAAATTCTGAAAGGTATGTACCCATTTTACAAACAGTTTTTCATTTGTCTTTAACTTCATCGAATATGACTTATTTTTATTGTAAGTTTTTATTTCCAATTATCATTTCATCCAGTTAAACTGCAAAAGCATTACAGTCGCCAATTTTTTTACAATATTTTCGGAGCTCAAAATTTTACATACTTTACGAACTATTAGAAACGAAACACTTATTTACCAAGAAACTGTATATTCGATTAAAATTCACGTTACGCTGAATTTGAGGACATAATTTTAAATCGATTAAAAGAATACAAGATTAAAAGGGGGAAAAAAAATGCGCTATAGCAATGCGAATAAATTCACGATACTTTCAAAAACCGCGCGAAGCCAAAGTCGGATTATGACGTAGGGAGATGTTTACAGCTAGGCTAGTCTCGTTTTTGCCGCGCTTTTAAAAGTGGGAAATCGAAACGGGTATAACTCGAGAAATATTGAACGGATTTCAAAACTTTTTCTAGTTTTGATTGACTTTCTTCAATCTTAATAAAATAAAATTAAAAAAAAAAAAAAAATGCTCAACTTGTCAATTTTTGAACGAAGCTACCAAGAGACTCCGATGGATGGAAAATCTTAAATAGGTAGACAAGTTAAGCTTAAATCTTTTTATTCAGTGCGTGTCAGTCTGAAGACGTTTTACTCATTCATCTAAAATATTATATACATATGAATGGAAAGCCATTGAGGGGGCACAGTATGCAAAGGTATAGGTTGACAATCAGACAAGAAGTACGTCATACCCTGTCTTTTTTTTACAAAACATTTTTAAACATAATGTTAGTGAACGCATCAAAGTGAACTCTATCACTTGTGTGTGAGCAATCGCATTATGTTTTTTCTTCTTTTTTTTTCCCCCTCTTTCTTTTTCTTCTAGGAACATATCATCATATTTAATGGTTGTTCTTATACATCCTATGCTTTTCCACTGATTCCACTTCCCATTTAAATATAACTATTATTTTTCTGTATATAATTGGAGATCTTGAAATCAGGAAGAAATCATGTCTTTTCCACAACTGCCCGCTCTTATGAAACGTTGGCCAGAAACTCAGAATGAAACGATGATACAAATTGAGCCCTAATGGAGATCTTTTATGTATGATATACGTGGCCACTTAACCTTTTACTCTTGTGTGCGGTTTAACAGACTACTACGATTCATTTTTTGTGGAATGCTTCCACCCCCTAAAATATCTCACCTTTGATTTTAAAATTAATTTTTCTAATGCTATGTTTCTTTAACTTTAAACTGATATTCACCAATTTCTTTGGCGTAGTATGAACCACACGTTGCCCTTGCCCAAAAATTGCACAACCACAGCAGTTAAAGGTTAACTTTTAACTTTCTAAAAGTTAAACTTTTAACTTTCATAAATAGTTGATAAGAATTCATTGGCATTTATGGCAAAATTTGGGTCGAACCGTTTTCGAGCTTTACATCCACTCGAGTAAAACTAAGGTAGCGTAATAATAAAATAAAAACTGCCATGTATTAAAAAATTTCCATCCATTTATCAAGGTCGTTTACCTAGAAAAAAATGTCCTCTCAAATAGTTTCGCAGCTGTGAAGTTTGGACTGATGCTTAAAGAGTGACAGCTGTCTCGTGCGGACTTTCAACTCCAATCACTGATTCTCGATGATGGACACCCAACAGGTGTAGACTGAGAGGCGACTGCAATTTTTGGACCTCATCGAACATCATTCTGAATTTTTTATAGAAATTAGAGAAAAGTGAGCAGATTACGAATCCACTGGTCTGCCGTGGCAAAAATGGCCGAAACTGGTCAAAAATCGACTTTTAATAAGTTGAACTAAATCCAATTGCCAAATGCGCCATAACTTGCCAAATAATGAGCATTTTTTTATTTTATTTGGTAACCCTCACTCTTTAATTTTCAATTAAGAAAGGTTGCAGACGATTCGGATATCTGGCGACGGTCTACTTGCATCTATTAAAAGGGAGCCAAGTTGGCAAAAAATATTACGTTACTTATGACGTAACTGATCTCGCCAATTTGGCTTACTTTCAAAGGATATAAGTTTTCCGAGCCAAAGATCAGAAATCGTTTGCGCTTTTTCTCATTGAAAATCAAAATGAAGTGGGTAGCCAGACTAATAAGTTTGTTCTATTTTTGGGAAGTTATGACATATTTGGCAATCGGATTTTAGTTCAACTCATTCCAAGTCGATTATTGATCAGTTTCGGCCATTTTTGCCACGGCAGACCAGTGGATTCCTAATCTACTCACTTTTCTCTAATTTCTATAATAAATTCAGAATGATGTTCGATGGGGTTCAAAAATTGCAGTCGCCTCTCGGACTAGTGGGTATTCAAGACGTATCAGCTTAAGTGACATCAGCAGTCTTTGACTACTCCATGAACAGAGTGTCCCAAAAGTGAATCAATATTTTTAATAATATAACCAATACATTATAACCCATTTAATATAAATCCTTTATATGCATTGCAAAATTTTATATTCATTTGCACAGCTCCGATTCTGTAAACAGCGTGTGCTCGGTGTTTGCGTCTAATTTTAAACATCAAAAACATTTCTATCAGGAAAATATGCGGCAAAACTACGTTTGAAAATTTATTTATTAAAAATCAACGTGAATTTATGCACTCACATCCAAATATCATTTATTTATTTTGATTAAAGTAATTTTATTAGGAAAGTGTTTCAACAATGATCGGTTAAAGGCTATTTTAGAGGGTTGGATGACGGCAAGTTGGATTATTAGTATTCCGTAAAAATGACCTTTTAGTGACGGTAAAAGCCCCAAAATTTGATGGAATGCAGTAATCGACATCAAACTTATCTGGCAAGTTTCAATACGATCGGATGATGGCAAGGGGGTTAATTAGGCCTTCGCAGATTCCTCTCCCATCCACAAACAAACATACAAAATAGAAATTATTATAAAGGATTTAAAATTGAACAACCCGAAGACAGTTATTCCCAGGAAATTGAAACGATTGAATTGGTTTATTGGACAGTCCATAAAATTTAGATTTATTTTCTGTATTTAATTACTTGTCAAATAAACATACAAATAGCCTCACTCCCCATTGAGTATCTGTTTTCGAAATGTTTATAAAGATTGTTTTTATAGCGGTATTATAAAAACTAGAGGTATGGAATATTCTACAACTTCCAATTACACTATTGCACTGGCCACTGGTATTTAATTTCAGTTATCCATATGCATACAAAGGGTAATGAAAGTATAGGATTCGGTCAAAATATATATATATATATATATATATATATATATATATATATATATATATATATATATATATATATATATTTTTTTTTTTCATTTCTCAATGTTTTGGTACATCCCGATTTCAAAAAAGTGATCTAGGAAAAATGTCTGTCTGATTAGCATAACTCCCGAACAAATTGACCCACGATGTTCAAATTTGGACTGAAGGTTGGTGGTGGCCATGGGACCTACCATTAAGGTTTCCGACAAAATCGGGCATGCGCATAAGGTAGCTGCCATTGAAGATATTATATTTTTCAATGATTGCTAAAAAACGGCTCCAATGATTTTGATAAAAGTAGCTGTGCTAATGCCTCTTAAGGTGTTCTAAACATCCCCACCTCCGAAATTCCCGTAAAAATGTTTTAATGGCGTAAAAAGTTGAAAAATGAAAGACTTCAACGCAGAGTTTCCTTGTACATACCACATCAGCGATCGTTTTTTCTTTTCTCTCAGTTCCGCTTATAATAACGGATAATATAAGGATTCTCGAAAAGTACATCGCCAAAATCACGATTTTGGCGATGTTTTTTTTTTTTTTTTTTTTTTTTTTTTTTTTTTTTTTTTTTTTTTTTTTTTTTAGACCCATACGAGAATTATCGCAAAACTGTCCATTTATTCTAAATGAAGGATGAATATATACAAACGGTAAATGACACAAATCCACGTCAGTATTATAGTGTAATTGAAAGTTATGCGATGTTCCACACCCCTAATTTATTTCTTTATCTATAATATCTTTAACTATTAATATAAACGTCTGTTGTGTCGATTCTAGTCTTTGAATCCATATCTGTGTTAGTTCTGATTAGACTGAGAGGCGGCTGCAATTTTTGGACCCCATCGAACATTATTCTGAATTTTTTATAGAAATTAGAGAAAAGTGAGTAGATTACGAATCCACTGGTCTGCCGTGACAAAAATGGCCGAAAATGGTCAAAAATCGATTTTTAATAAGTTGAACTAAATCCAATTGTTAAATGCGCCATAACTTGCCAAATAATGAGCATTTTTTTTTATTTGATAACCTTCACTCTTTAATTTTCAATTAAGAAGGTTGCAGATGATTCAGATATCTGGCGACGGTCTACTTGCATCTATTAAAAGGGAGCCAAGTTGGCAAAAAACATTACGTCACTTATGACGTAACTGATGTCGCCAATTTGGCTTACTTTTAAAAGATATAAGTTTTCCGAGCCAAAGATCAGAAATCGTTTGAGCTTTTTCTCATTGAAAATCAAAATTAAGTGGGTTGCCAGACGAATAAGTTTGTTCTATTTTTGGCAAGTTATGACATATTTGGCAATCGGATTTTAGTTCAACTCATTCCAAGTCGATTATTGATCCGTTTCGGCCATTTTTGCCACGGCAGACCAGTGGATTCCTCATCTACTCACTTTTCTCCAATTTCTATAAAAAATTCAGAATGATGTTCGATGGGGTCCAAAAATAGCAGTCGCCTCTCGGACTAGATGTTTCAGTTCAACGAAGGGATCATCTTTTTATGTTGTATAGCTCAAAATAATTTTTTCACTTCATAAATATGAAAGATAGTAAAAAATAAGTTGATATAATTAAGCGTTTTATTTTTAATTACTATATAATTAAATAAAAGTTACGTAATTAATTTAGATTCTTATGCCAATTGAATTAAATTATAATTCATCGGATAATTTAATTCATTATCAAATACATCAAAAATTTATGAATGCATCTGACATAATTGAAACCATTTGGGTATTTTTGTAATGCCTGGGTTTACAAGCTATGGAAATTCAACAATGACTTTTCGGAAATAAACCATCAAATTAATCTTCCTCATTTCGTTTTAAAAAAATGTATTCTAGATTGTTTCAATTCAAGTGTTACATAGAACAGAGTAAAAATTTCAATTGTTTCAATAATATCCTTTATTAATAATGAATATGCTCAGCAACAATATAAGATTTTGTCAGTTCTATCAAAGTTTTCATAGAGAAAGCTTGGGCGAAAAACTTCTCATATCCTTACTCATAAAGTCACGAGTTCTGCTTTTTCAATTGAAATAGGTGACCCGCAATGGCGTCATACAATAGTTGTCTGAGGAATTTAATGTAAGTATAAGAAATATTTGTTTAAAAATATAATATATAAGTAGGAAAAACTGTTGCACATTTGAAACTTTTTAATTTTTTGAATTTTTAGTTAGTATTTTTTTTTTTTTTTAAATGTCTTTGTCTTAGTATATTTTTTTAAAAAATGTCTTTTTCATATCACTTGGTTATGATTTACCGTACGATGCCTCTTGGCGACTTTTTTTGAAAAGTCGCCAAGTTCAATTGGCGTCAGAACACCGTGTTGTCAAAATCCAAACGGTCACTAAGGTTGCCGGAAAACCAAGTTGGCGACGGGTTGTCACATTCAGCGCCAAATCGGCAACTTTAAAAATGTCGCAATGAGGCAATGTACAGTAAATCTGAATCTGTCACTTTAAAATGTTAGTTATATATTATACAAATTCCTTATCCTTAAAGTAGTGTGATTCGTACACAACTTGCGTGCTAAAGATAGCTTAGGGAAATTGCATTTTTTGGAAATTGATCAGAGTTAAAAATTGTTTTTAATTGCAGAGAGAGATTTAAGATTCTTAAGTTTTAGCGTGCTTAAAATACGATTTTCTATTTTCTATAGTGATACCAACCAAAATTTTTGGTCTATTTCTGACGATTTTTTTACTCCGATTTTCGTTTAAAATTCCGAGTACGGTACGGATTCTACGCCAAGGTGATTTTCGCCAACAAATAGCAAACACCACAATTTTTTTATTGACAAGTGCCTATGGTTATCATAATTTAGCGCGGTTTTATGTAAACAGTTTTTGGCACAGAATCCGTACCGCACTTAGAATTTTACCCGATTTTCAATCAGTTATTTCAATGCACAATACTAAATAAGCAATTTGTTTGGAAGTGGAGGAATTAGCCCTTGAATTGGTATAGCATTTATAAATTTTTTTTACATAAAGCGAGAAAAACACCACCTCCAAAATTCCCGTAGAAATTAGATAAAAGCGTAAAAAATTGAAAAACGAATGCCTTTAACACAGAATTCTCTGTTCTTAGCATCACCCACCAACGAATGATTTTTATCAGTTTCCCGCATAAGAAAAAATAATGGAATATTTATCGAATAACATCTAACATCACCCGTTTTTTTTTTTTTTTTTTTTTTTTTTTTTTTGTCGCCTTTTTTTTTTTTTTTTTTTCTTTTTTTTTTCTTTCTTACTTTTTCCCCCTTCCCATGTAAAAATCATTGCTAAAAATATGTAGCGGTGTGCCCTAACGGGGATTTGAACCCGGGACTCCTAGACAGAAGATAGGCGGGCTAACTACTAGGCAAAAGTGACACTACAGCCTAGGTATTGTATATGTCATTTGTACACGAGACCACCACATAGCCCATTCCCAGTGAATCGCGAAGGGGTGAACGATTGAGTTGCTTGCGTGTGAGTTGAGTGCGTTGCGTGTAGCAGTGAGTCGCCAGAGGTTGTTTTCTGTGTGACAGTTAGTCGCCAGAGATGCTGAGGTGGTAGTGTGGATGTCGTGCAGTAGATGGTGCCACTGATGTGTTCGAATATTCGGGTCACCAATGTATCGGTGTGAGCTAACGGGGAATCGAACCCGGGACTCCTAGATCAGAAGACATACACGCTAACCACTAGGCAAAAGTGACCACTAGTGCCTAGATGTTGTATTTGTCATTTGTACTCGAGACCACCTTAAATATCGCCAAACTGGCCTTTTTTTATATTTAAATGAGTGAAAATATGAAAACAGTAAATAACACCATTCCATTACAAATTTGAATACAATGATCAGTATTATATTGTAATTGAAAGTTGTGAGATATTCTACATCCCTTGCTACAGGGCATTGCAGATTGATTTCGATCCTGATACATTTTTAAATATTAATAATTAAAATCTTCATAACAAGTGGCCAAAACATAACCCATTCGTTCCAAAAGTGGTTATGATAACAACTTAAAATAAATTAGCCAATTTTAACCGTTTTTTTTTTTCTTCTTTAGGTTTCTTGACTAAACAAAATTAGCTGAAACACAATTTTATTCAGATGTGTAAGGTGATATAGAGTGATGGTAAGGTGGTGAAATTGAGGATAGAATGGGAAAGAAAGTACGATCATAACTTGCAATAGCCTAAGCTAATTCTAAATGAGTTTTCTTTGCTATATATTATCACAAAAACACAATTTCCCTCTAATGTTTTGCAGTTAAGGTATTGAAATTGAAAATAGAGGGTGAAAGTGGGTAAGATAATAATTTGATATCTAAAAGTGTGTTTGACTGCCAAAGCAATTAGGCCAGATTTTAATTTCTTTATTTTAATTATTCAAGACTAATTCGACAAATGTTTTAACAAAATATTTTAAAAATGACCATTCAGCGAGTATGGGAGATGGTAAAAGATTTTAGAACATTTTTTTTCAGAAGAAAATTATTCTATGTATGACAATTAGATAAAAATATAAGTTTTCCATGACTGGGACAAAAGCAAGTTATCTTCAGTTCTTTACTAAGTGTTCCTAATAAGCATATAATGTTCAAATTTTACAATTTCTTTCTTGTCTCACTGTTTAATGAGTCTTTTTTTTATAATTTTTAAACTATTTTGATGAAAAATTAAAACTACCTGTTCCTTATGGAATGGCATTGGTTATACAATGAGAATTTTTAAATGTCAGTGACAACATATAAATAAATTAAAATTACAGATTTTACAGAAATCTGATTTTTTTTTTTTTTTTTCAATTTTAAAAAAGATTGAAGAATTTCGTTTCTGATAAATTCTATTCCTATTTAGTAAGTTTAAACGAATCATTTTAAGGATATACATATCCCATATTTGTGTACTAATTTTGTGTACAGAGATTCGGCAAACATTGCAAAACGTATATTTTTTTCAAAATCATAATTAATTAGGTCAATTTTTTATAGTGAATTTATTTATAAGTTTCACTGGTTGCATTGTTAACCTAATGTACTTCCAGCTATTTAAAAGTTAATTACTTTTTTCATGGCAAAGACCTATTACTGGAGAATTTATGAACACTTTTATAACTCTCCAATCAGAAAGTGGTTCTAATATAATTGCATGAAACAGCATTTGAAAAATTAGGTGGAATAGATTTAAACAGAATTCAAAATTCATTCGATATAAATTCAACTAAAATTTTATGTTCAATCTTAATTACTACAACTTTCCATAAATAAGTGGTACTCCAAATCCCCATGCAAAACTGCACAGATTAAACTTAAATATTAGATTTTTTTGTAGATCGATCAGAAATTTTTTTTAGTTTGAACCGAAATAGTGTGCTTAGAAAAATGTATAATTTTATTATTGTTTGCAATCAATTATAAATAATATATGATGCATTTTCTTTATTTTAGCACATGCACTTAAATACATCCAGAACAACCTTATTACAGATGCTCCCAGAAGGAAATTATAGAGTGAAAGAGAATTATTCCGACAACAATCTCTATATATATAAGGCAAAGCCCTCACTCACTGACTCACTCACTCACTGACTCACTCATCACTAATTCTCCCACTTCCCACATAGTCACAACTCTGAAAATCGGCACAAATATCAACAATGGTAAAAATAGAAAAAGTAAACTATTCCGATCTCGATTAACCCACTTTAAGGGGTCGAAAAGGGGTTAAACGTTCCAAACGGGGGACATTCGAAAATCCTACTTCCCACATAGTCACAACTCTGAAAATCGGCACAAATATCAACAATGGTAAAAATAGAAAAAGTAAACTATTCCGATCTCGATTAACCCACTTTAAGGGGTCGAAAAGGGGTTAAACGTTCCAAACGGGGGACATTCGAAAATCCTACTTCCCACATAGTCACAACTCTGAAAATCGGCACAAATATCAACAATGGTAAAAATAGAAAAAGTAAACTATTCCGATCTCGATTAACCCACTTTAAGGGGTCGAAAAGGGGTTAAACGTTCCAAACGGGGGACATTCGAAAATCCTACTTCCCACATAGTCACAACTCTGAAAATCGGCACAAATATCAACAATGGTAAAAATAGAAAAAGTAAACTATTCCGATCTCGATTAACCCACTTTAAGGGGTCGATAAGGGGTTAAACGTTCCAAACGGGGGACATTCGAATATCCTACTTCCCACATAGTCACAACTCTGAAAATCGGCACAAATATCAACAATGGTAAAAATAGAAAAAGTAAACTATTCCGATCTCGATTAACCCACTTGAAGGGGTCGAAAAGGGGTTAAACGTTCCAAACGGGGGACATTCGAAAATCCTACTTCCCACATAGTCACAACTCTGAAAATCGGCACAAATATCAACAATGGTAAAAATAGAAAAAGTAAACTATTCCGATCTCGATTAACCCACTTTAAGGGGTCGATAAGGGGTTAAACGTTCCAAACGAGGAATATTCGAATGTACCACTTCCCATATGGTCACAACTCTAAAAATTGGTAAAAATATCAACAAAGACAAACATAGAAAAGTTAAGCTATTCCGAGCTTGATTAACCCACTTTAAGGGGTGGAAAAGGGGTTAAACATTCCAAACTCGAATATCCCACTTCCCATAGAGTCACAACTCTGAAAATTGGTAGGAATGTCAATAAAGATAAACGCAGAAAAAGTAAGCCATTCCGATGTCGATTAACCTACTTAAGGTTTGCAAAAGGCGTTAAACGTTCCAAACTAGGGATATTCGAATGTCCCACTTCCCATTTGGTCACAACTCGAAAAATTGGTACAAATGTCAAAAAAGATTAAACATAGAAAAAGTAAGCTATTCCGTTCTCGATTAACCAACTTTAAGGGGTCGAAAAGGGGTTAAATGTTCCAAACGAGGGATATCCGAATGTTCCTCTTCCAATGTAGTCATAATTCTGATATTTGGTGCAAATGTTAAAATTAAGTCATTCCAATATCGATTAACGAATTTTTAAGGGATGAAAAGTCGACGCAATATTGAAACTATACGAGGATTAACTTAATGTCTCAATTCCAATACAGCTACTACTTTGAAATTTAGAACTAAGAGCAAACATAAACACAATAAACTATTCCAATTTACTATTCACAATTATAAATTTCGTTTAAAATGTCAACAAAGGAAAGTTCCAATTTTGATAAATCAATTTGTCGGGATCGAAATGGGAGCAAACGTCTGAAGTGTAGAATACATGAAAGTCTTTTGATCGCTAAAATGCTAATGGTAAAATTTCGTAGCGCAGCACGGGTATTCAGCTAGTCTCTATATATATAAGGCAAAGCTCTCACTCACTGACTCACTCACTGACTCACTCATCACTAATTCTCCTACTTCCCACATAGTCACAACTCTGAAAATCGGCACAAATATCAACAATGGTAAAAATAGAAAAAGTAAACTATTCCGATCTCGATTAACCCACTTTAAGGGGTCGAAAAGGGGTTAAACGTTCCAAACGGGGGACATTCGAAAATCCTACTTCCCACATAGTCACAACTCTGAAAATCGGCACAAATATCAACAATGGTAAAAATAGAAAAAGTAAACTATTCCGATCTCGATTAACACACTTTAAGGGGTCGAAAAGGGGTTAAACGTTCCAAACGGGGGACATTCGAAAATCCTACTTCCCACATAGTCACAACTCTGAAAATCGGCACAAATATCAACAATGGTAAAAATAGAAAAAGTAAACTATTCCGATCTCGATTAACACACTTTAGGGGTCGAAAAGGAGTTAAACGTTCCAAACGGGGGACATTCGAATATCCCACCTCCCATTTGGTCACAACTCTGAAAATCGGCACAAATATCAACAATGGTAAAAATAGAAAAAGTAAACTATTCCGATCTCGATTAACCCACTTTAAGGGGTCGAAAAGGGGTTAAACGTTCCAAACGAGCGATATATTCGAATGTCCTACTTCTCATATTTTCACAATTCTGAAAACTGGTGTGAATATCAATAAAGACAAACGCAGAAAAAGTAAACTATTCCGATCTCCGGTGGATCAAGGGGTGGAAAAGGGGTTAAACGTTCCAAACGAGGAATATTCGAATGTACCACTTCCCATATGGTCACAACTCGGAAATTTGGTACAAATGTCAAAAAAGATTAAACATAGAAAAAGTAAGCTATTCTGTTCTCGATTAACCAACTTTAAGGGGTCGAAAAGGGGTTAAATGTTCCAAACGATGGATATCCGAATGTTCCTCTTCCAATGTAGTCATTTTTCTGATATTTTTTTGCAAATGTTAAAAAAATAAGTCATTCGAATAACGATTAACGAATTTTTAAGGGATGAAAAGACGACGCAACATTGAAACTATACGAGGATTAACTTAATGTCTAATTAACTTAATTCCAATACAGCTACTACTTTGAAATTTAGAACTAAGAGCAAACATAAACACAATAAACTATTCCAGTTTACTATTCACAATTATAAATTTCGTTTAAAATGTCAACAAAGGAAAGTTCCTATTTTGATAAATCAATTTGTCGGGATCGAAAAGGGAGCAAACGTCTGAAGTGTAGAATACATGAATGTCTTTTGATCGCTAAAATGCTAATGGTAAAATTTCGTAGCGCAGCACGGGTATTCAGCTAGTTGTGATTATAAAGCTTCATTTTCCAAAAGACATGTATTTCAAACTGTGTATAAAGTGCAATTTAAGTATCGATTATAATATTTTTAACTTTAACTGTATAAAGTAAAATTGTATAACTTTTAAGTAGTATGTAGTATGAATGATAGTAGAATGTGTAATGTTTAGTAAAATGCATAATATGTGAATAGAATGTGTAATTTTTACTGAAATACATAATATATTAGTGTAATGTTTAGTGAAAGGAATAATATATGAGTAAAGTGCATAATGTGTAGTGAAATTCATAATATGTTTGTAAAGTTTAGTGAAATGTATAATATGTGAGTAGAAATGTCTAATGTTTATTGAAATGCATAATGTATGAGTAAAATGTCTAATGTTTAGTGAAATGCCTAATATGTTAGTAGAATTTGTAGTGCTTAGTAAAATGCATAATATGTGAGTAAAATTTGTAATGTTTTGTGAAATGCGTAATATTTTAGTAGAATGTATAATTTTTAGTGAAATGTATAATATATGAGTAGAATGTATAATGTTTAGTGAAATGTATAATATGTTAGTAGAATTTGTAGTGCTTAGTGAAATGCATAATATTTGAGTAGAATTTATAATGTTTTGTGAAATGCATAATATATGAGTAGAATGTATAGTTTTTAGTGAAATGTATAATATATGAGTATAATGTATAATGTTTAAGTGAAATGCATAATATGCTAGTAGAATTTGTAGTGCTTAGTGAAATGCATAATATCTGAGTAGAATGTATAATTTTTAGGGAAATGTATAATATATGAGTATCATATATAATGTTTAGTGAAATGCCTAATATGTTAGTAAAATTTGTAGTGCTTAGTGAAATGCATAATATGTGAGAAGAATTTATAATGTTTTGTGAAATGCATAATATATGAGTAGAATGTATAATGTTTAGTGAAATGCAATATATATCTGTAAAATGTATAATGTTTAGTAAAATACATAAAATTTAAGTAAAATGTATAATTTTTTTGTGAAATGCCTTGTATATGTGTAGAATGTATAATGTTTTAGTGAATGCATAATTTTTTAGTGTAGTACATAACGTTTTTGTATAATGTTTCAATTCAATGTATAGTGTTTCAGGTACAAGCTTAACATTTCAGTAAATTTTTAATGTTTTAGTGCAAACTATAACGTTTCAGTGTAATTATAATGTTTTAGTATAATGCATAATACTTCAGCGTCATGTAAAATGATTCAGTGAAATGCATGTGTCATTCCTTAAAATAGTCCTCCCGAATAAATTGACCTACGATGTTTAAATTTGGTGTGCCGGTTGGTGGTGGAACAAGGGCGTACCGTTAAGGTTTATATCGAAATCGCGCATGCGCATAAGGTGGCTACCATTGAAAAAACCATGTTCTTCAGTAATTGCTAAAAAACGGTTCCAACGATTTTGAACAAAATTGCTGTGGTAATGACTCTGAAGATGCTCTTAACATTCCCACCTCCGAAATTCCCATAAAAATGCGATAAAAGCGTAAAAAGTAGAAAAACGAGTGCCTCTAACATAGAGCTCTCTGCCCTTGAGCATCTGCTATAGAAAAATTTTTAATTTTATGTTTCACGCACAAGCAAGGACAATGTAATGTCTATCAAATAAAACCACCAATTTTGCATTTTTTTTTTTTTTTTTTTTTTTTTTTTTTCGTTAATGCAAAAACTTTTGCCAAACTGGCCATTTTTACTTGAATGAGTGAAAATAAGAAAATGGTAAGTAACACCATGTTAAATTTTCCTTCAATGACCTATTTTATATAGTATAATTGAAAGTTGTGCGATGTTCCACACCCCTAGTTTCTTCTGGTAACCCACAACACTCATATTTCAATGAGGAAGAGGGCGCACACAATTTCTAATCTCTGGCTAGGAAAACTTGCACAGTTTAAAAATAAGCCAAATTGGCGACATGAGCTACGTCATAAGTGACATAATATTTTGGGAAAACTTGGCTCACTTTTAATAGATGCAAGAAGACTGTCGCCAGGTATCTGAATCGTCTGCAATCTTCTTAATTGAAAATGAAAGAGCGATGGGTTATCACATAAAAAAGAATGCTCATTATTTGGCAATTTATGGCATATTTGGCAATCGGATTTAGTTCAACTAATTCAAGGTCGATTTTCATCAAGTTTCAGCCATTTTCGCCACGGCAGACCTGTGGATTCGTAAACTACTAACTTTTCTCCATATTTTATAAAAATGTCAGAATGATGTTCGATGGGGTCCAAAAATTGCAGTCACCTCTGGGACTATGTTGTCCCCGAAATTTTTCCATACTGATTCCCATTGTAACCCTAACCAATTTTGATTTGAAACAACGAACGTTATAGAACTGCTGTAACCACGCGACGTTTTCGAAGTAACCAGCATCTGGCTGCTATTGTGGGAACTTTTTCCACCAGTCTCCCATAACAAGTAGCGGATATTCCAGGATTTGCTTCTGCCTTCTGGTCATATTTCTGCATTCTTTTTTATATATTAAAAGAAAAATAGTTCTCCCTACTTCCAAACTCTCACAGTAGAATCTTGGCATTTTAACAATTACTTTAGATTATACGCTGTAAAACAATTTAAGCAAGTTTACCATTCTTCCTGACAGGCCCGGCCCGGGTCACCTAAAAGGACAAACTTTCTAGAGGGCACCAGGTTCCTCTGACACTAGAGATCGGCGATATATCGATACGTCGATATTTTTATCGATATTTAAAATAAATATCGATAAAAGTCACCGATATATCGATATTTTCAAACATTTTTAGTTTTTTGATGATCGTTTTGTAGTCCCATGTGTTTTTTCGATTTGCTTTATTCCCTTTTCAAAAACTTTAATACTAAAGTTTGGACTTGATTGAGAGACAGTTAAAATGGCACCCTAACCAAAAAGAAAATGTAATGTAATGGAGAGATAAGATAATTTATTAGTAGTTATTAACATAGCGACGTTTCTGTTGCCAACGTGTGCCTGGAAGTTGCATTTAATTTTAAATATTAAAAACATATCTATTAGCAAAATAGGCAGTAAACTACTTTTCAAAATTTCTTCTTTAAAAATAAATCTGAATTTATGCAGTTTTATCCAAATGTTTTATCCAGTATTTATCCAAATGTATTTTATCTATTCTGATTGATAATATAATTTATTAATTAAAAAAAAAATTATAATTTATTTATTAAAACTATTTTGGCATAAATTCATGAAAAGTAGAAATTTGCAACCAAAAATTTCGTTTCTGGCAAAATTGAAAATTAAGTAAAAAAAAATTCATGTATCGATGTATCGATATTTTATCGATATTTTTTTCTATGCATCGATATAGTATCGATATTTATTTTGATCGATATTTCCGACCTCTTTCTGACACCCATCAAACAATCCCATATTAGGATAAGCGACACTGTGGTATATACGGACAGTGACTTACACTTCTCTTCTTAGATGAATACAACTGAACAGAATTTATTGAAACCCATTGCAGATAATTTGAAGGTATATTGTAAATAAATGTGCAAGTACCAAAATGACTACAAATAAATTTCACACGACGATGATTAAAAAATACGCCAAGACTGATTTCTACTGATAGAATATTATGACCATCATTTTAAAAGCAAGAAGCCGTTTTTACAGACCTGCTTTCACAAGTCCTATTAATGATAACTTCGTTATCGATTGAGTTTAAAAACTTTTCTCTGTGGTCATTTAAAAACTTTTCTCTGTGGTCATAACAAAACGTTTATATGTTCATTAACTATACTAAACTTCAACTTAACTTGACATCACTAGACGGTAGATCATCACAGTGCTCATAGGTATTTAATCCATTTTGGCGGCATGAAAGCATAATGTTCGCCAAACCACAACCCTGTAGAGAACAAAAGGCTATAAGGTTTGGCGAGAATTATGTCTTCACTCCTCTAAAATGGATTAACTGCCTATGAGTAGTGTGAAGATCTATCGTCTAGTGATGTCAAGTTAAGTTGGAGTTTAGTATAATAGGGCCCAAAGATAAGTTTTAATTATGTTCAGCTTCGAAAGCAATATTTCGCAAGAGACTTTAGTAAGAAGTATTGTAAGCAATTGATTGTAAACTTTAAATAGCTTCGAATATTTGAGAGTATGTATTTTATTCTATCTATATTGCAAAAGAAACCTAAAATATAAGAATTACCCTCCATCCCTTCAATACATTTAACAAATTCATCATCCTCCTCTTTTTCGTCATCAGTAATCTAACTCAATTTTTTTTCTCATATAGCATTACCTAAAGTAGTCTTGGCAAACCTGATGGTTGTGGAGTTAGCGCTCTGGTCTCGCATGCCAAAGGTTCCGCGTTCGAATACCAGGTTAGGCATGGATGATCGTTGTGGCTCGTAACCACAGACTGACTAGCCGTCATTGTGCATAAAAATAAGTCGTTGAGCGTACAATCCAACCAACCTAGATTAGTCTTGAGCATTATATCAATTGCTAATCTTTATCACTCAATCTGTAAATATGAATAATTCTTCTTTTAGTTTATCCACTAAAGGAATAATTTATCAGATTCTGAATTCTGTCTAAGACATTGAGTGATGGTGATTCCTGCACGGAAAACCGTTAGGAAACAAGCCTTGAAATATCTTAGTATAAGTCATCTATATATTTAATAGACAATACGTTTTTTGGGGTTAGTCCGTCCGCCTAAACTACTCAACCAATTTCAATGATCAAGGTGTCATTTTAAAGGAAATAAGCTGTAGATTTGCCAAAACGTGCCAAAATAATTTATTAACACTTTATTAATTAGTTAAATTTCAATATTTTTCATCATTAAGCTACTACAAAGCCTCAATGATTTTGAATATATGAATGGCAACATCCTTACATATGTAAACAACAAACCCGTTGCTAATTTTAAATCTCTTTTTAAACTCTTCGTTTCAAAGTTGATTTTTTCTGTTTTTCTGAAGCATTTTTGTATTAGAGTAATTATTATTTTGAAGTATTTCTATCCAGAAAAACCAACCCAAGCGAGGCGTTCAGGGGTTGGTGAGTGTAGCTCGCTTTGTTTTTTATCAGAATAAATAAAAGATATTGGGACTTCAATGTAAGGGCATAGCTAATGAAGTTTTAAGTCAGAATGTTGGCGGATAGTATATTTAACTTTCTATTATGAAACTTGCAATTTGGGTGTTTTCTCTATTAGGCCTTACATTAAATTTATAAAAATTTGGTTACATTTTTTATGGCTGGCAAACCTATTCGAGCTCAGCAAGATGTTTTAACCACAAATTCGAGTGGCAGAGCCCACTCAATCCGAGCGCAGCGAGGCGTTTGGGGGTTGGCGAGCGTTAGCGAGCAGGGGGAGAAGCCCCCTAGTAGATAAATTAACTGTCCATCGTTTGAATTATCTTGTCTAAAATACGTAATAGAACACTGAAATACGAAAGGAATCTTCAGAAGTTTAATAAACGTTTTAAAGTCTAACGTCCTGCCTGACATTTTTTAAAAAGTTTCTACTCTCTCACTTTTTTTTCTTTCTTCTTTCTCCCCCCCCCCCCCCTTTCCTCTAGTTCATTTTTAATTGTGTATTGTGTGGTCTTTCAAGAGAACAATCAAATTCGTCTCTTCGTTCTAAGACGCTTGACGTATTTTAACAATTATATTTGCTGCATGAGGAATGCTTCAATTCAATGAAAAGTATTCTATTAGCTTTCGAGCTGAACATAGTCAAGGTTCTTTGTCTATAAGTATTCTGATAGAGCAGTTAGTTTTAAAACCTGGAAAAGTATCATGGCTACCAAAATTGTTTCAAATTATAAAAAGTGGCTTAAAATGGGTGATGCTTTATTCTGGCTTCAAAATTAAAGTCTTCAGAGTTTGAAATTTTGAATAATGCTAAAATAAAATCTAAGTGTACGTCTTTAGGTAGTTTTATAAATGAACTACATCACAGACGTTGTTTTCTTCGTAGTGGTCACACAGTATGAAAATTTGATCAGAGCTCAAAATTGCTTTTATAATTACAATTACATATAAATTTGCCAATAAATATAAAAGTGTCACAGTAAAAACTTTGTTTTTAGGGGGTTAATTTTTTTTTTTAGAATATGGTTTGAGTTTAAATCATGCACTGTTTAGTGGATTTAAAATGGTTACTATTCAAGTGTCATCCCAAAAGCAAAAACTGGAAGAACATTTTTCATAACGAAGCAATTGAGGTTGAACTATATGTTTTGCCTCTTCTATATGATAATAGAAAATGGAAATATTAAAAAATGTAATTAAACAGATATTCATCGCAAGGTCGTACCTAGTTTCATTGCGTAGGGGAAGGGGTGGGGAGGGAATATTTTGACCTATCCGCAGAAAAAATGGTGGGAAATGGGAAAAAACAACCAGTCAGTTCCCATTTTTTTTTATTGAGAAGTTTGAAATATATGTACGAGTAATTAAATACAGAGTTGTTTAATGTATAATATATACGGGGGGGGGGGGGTCCAATCCTAAAAATCTTCCCCTGTATATGGTCCTGGATCATCAGAAATGCATTTTTTAAAGCAATTCTTTAACAATTTAACAGTATGAACATTTGTGTGGGTGTGCGTGCCTGCGTGTGTGTGTTCACTATAAACCTTGGAAACGATATAAGGATATGTGCTAAAATCCAGAGTATTGGCGGATCCAGGGAGAGGGGTGGGAGCGATCGCCGTTATTAACAGAGCGCTCACGTTTTAACGTGCGCTGCTCTCAGGCTTTGGATGCAATCAATCAAGATTTGATGAATCCGCACTGAACATTTTTAATATAAGTATTCTCATCCCAAAAAAATGGAGATGAAATAGCCGAAGCAGGTCAACAAAGCAAATTATGGTTTGAAAATGTTCAATGTGTATACGTATTCGTTGTTAGATTGCTCTGTCTATCATATTTAAGAATAATTTACCTGAATTAAATAGTTGTAGACGACTCTTAATTTATTGTCGTAAATTCACACGTAGCCAAACAGTGTATCGCCTTTATGTTATTGAGACTTTTTACTTCTTTGTAACACATTCTACATAATCAAAGTTAAATTATCCCATGGTATAGTAATATATAACTTAAGAGCAACAAAAGTTACCTAAACTATTCAACAGCCACCGCCCCCAACGTAACAAAGCTGTGGATCCGCCCATATCCACCGACGATCCTATTTTGATATCCTACGTCATTAATTTTTTTTTAAACTTCTACTGTATTGTGGAATACATTTAATTCTTCGTTTAAGGTACTTGACCACCTTATAAATTTAAAAAAATCGATTGCGAAAAAACTTTATTTTTTAAAAACTATTTGAAAAAAATAGCGAGTAAAAACTTTAAACGCGTTTTTCTCGAAACTACATTTTTTCAAATGGCGGACGCCTAATCTCCGAAACTACACGGCCGATTTCAATGATTTTGGTCTTGTTTTGTTCGTTGAAATGTTTTGTATGCCAATTTACCACATTTTGCCAAAAAAAAAATTAATTATAACATTGTTTTTTTTAGCAAAGAATAGTGAAAAACCGGGATGTTTTTTCAACCTTTTTTTCATACATCCGCCATTTCCCCCCCCCCTTTTTCCCCCCTTTTTTTTCTTTTTTTTCTGGCAATTTGTGGTAAATTGTCCCGTATGTGTGCGATAAGATTCCGGGGTTTTTTCTTTTTTCAGATTCACCAATCCTGAGATTAACTATCCGCCGTGGGACACCATTTTTTTTTTTTTTAGGCTTCGATTTTAACGCCTACTGAATAATTGTTAAAAAATGAAATTTGAAAAAAAATCAAGTATTTTTGTATTCTATAAGCTTCAAATAAAAGTAAAAAAAAAAAAATTGTAATATCTTATATAGGACCTGAAAAAACAATTATTGAAAATTTTGTATTTTTTAACTTTCCTATAGGTGGTCAAATACCTTAACTAACAATTCTCAATTACAAATTGCCGACCAAACGGTATAGTGGTTAGCGTGCTAGCTTCTAGACCGCGAGGTTGCGGGTTCCGAGTCCCGTGTTAGGCATGGGTGTTTGTAAATGTATGTTGGCTTGTCTAATGACGAATGTTTCGGCGCATTATAGCCCTCGTGTTGCTGATGGCGCCAGATAATCTGAAAACAACCAACCAATTACAAATTTTGGAATTTCATTTGGTGTAGCCCGAGCCTGCTTCGCGGTGAAAAATCCGTTGTTTTACTTTCGGAATCGGTCCTCCAGAAGTGTTGCTAGATGACAAAAAAAGACGTGAGGGAGTAAAGAGTTGAAATTGCCATATTCTGAGAGCAGTGGATAGAAAGTAGGTTTTAATTGAGATAGTATTTAAGTATACTGAAGCTAATAGGTGTACATATCATAATAAATGCTTGATATTTATAAGTTCTTATTTTAAAGGTGGTTGCGAAAAATGTACAATTAATTTACTGCTTTCAATTATTTTTTTATTTTTTTTATTTTTTTTTTTGCATTTCTTCATGTATTAGAAAGTGCCTAGTTTAAAAAAAAATGGTCTATAAAAAATTTATGTGTGATATCTGTCTGTAGTCAGCATAACTACCATTGACCTACGATGTTCAACTTTTGTGTATCGGTAAATGCGGTGGCCATTGGATCTGGCGTTAAGATTTTCGTCAAAATTGCGCATGAACATAAGGTTGCTGCGATTGAAACATTTATTTTTTTCAGTAATGGCCAAAAGAAAAAAAGAAAAAAAAAAAAAAACTCTTTATGTATAGAAATGCGATAGAGGCGTAAAATGGTAAAAAATAAATATCTTCAAAACACATAGAGCTCTTCCTTTGAACATCAGTTATCAACAAAACTGCTTCTAAAATCTGTTACACTTACAAGAAAGGATAATGTAATGTTTATCGAAAAACAAATCATAATAGTAGTAATGAAAGTATGAAAATGGTAAATTACACCAGTCCATGACAAATTTAAATGCAGTGACCAATATAATTAAATGAAAGGAAAGTTGTGCGATGTTCCGCATTCCTATTTTTTATAGTTAAATAGGTGTGCGGCGATGAGCAAAAAATCAGCAAGCGCCAAAACTTAAAAAAATAGGGTTAACGTTGGATTCAGCTTGTTCAGGTTTTAGATAATGATGGTTTTAATTTTCTTAAATGAACGAAACGTTTGTAAAACACATCCATCATATTCAATGCAAGCCGATTGTGATAAGCTTTTCTTATTTTCTGTCTGAAATATTGGAAATCGGTCACTGGAATAATTTTAGCAGATCACCGTCGAATTTGCTTTAAACCTTTCCTTTCGCACAATTTCGCACAGAAATCGCTTCTATTACCTGGAATAAAAATTAACATACCCATTTTTTGTCCCTATGAATAGAAGAAAATAGAATCTAAATGACGTTTGGTTCTGACGATGTGAAGTATACAGTAGTGCCATCTCTTGATCATAAATAAAACTAAATGTTTTACACGTGGATGGGGTTCTATACAGATATTCACATTGCCGTAGAGGATGGGAAACGATCAATTTAAGTATTGCGGCTTTTCATAGCCCACATCAAGTGGTAAAAAAAAACAAGAATTATTTTGCAGAGAGATAAAAGAGTTATTTCTAAACAGTTTGGTAATACATCGTGTCAGTGATGTATGGGGGTGTTGGTTAGTAAAGATTTTAAGATGGGGCAACAATGTAGGGCGGCTAGTGACAGGGCAAATATGATGTTAGGTTATATAAAAAAAAGTATTTCATCTAGATCTAGTGATATCATACTACCATTGTATAGAGGTTTGATTTAGGCCGCATCTTGAGTATGCAATACAGTTTTGGTCACCTTATTTAAAAAAGGACATTGATTTACTAGAAAAGGTTCAACACAGAGCAACAAAAATAATTCTGGGTACTTCGGGCATGGCATATGAGGATAGATTGAAAAAATTAAACATGTATACACTGCAGGAAAGAAGGGTAAGAGGGGATTTGATCAAGTTATTTAAATTTATTGCACATGGTGAAATTAGGGGTTTAGAATTTGTCACTGAACAATAGGACGCGAGGAAATGTGTGATGTCACGTTGCGAACTCTATTTCATTACTAATTGAATTATATAACTTTTCTAGGTGTGGCATCACGAAAATCTGTTTGTGTTTCAGTTTCAGTTCGTGTTTGTTTTTTTGTGTGAAATAAAGTAGAGCCGTTAAGTTTACGCCTGAGTTAGCTCTATTATTTATCTAAATATTTCAGAACTAGGTGAGCCTTGGGTTCTAGTTGAAAAGATAAATTAATCCGGGTCAATATAGACTTGTTTCTGCAGTGTAGAAAGTTCGTAACTGTTTTATAGAAGAGCAATTCTTCATATCTGGCGTCCGCGACAGGACTGGTAAGCGTCATTATGTTTAAATCTGTTAAAGGCTTTAAAAAGGAAGACTTAATTTACTTGTGCCAAGAGATTAACGAGGACTTACCTTTGAAAGTTACCATATCTACACTGAAAGATGTTATTCTAAACAGTAAATGCTATACAGAAGATCCGGACTTTGTTTCAGCCGTGTTAGCCACAACTGTTTCTGAAAGGCAGGAAAAAGAAGAGGAGGCTAAAATTCAAAAACTTCAAGAAGAGAAAGAAAGAAAACTTGAAGAAGAGAGAAAGCGTCAAGACGAAGAGAAAAATCGCCAAGACGAAGAGAGAAAGCGCCAAGACGAGGAGAGAAAGCGCCAAGTCGAAGAGAGAGAACGGCAAAGACAACATGAGTTGGAATTAGCGAGATTAAATTTCCCGAAAGCTTTAGATGCTCAAGAAAATGATCAATCTACAGAATCAGGTAGTGTAAAAAAGAAATTTCACTTACCTAAGTTAGAATTACGTCCTTTTTCTGGAGATTTAAAGGACTGGTTACCATTTTGGAGCCAGTTCGAACATGTTCATAATGATATAGATATAGCACCAGAAAATAAATTTCAGTATTTAGTGCAAGCAACCGTTAGCGGATCGCGCGCTCGGGAGGTAGTGGAAAGTTTTCCGCCAACCGTCGCCAACTACGCCAAAGCTGTAGAATCTTTAAAATCGCGTTTTGGTCGAACTGATTTACTAGTGGAATTCTATGTCCGCGAGCTTTTAAAATTGGTTTTGGAAAACGCTTCGCAAAGTTCTACTGTTAATATATGTGCTCTGTATGACCATTTGGAGTCTCAGATCAGGGCATTAGAGACACTTGGCGTAACAACGGATAAACGTGCTGCTCTGCTTCATCCTTTGGTTGAATCATGCTTACCGGAAGATACACTAAGAGTGTGGCAAAGACAAAGAAGTCCTGATTTCAGCCACAGTGGGGAACCGCAAGAAAGGCTTAGTAGCTTACTAAAATTTTTGAAATCTGAAGTTGAATCAGAGGAAAGAATTTTTTTGGCGATGCAAGGTTTCGGCTTGAACAAAAATAAAGACAGTAATGGGTCTAGAAATAAGAAATTTGAAACAAGAGTGAAACAGAATAAAACACCCACAGCCGCCGGTCTTTTTAACAATCCTCATACTCAAGAAACCAGAAAGTCGTGTGTATTTTGCGAGAAAACTCATTCCAGCTCAGACTGTTTTTCTGCACAAAGGATGAGTTTACCTGAAAGACAAAAGATTTTAAGGGAGAAAAATTGTTGTTTTGCCTGTCTGGCTCCCGGTCACCCCGTCCGAAAATGCCGTTCATTTTTGAGATGCGTAATTTGCGGGAAGAAGCATGTTCCCTTAATGTGCGAAACAAACGAGTCAAGGAAAAGTGATTTCAAAATGACAGAAGAATCTGAAGTTGTCAACGAGGTCAACATGTCTAACCTGAGTGTGGGTCCTAAAGTATTTTTACAGACTCTAAAGTGCAAGCTCATATCAGATAAGAAAGACATAGTCGTGCGAATTGTTCTGGACACCGGCTCACAAAAGTCTTATATTGTAAAGAGTCTTGCTGAAGAAATGGAATATGCACATGTAAGGAAAGAAACTCTAGTACATTCACTGTTTGGCGGGATTAAATCCAAAGAATTTGTGCATACATGTTACAGAATTAGATTGAAAAATATTAAGAACAATTTTGCGTGCAACTTTGAAGCATTGGATCAAGAAACTATATGTAATGATGTATCACCTGTGAATTCAGGGCCTTGGTTAAAAGAGCTTCAAGAAATGAATATAACATTAAGTGATGTTGGAGAAAAGGAACATCCAGTGCAAGTACTTATAGGAGCTGATCTTTTTGGAAAGATTTTAACCGGTCAGCGTAGGGTCCTATCAAGCGGATTAGTGGCCATCGAAACTTTGCTTGGATGGACTTTGTTAGGGAAAGTTCCTGAAAGTGCAGTAACGTCAAGCAATGCCATGTTGGTGACATCACTTTTCGTTAAAGAATTTGACATTTCAGATTTCTGGAAGTTGGATTCTATTGGGATCAAGGATCCTATTGAGAAGCTCTCTAAGAAAGAGCAAGAAGATTTGACTGCTGAAAATTTTCTTCGAACTGTTAGGTACAACAAAGAAAATCGCTATGAAGTTCACTTACCTTGGTTGGATGACTCTGTACCTTTACCGAACAATTTTGAACAAGCTAAAAGAAGATTAGACACCACAACCAAGAAATTATTTCAGGAAAATTTGTACGACAACTACGAAGACATATTTTTAGAATGGCTACGTGAAGGAATTATCGAAGAAGTACCAGTTGAAGATAAAGATTTGCCTGCAAATTACCTACCTCATAGGCCTGTTATCAAAGTTAGTAAGACAACTCCAATTCGCCCGGTTTTTGATGCATCTGCTCGAATAAAGGGACATCCGTCACTAAATGACTCCCTACATAGCGGGCCAAACTTGATTGAGTTGATTCCTGATATTTTGCTGCGGTTTCGAGAAAAGAAGATTGGCGTAATCGCAGACATAAAGAAAGCCTTTTTGCAAATTTGCCTTTGTAGAGAAGACCGTGACTTTGTGAGATTTCTGTGGTGGACAAATAAAGCTTGTGAAGACTACAGATTTTTTCGTCATGCCAGAGTAGTTTTCGGCGTTCGCAGCAGTCCATTTCTATTAGGAGCTGTATTGAAGTACTATCTCGAACAGAATGCTGATATTGATCCTTTTGTAACTGGATGCCTTTTGAAGAGCTTTTATGTGGATAATCTTGTAACCAGTGTCCACAATGAATTAGATTTGCAGCGATTAACGAGTACTTCTAATGAGTTAATGAAGAAAGGTGGTTTTATTCTGCGAGATTGGGAGTCCTCATCTTCACTAACAGAAGAAGGAGGATCTAATACAGAGGATCTTCTAGGCCTTCAATGGAATAAAACTAAAGACTGTTTTTCGTTAAATATCAACTGGTTGAAAGAAGTAAATGTCAAAAACATCACCAAACGTACTATATTATATGTTACTCACAAAGTGTTTGACCCTTTTGGTTTTGCCTCACCTGTAATGCTTTGTCCCAAGATTATGCTACAAAAAACCTGGAAATTATCGTTTGGATGTGACGAACTAATCACTGGACCCCTTCGACAAGAATTTTTACAATGGTTTAGGGAACTAAAAGAATTGGAGAACATTAACATTCCTCGCTGGATCAAAGTTACTTCAGAAAATATGAAGGCCTTCTCCATTCATACATTTTGCGACGCAAGTAGAGAGGCATATGCCGCCGTTACGTATCTTGTACAAAAGGGAGAATGTGAAATGCTGCATTTTTTAGTCTCGAGATCCCGTATATCTCCTCTAAAAGTTCAGACAATTCCAAGGTTGGAGCTGCTTGCTGCATTGGTGGGAGCAAGATTAACGAAATCAGTGTTAGATGCTCTTGGATCGACGGATATTAGATGTTTTTATTGGAGTGATTCTACTTCCGTTCTTACTTGGATCACTAAAGATGAAAATTGGTCTATTTTCGTGAATAACAGAGAGTTCAAGAAATACGGAATATCAGCCAAGCATCTTCTTGGCGTCATATTTCTGGATTTGACAATCCTGCAGTTTTGCCCTCCCGAGGATGCAAAGCAAGTACTTTAATGAAAACCAAATGTTGGTGGGAAGGGCCAGAATGGCTTAGTTCATTTGAAGACTGGGACAGCATCTGCAATGACAATACTATTCATCCAATTAGGCGGAAGTTTAATCCCCCTTCTTCACCCTGGTGGGGTGGATGGTGGGAGAGGCTAATTGGTATTCTAAAAAGTATTTTTAGAAGAATATTTGGAAGAGCAAGTTTGACTTACGAAGAATTAGTGACTGTTATTTGTGATTGCGAATCTGTTATCAACTCACGCCCTTTGACTTACATCGACAAAAGTGACAACGCTAATAGAATCGACTGGCCACTGGGAAAAGTGACAGAAATGCTGCCATGGAACGATGGTGTGTGTCGACTCATCAAACTTAGAACTTCGCTTGGAGAAATTCTGTGTCCGATTCAGCGCGTCTTCCCTTTAGAGATATCTTCCAGCGAATCGCCTTTTCCAATGGATAAAAACGCACTATCTACGAAAGTTGCCTCTATGAAAAATGGCATTCCTAAGTGTTCTGATGACAACTCCATCGACTCTGCAATTGTTCAAACTAAGACAAGACTAGGTCGAACTGTAAAAATTCCCGAAAGGTTGGATCTCTAATAGAGTTGTTGACTTGTGGAACTTTCCACTACTCAAGGTGGGAGGATGTGATGTCACGATGCGAACTCTATTTCATTACTAATTGAATTATATAACTTTTCTAGGTGTGGCATCACGAAGATCTGTTTGTGTTTCAGTTTCAGTTCGTGTTTGTTTTTTTGTGTGAAATAAAGTAGAGCCGTTAAGTTTACGTCTGAGTTAGCTCTATTATTTATCTAAATATTTCAGAACTAGGTGAGCCTTGAGTTCTAGTTGAAAAGATAAATTAATCCGGGTCAATATAGACTTGTTTCTGCAGTGTAGAAAGTTCGTAACTGTTTTATAGAAGAGCAATTCTTCACAAAATGGGTGCAAATTGGTCAAATCTCAATTTAATAGGGAAGGACGAAAACACTATTTTTACAATAGGATTATCAATGATTGGAATGATTTGGCAACAAATGTTGTAAATTCAGAGAGCGTAAAGAGTTTTAAGAAACAGTTAGATATGCACAGGGGGATCATCAATGGGCAATAATTGGATTACACTGGCTAGGTAAGTAACTTATATTTTGTATATATTTAATTTAGGTTATTTTGTTAATATTGTTGCGTTGGACGGGTTCGAAAGATTTAAAGAAAAAGCAGATCAAAACTTGCAGAAGTTTATTCCACTATAACTCTTCACAGATTCCTTTACAACTCCAGAACTTCTCGTTCTAGTAGACAGAATACAGCTCTTTTCACAATAATAAAGCACAAAACAGCAGTTAAAAATTTGACAACACAACTGCTCAAATCGCTGCAAAAGATAATGCAATACAGTTCGCTTTCGGAACTCTCTGAAAGCTCACTGAGACTCAGTATCTCAACTCAGTAATTCCAGTCAACTAATGGACTCAGCTAACAACTAACTCCCTCACCCGCTCTCTGGAGCTTTTTATAGGGGAGGCGAACATACGTGAACCTTCCAGAGATAGACATTTGGAGAACTTTCCAGATCGTAATCGAAAAGTCCTATACATGTACATGGGGACCGAAAATATTGCCAAGTTTGGCGACGTTTGGCGATTTCTCGCCAAATTTGGTGACAAAAATTAGTCGCCAACTTGGCTCTATCTCGCCAATTTGGCGAGATTGCCATTACCATAATGTTAAATGCCCTGCTCCTTGTAAAACTCGCTTCCCAGCGTTATCTCTGTAAAACTCGTTATCAAGCATTAATAGACAAACTGCAGGGAAGCAAAGTAAAGACGAACTATTGCACTGCCTTATGCGAAATGTACATAAATTTATCTTTTTACATAATTAATGCTACGAAATATTTACAAATATACAAAAATTCGTAACAATATATTTGGTTACTTATGTTTGCGTACTGTTGGTTTTTATAAAATTTGTCAGCTTGCATTATGTATTGCATTTTTCCAGTATGATTGTCAAACGCTGTGTCAACTTTGTATATTGTGTTGTGTATTATGTATTGTATAATCCTGTAACTATTGTATATTGTGTGTATAATCCTGTAACTATTTGTGTATGATCCTGTAACTATTCTATATATTTCATGTATGTTCCTGTAACTATTGCATGCAAATTATTTTCTATTTCTATATACGTGTATATATATATTTACTCAACCAACCCTGTTGGGCCTTGAGTCTGTTGTTGGTCTTAAAATTTGTATTTGTATTTATACCCATTTGTCGCCTATAATTAATGTCAATACAAAAGTAGCATTTTAACCCTAGATAACTAAAACATTTGTCGATTATTTAACACTAATAGACTTCCAGTTTAGTGGATTACAGATATTCCTTCTCATTCATCTGAACGTTAATTTTTGCGCTTTTCTATTTATTAATGAAAATATCATAATGTTTTTCTTAAGATACACTAATTTGTTTGAAATAAATAAAATATAAAAATACCAGCTGAATACCGGTGCTTCAATTTTACCATATGCATTTTAGCATTCAAAAGACCTTCATGCATTTTATATTTAGGACATTTGATCTCATTTCGATTCTTGAAAATTGGTTAATCAAAATCGGTTGGTTGTTTAAGTGATTTTTTATGGCACAAGAGCCACAGGGTTGTCACTCAAAATTCAAAACGAAATTCCCTGACTTTTTCAGGATTTCCAGAAACGTTTTTTACATTTCCAGGTTTCATTTCAAGTCGAAGCAAACAAAAAAATGTGCATACAATTGCAGTTAAAATTGTAATTTTAGAGATGAATTATTATACCGAAAAAAAATGTCGGTATTTTAATGCGCATTTTTATGAACTAATCAAAGTTTTGGCAATAAAAGTGGAAATCCTTTTTGTGGAACTGCAAAATGTTTCCGATTTGTGTCAACAAACACTGATGTACTTGCACACGAAAATAAAATGATTAGATGGTAGAAGTAGCAAACTGTGCATTTGCTTTTATTTTTTTCCAAGGGTGCAAACAGTCAAAATATAATTAGGGGTATGAAACATCGCACAACTTTCAATTACACTATAATATTGACGTAGATTTGTGTCATTTACCGTTTGTATATTTTCATCCTTCATTTAGAATAAATGGCCAGTTCGGCGATATTTTTTGGGATAATTCTTGTATGGGTCATACAAAAAATAAAAAAAATGGTGATTTTGGCGATATACTTTTCGATAATCCTTATAATATCCTTTATTATAAGCGAAACTGAGAGGAGAAGAAAAAACGATCGTTGATGAGGTATGCTCAAGGAAAAAAAAACTCCGTGTTGAAGGCATTCAATTTTCAACTTTTTACACCATTAAAACATTTATACGGGAATTTCGGAGGTGGGCATATTCAGAACACCTTAAGAAGCATTTCCACAGTGATTTTTATCAAAATCGTTAGAGCCGTTTTTTAGCAATTATTGAAATACATGATTTTTTCAATGGCAGCTACCTTATGCGCATGCATGATTTTGACGAAAACGTTAATGGTAGGTCCCATGGCCGCCACAAACTCTCATACCAAATTTGAACATCGTAGGTCAATTTGTTCGCGAGTTATGCTGACCACGGACACACACAGACATTTTTTCTAGATCACTCTTTTGAAATCAGGATGTTCCAAAACGTTGCGAAATGCGAAAGAAAAAAAGAAAAAAAAAAAAAAAAATCGATTTTTTTTTTTATAATTTTTTTTTTTACCGTATGCTATACTTTCATTATCCTATGTATGTATACATATGGGTGATTGAAAGTAGAAAAGAGGAAGATACATACGCAGAGTTAATTTAAACTACAAAAATAGCTGAATAACAATATATTTGTGCACTAATGTATGTAGAGAACAGTGGCACAGCTAGAAATATTTTCTGATGGGTGTTTTAGCTTAGGCAAGTTTAGTCTGATATAAAGTCCATTAAAAATAATTAAATTGTAGAAAAAGGGAAATTTTTCAGGAAAAAAAAACGGAAATCGGCTTAAAAGCGAAAGATTTTCATCCGGTTTTCATCAATATATGCATTCAGTGGGTGCTTTTTACACGTTGTTACAAGAAAATATCACGCGAAATATCAAATTTTCAGAACGCAGATGTTATTTCTGAAAAAAAAAAAAAAAAAAAAAAAAAAATACTAATTATTTTGGAGGAAAACTTGAATCTGAAAATAATTCCATGACTTTTCCAGAAAATATCAAAAATTTTTTGTTTTCCCTGACCTTTTTTATGCATTTTCATTTTCCCTGACAATTTCAGGTTTTTCCTGTTTTCCAGGAGCGTGGCAACCCTGCAGCTAATGTTGGCCAAAGAACTTAAAACTATAAGAAGGCAAGCTTCGCCGATACGTAAGTGCTGCCATCTCGCGGATTTTCAGAGTTGAGAGCACAAAACTTTCGCCAAATTGCTCCGATTTCCAGACATGCGCAGACCTTTTTTCTTACTTTGGCGATCGTTCTTTCTAAACAAACAAATAAGAACTTCAGATTTATTTCGTCGAATTCGTGGGAGATTTAAATAGCAGAACAAAAATGGAGGATTCTACTTTGCAAAGTAACATATTATTTATTCAAGTTTGTTCAAATTGTTCGCTTTTGTGCACAATAAATTTCGGTAATGTTCTGAAGATTATAGAATTTTCGTAAGAAAATTTTAACAGGACATTTTTTGCAGTGTTGATGGTTGTGATGAAACTTGATGGTTAGTGTTCTTAATCGTTTGTTTTTATTTTTTCGTCTCATTCAGCAGGCTAGTTTTTATGTTAAATATAGTTGCTTTTTCTTTTTCTATTACTTTGACATCGCTTTAAAGAATGTTTATCATTTGTTAGTTGCATAAATGCACTCAATTATTATGTGTTTATTATGATTTTCGAAATTTGACGCCAATCTCAATTACCATTGCGGTTTTTATTTTGTGAATTAATAAAGCTAAATGATTATTGTCAACTGTTAGTAAATTCTTCTAAACTAGTACATGCTAAATGATATTGGTTTTTGTAGTTGCAAGTCATTTTTAAATTCTTGCACTCAATAACTAGATATTTTTTAGTTTCCTAATGTACTGCTTCGAAGAATGCATGGAAACTTTATCGAAATCATTTTCTTCTAGAATGTGTTTCAATAATTTTATAATTAGTAATTTTTTTAATTCTTGATGTTCATATTTTTTACGAAAACTTACTAAAAGTTCACCAATATTAGAATATGCTGTAAAAACCCCAAATCTAATATTAGGATTCGTATTGCATTACAGGATGGAACTTTTGCTGTAGTGGTTCAATATAATATTAATATTGTTTAAAAAAGTATTCAATTATTTTAGTTAAAAATATAAATTAACAAAAATTTGGTTGGGTGTGTAAATTTTTTAAGTGAAAGTTTAATGAGCTAGGCAGATTTGTTCTTTTTTTTGGATAAAAGATTTCTGGAAAACCATAAAATGTAATCGCCAAGTGAAACCAAAAAGAGCGATAAGCTTACCAATGTAGAAACCCTGCAATGACGTCATGTGCTCTCAAGTATTTTACATTATCTCTATGGAAGCTTGCCATCTTTAACCCGAAGGGTTATTATAGTATCTTTGTGTTGGCCAAAGAACTTAAAACTATAAGAAGGCAAGCTTCGCCGATACGCAAGTGCTGCCATCTCGCGGAATTTCATAGTTGAGAGCACAAAACTTTCGCCAAATTGCTCCGATTTCCAGACATGCGCAGAGCTTTGTTCTTACTTTGGCGATCGTGCTTTTCAAACAAACAAATAAGAAGATATCAGATTTATTTCGTCGAATTCCGTGGGAGATTTAAATAACAGAACAAAAATGGAGGATTCTACTTTGCAAAGTAATATATTATTTATTCAAGTTTGTTCAAATTGTTCGCTTTTGTGCACAATAAATTTCTGTAATGTTCTGAAGATTATAGAATTTTCGTAAGAGAATTTTAACAGGACATTTTTTGCAGTGTTGATGGTTGTGATGAAACTTGATGGTTAGTGTTCTTAATCGTTTGTTTTTATTTTTTCGTCTCATTCAGCAGGTTAGTTTATATGTTAAATATAGTTGTTTTTTTCATGCACTTTTCTTTTTTTATTACTTTGACATCGCTTGAAAGAATGTTTATCATTTGTTAGTTACATAAATGCGCGCAATTATTATGTGTTTATTATGATTTTTTGAAATTTGACGCCAGTCTCAATTACCATTGCGGTATTTTTATTTTATGAATTAATAAAGCTAAATGATCATTGTCAACTGTTAGCAAATTCTTCTAAACTAGTACATGCTAAATGATATTGGTTTTTGTAGTTGCAAGTCATTTTTAAATTCTTGCACTCAATAACTAGATATTTTTTAGTTTCCTAATGTACTGCTTCGAAGAATGCATGGAAACTTTATCAAAATCATTTTCTTCTAGAATGTGTTTCATTAATTTTGTAATTAGTAATTTTGTTAATTCTTGATGTTCATATTTATTACGAAAACTTACGAAAAGTTCACCAATATTGGAATATGCTGTAAAAACCCCTAATCTAATATTAGGATTCGTATTGCATTACAGGATGGAACTTTTGCTGTAGTGGTTCAATATAATATTAATATTGTTTGAAAAAGTATTAAATTATTTTAGTTAAAAATATAAATTAACAAAAATTTGGTTGGGTGTGTAAATTTTTTAAGTGAAAGTTTAATGAGCTAGGCAGATTTGTTCTTTTTTTGAATAAAAGATTTCTGGGAAACCATAAAATGTAATCGCCAAGTGAAACCAAAAAGAGCGATAAGCTAGCCAATGTAGAAACCCTGCAATGACGTCATGTGCTCTCAACTATTTTACATTATCTCTATGGAAGCTTGCCATCTTTAACCCGAAGGGTTATTATAGTATCTTTGTGTTGGCTATGCTGAGATAAATGAAAATCGGAATAACTTTATCCATGCTTGTCCTTATTGACATTTGTACCAAATTTTATAATTGAGACTATATTGGAATTTGGTCGTTGGGAAATTCCTCTAAAAGAACATTTTCCAGCTTTAAAAATTAATCGAGATTGGAATAGATTATAGACTGAGAGGCGACTGCATGTAATTTAGGTACCCCATCAAACATCATTCTGAATTTTTTATACAATATGGAGAAAAGTTGGTAGATTACGAATCTACTGGTCTGCCGTGGCAAAAATGGCCGAAACTGGTCAAAAATCTACTTTGAATGAGTTGAACTAAATCTGATAGCCAAATATGTCATAACTTGCCAAAGAATGAGCCCACTTTTTCTTCTTGGTACCCATTACACTTTGATTTTTAATGAAGAAGGGTGCGGACGATTTCTGATCTCAGGGTCAGAAAACTAGCAGATTTTAAAAGTATGCCAAATTGGCGATATCAGTTGCGTCATTAGTGACGTAATATTTACTGCCAATTTGGCTCATTTTTAAAAGATGCAAGAAAGCCGTCGCCAGGTATCTGAATCGTCTGCATCCTTCTTCATTGAAAATTAAAGAACAAAGGGTTACCACACACAAAAAAAAATACTAATTATTTGGCAAGTTATGGCAATCGGATTTAGTTGAATTCATTCTCAAAGTCGAGTTTTGACCAGTTTTGGCCATTTTTGCCACGGCAAACCAGTGAATTCGCAACCTCTACTAACTTTTGACCCCTTAAAGTTGGTTAATCGAAATGGTTTACTTTTTTTTTTTTAAGTTTGTCCTTCTTGATATTTGAACAGAACGCAAAAAAAAAAAAAAAAAAAAATCCAAATGATGGCTCTATCTTGCATTCTAATTGATGAAATAACAAAAGTCAAGTACTGTTGTAAATTGTGGAAAGACTTTATTAATTGCATATAATTTTTTTTTTATCATGAGCGGTCATCTACATTTTAAAACTAAACCAAACTTTAAAAAGTTCAATAGCAACCCCATAATATTATACCATATTTAGAATTAGAAACCAAAAAGGAACCCGTCTAAATACCAAATTTCATAATTTTCCAATGAGTGATTAGTAATTTAAATGTCAAAAAAATGATAAATTAATGTTAAAAAGAACATTTGTTTTTTCGACCATAAATTCCTATATAGTTAATATTGTTGCACAAATTGTCTGTATATATTGTAAATAGTGACGTATTATTTCAAAATTCTATTGTAATTTATTTTTATCCTATTTTATTTAGTAATTAATAGCGATTATACAAGTTAGAAAAAGGTGGCAACACCTAAAGTAATCGAGAAGTTTCGAGATATTTCGTTTCCGATGAATTGGCTGGAAATTTCGAGAATGTCTCACGCGCTTGTATATAAACGACTGGAGAACGGGAAAGTTTTCAGATTGACTTCGGAGTTCGTTGAAAGCTGATCGCTTTGTTTACCTATTGGAGTGAGCTTGTATAATCGCTGAATTCGAAGTTATTTTTGTTGAAGCTTGAGAGTAATTAAACTGTTGCCTGTGAATAAATTTTGTGAGTTTTAAGAAGAGAGAATAAATATTTTTAAACCGTGAAAACTGTGCCATCATTGCCTCAGTGGAAAAATTCATAACAATATATTTTAGCAATTTTATTTCAAAGGAAAGTTTAAGGACAAACATAAATAACTTGCAACTTTTGTATCAAACAGTTTTTAATAACTAATAAAACAAGTTTTAAATTTTTTTAAACAGAAACATAATTTTTTTTGTTGTTGCTTCCATTAGAATTATCATGGTCGAAAACCCCTCCAGAATTTCATTCATTCCAATTTGACTTTTGATTCTCGATATTTTAGCAAAAATGTGAAAAAGTTCACTTTAAGGGACTGCATAATAGGTTACGTCTTGAAGCATGTAAAACGTTCGATTCTTCCCCGCGATTAAGAAATTTGCCCTCAACATCGTCCAAAATATTTCCGCTTTTAAGTGACGTGTATCTCAACATATTTGGTATCTAGGGTAAACGAGGTATTCTAAATCGAATGAAAACAAAAAATAGGGGTTCGTATTGGAATTTTTAAAGATAGAGTTAAATTTACTTAGTATACATCACCCTACTAAGAAAAAAAAATTGCATCAGATATATAGAAAATCGTAAACAAAACATTTTGGTGCAAACCGCAAGATTCTACGATAATTAGAACCGAAGATATAGCCAAAGTTCGAACTTTTTTTTTTTTGCGTACTGTATCAAATTGTGACTTTATTAGAAGTGGGATATTCGAATATCCTTAATTAGGAGCATTTGACCCCTTAAAGTTGGTTAATTGAGATCGGAGTATATCTTACATTTTCTATGTTTGTCCTTGTTGATATTTGTACCATTTTCAGAGTGGTGAATATATGGTATGAAGGACAATTAGTGACAATTGAATGAGGGTTTTGCATTATACATAGAAAGATATTTGTTTTTAATTCGTAGTCTAAGTTGAATGATTAGTTACAGAGTAAAACTGATTTAAGTTTAGTTATTTGTATTAACAATGTCCAAAGATACTGTTTGGAAGATCATCATTGAAACCGATTTTTTTTTTAGTGAATTCGACCAGAAATTACTAGTTCAGACAATTGCGCATTAAAATTAAGAGTTCATCTAAGCATTTATCATTAAAATAAAACAAAACTGCTGCTTTTTTCAATTTCACCTGTCAGGTATAAGCATTTTTAGAATAAAAAGACTTTTAAATATTGTAATTACATATAAATAGTAAAAGACAAAAATAATTTGCTATGTAGATAATATATTGTAGATAATAAATATTTAATAAAATATTAATTGTTTAGCATTAGATTAAATGGTTTACAATTAGCATTTCTAATATATTTTCAACGTACGAAAGAAAGCATGCTCTAATTTTTATACCACAATTTATTAAAAGCTCAAATTGAAACCTTTATATAGTTAAAAAAAATTATTTTTTCATAAATTTCCTATCTTGAAGTGATTTACAAACACACAGAGCTGTGTGTTTGTAAATCAATTATATTAGGAGAGTTTTATGTATACGAAATACAGAAGGGAAAACCTATTGCAGCAAAAAACAAAAACAAAAATACACTATGTGATAGTTTTCACACAAAGAAAAACACAAGTAATTTTAGGGAGAATTTAATTTTTTATCATTGCAAAAGGTTTCAGAATCAAGTTGATGAAATATCCTCAATTATTCACTATTACAAAAATTTCTAATTTAGAATATTGCATTTAATGTACTTGAACAAGCATATACTCCAAGAAATTGCTCATAATTCATAACACTTACAACAGCTTCTTATTAACTTATTTTATTCAACAAAAATACACAGTATTATTTACAAGTGCTTTTAAATGTGTAATAATTTGACACATTTACACCTCTTAAAAAACTGCTTACAAAGAATCGGCATCTTTCAGAAATTCCAGAAACAGGTCCTTGTGTTTGTTCTTTCTTCGCCATGCAGAAACAATTGCATCTTTACTACTCCCCTTTCGACTCTAAAGCAAAATTTGGTCTTATTTATAAATTGCAGTTTTTTTTTAAACTTATAATACATCACTATCTACTGCAACAACAAAAATATGTAAATGATTCTTTAAGTTCACTGATGGTCAGAACTAGACTATTTCTACAATATAATACTCAGAATAGTTTTAACAAAACTTTCTCAAACTTATTTCCAAGTCTTATTTCAGTATGTTACATCATGTTTTTTGTATTACAAAAATATATTGTAATTTCTCTCAACAAGCAAAAAAAAAATTTGAAAATATGCTACAAAATAATTTAGGATATGTGTTGAGAAAGCAAAACAAGTTGGATTGTGAAAATCAATGTCACTAAAATGCCACCTGTACACTAACAGGGTTCCCACTCAAATCACAGAATGAAAATCAATGACTTTTCAAGGACCTAATTAATGTTTTTAAGGACCTATGAAAATTCGTTTTCAGGCATCATGTCTATATTTAAATTTTTAATAAAGTATATTCTATCAAAAAAATTACAAGTTGGTGGATGCGTAATACAAATACGTCGGAAAATTCCTATAAGGTGCAGATAAGTGGCGGTCACGAGGGAACAGCAAGTCCGAGTTGTATTTTTATGAATTTTGCAGTTGGACAACATCTGTAAAAATTAAGGACTTTTAAGGACCTCTAAGCATTTTCAAGGACTTTCAAGCACCTCTAAGCATTTTCAAGCACTTTCAAGTCCTTGAAAACAAGTTAAAAAATATTAAGCACTTTTAATGACTTTCAATGACAAAGAGAACCCTGACTAAGGTGGTTAAAAAAAAAAAAATTTTTTTTTTTGAGCAGGAGTCCAGGCTACTCTATTTTTTTTACTCACCAGTAGTATAATGCTGGAAAAGTTTTAGCTTCTTACTCAAATTTTAAGAGGGTGCTCAATGACCTCCACAATTTAACATTATCAGCCGTATAGGAAATGCAATAAATAATTTACAGTTGAGAAATATTGTTAATTTTTACCAGAAGTTTTTTGTAAAAATTTAGTTTGTAGTATTATAAAAGTATATTATTATAAAAACTAAAATATTTTATTATATGTAACTTAATTTCTGATAATTATTTACATAATGAATGGCAGTGAAGCGGTTCGTCTAATTGTTTTACTCGCAGCAGCTTTTGGTCACAATCTATCTTGCATTCCAGTTTCAAGAAGCCAGCAAACACATAAAAAATCGTGGAAGGAGTATGCAGAATCAATAAAAGGTGAATTCAAACCAAATTTCCCTTTAGTGGTTCACTGGCAAAGTTCTCCGTGAAATGTAGAAGCATTAATCGATTACCAGTATTTGTATCTGGAGACTGTCTTAAGAAACTCCTTGGAGAGCCGAAACTGTCTGCTGGAACTGGAGAAAATGTAACTATGCTATACATTTTGGTTGTATTCAGATTATCTGGCGCCGTCAGCAACACGAGGGCTATAATGCGCCGAAACATTCGTCATTAGACAAGCCAACATACATTTACAAACACCCATGCCAACACGGGACTCGAACCCGCAACCTCGCGGTCTAGAAGAACTATGCTATACAAGTGGAATGTCACAGAATTGGTTCAAGCAATATGCTTTGACACAACGAGCTTGAACACTGGTAGTTGAAATTGAGAATGTGCTTTACTATAAAGGAAACTTGAATCTGAACTTCTCTGGTTAACTTGCTACCATTGCATAATGGAATTATTTGGGCAAGAACATTTTCTTTATGTTTTGGGCATTCAAGTTCCCCAAACATTTAAATCTTTAAGCGATTCAAGGCTGTTTAGAATAGTGTTGTGACCAAGACCAATTCAACATGCTTGATGGATGACTAAATTACAAAATTGTTAGGGTAAAGTGTTTTTATTTCCTTTTGTACCCAGTAATTTTCTGGTTTTGAGCTTTTTCTGTAAAGAAGGTTTTTCTTTTTACCCAGCTCATGCACAGCACTTGGTTTTCTTTTCCTCCCGTTTCGTCGTATTACGTCATCGCCGACGTAAAGTATAGTACGCCCGACGATGACGTATGCGACCAAACGCGGAGGTATACCCTCTCATGTTCATGGATGTACTCCCGGAGTCATGCGTAGTCGCGACCGCATCTCACTGGAGTGTATCCGTGAGCAGGAGAGGTAGGTATATTAGTGTTGGTACTTTTACTTTTGGTGTCTTCTATCCATCACACTGGTATGTTGTGCGGATTTTCATAGCAGGCCGTAGTAGAGCCAATAATCTATTTCTGCATGTTAGCAGTGGCTGCCATTTTTGTTTCAACATATTTTCTTCGTACTTGCAAGACTTTTTATATTATTAAATCTATTTATTCTGACAAACGCCTCTGTCAATTATTACATCATAAACTTCCTCTCATAAAGATATATTTATTTCGAGATCAGCGAGATGCTTTCAGTATAACAGCGAGGGAAGAAAATAAAATTTTAAGTTTTGCACAATTTCATACTCTTTTACATAAAAAAAGCATGGGTAGAAGCACATTTTGCAATTGAAGCACCTGAAACAAATTTCAAGTTTTTGAAAGATCTTGAAAATTATCTATCAATAGACTAAGTGATCTGCTAGAAAAGTGATGGAATGTCATATGTGGTATTTATATGATGATTTGGTAGCACTTTATCTCTTTTCTGACAGTTTCCATGAAAAAAAAATAAAGAATTGTAGAGCGAATGGGAATGACAGCTGCGCAAAAACTTAAGAAGTGTATTGTAAGAGGTGAAACTGATATTTTCAAAGATGGTGCGCTACTGTCAGACTTTGCGACAAGAAGAAGATCAGAACTCTTATCTCGTTTAAATACAAATTATTTTTAAGCCTTTCTCTTGACAAATGGAATGACAATGATGACTACCGTAAAAGGAAAAAACAACTTCAAGATTTACAGAAGTGAATGATAGTGCAGAATGAGATGCTAAGCTTATTGAAGATTTCAATAAAATCACAACAAATTATGAAGATGAAAAGCACTTCTTGCTGCAGGTGGTAGAAGCGACAAAAAGTGCTTCCATAAGAAACTACGAAAAAACCAGTTTTATACACTATTTTGTAATATTAAAGGACAAAACATAATTTATTTTTTACTTCAATATTAATTTATTTTGTTTGTAAGAGATTGTAGAATAAAAAATAAATACACTTAAAATGCGAAGGTTTTTATTTTTTAAAAAAATTAATAGAAAAATTACAATGGAATGCACTAAATTATGAAGTTTGTGAGTGTTAAGCACCCTCTTCCAGTTGAAACTCTAAATACACTCTCTGGCCAAAAGTATCCGGATACCCCTTAAAAAAGTGGTTCTGGCGAGTGACGCAATTTTGATACGTAATTGAAAGCTATAAAAGTGTTGGTAGTGGTTTGTCAGATTGTATTTATGCGTTTGTGAGGCAATGAGTAAGTCAAATGAGCTTAGTGAGTTTGATCGGGGCAGAATAGTGGGATGCCACCTTTGTGGGAAATCAGTTCGTGAGATTGCGGACATTCTACAGAAGCCTAAATCCACCGTGAGTAATGTAATTGTGAAGTGGAAACGTCGAGGCAGTGAAACGGCAGAAAAACGAACCAGTAGGACGAAAACACTTGGTGAAAGCAGCCGCAGAACTCTGAAAAGGGTAGTGAAACAAAATCGCAAGTCCTCGTTGGTGGAAATTTCTCAGGAGTTTCAAAGTTCATCAGGCGTTAGTGTTAGCAGCAGGACTGTCCATCGAGAGTTAAAAGACTTGGGATTCCATGGTCGTGCAGCCGCTCACAAGCCGAACATCACTCCACAGAATGCGAAGTATCGATTGTAATGGCGTAGAGCTCACCGTCATTGGACTGTGGACAACTGTTCTTTGGAGTGATGAATCTCGCTTTACAGTCTGGCAGTCAGATGGACTCGTCTGGGTTTGACGGATGCCCGGCGAATGTTTCTATAGTGACTGCATTGTTTGGTGGTGGAAGCATAATGGTGTGGGGGTGTTTCTCGTGGTTTTGCCTGGGTCCGTTAGTTCCTGTGGTTGGAAACATGAACTCTGAGATGTATGTGGACATTCTGGACAATGCTGCACTCCCAACTCTATGGCAATATTTCGGGGAAGGCCCATTTTTCTTCCAGCAGGATAACTGCTCCATTCACACATCGAGGCTTGCACAATCGTGGTTTGATGAAATGGGTGTTCAAAACTGGACTGGCCTTCTCAGAGCCCCGATCTAAATCCCATAGAACACCTTTGGGACGAATTAGAGCACAGATTACGTAGCCAGCCAAATCGACCATCTTCACTGCAAGCACTCACTTCAGCTGTGATGGACGCCTGGAAGGGCAATTCCTATGGTCACCTATCAAAAATTGGTGGAAAGTCTTCCCAAACATGTGCAGGCTGTCATCGATGCAAAAGGGGGACCAACATCATATTAATATGTGCCTCAGGACGTTCTAAGTCCATACCACTGGGTGTCCGGATACTTTTGGCCAGATAATGTATTACTGTCCACTAGTCTAAAATATTTGTATATAAACAGAATATTACTGTCCACTAGTCTAAAATATTTGTATATAAACAGAATATTACTGTCCACTAGTCTAAAATATTTGAAGGGTGGCTTTATTTCTTTACATGTATTGTTGAACCACCCTACTGTACACACATTTATACTATGGAACACCAAGTCCTGATATCAAGAATGTACAATTTAACAACATTATTGACTGAAATCTCTTCTTTTTAAGGTGGGTAATATTTGAAAACAAAAACCCTGCTAACATGGAGAGTTTTTTTTTTTTTTTTTTTAAATCCTTTATATTAACTACAATTTTGTGGGTTTATATGTTTATCGATGGGAACGGAATCTGCAAAAGCCTAATTAACCCCCCTAGTCGTCGTCCAATCGGACAGAAACTTGGCAGATAGATTCGATGACAATGTATTCTATCAAATTTTGGGGCTGTAACTGTCACTAAAAGGTAATTTTTATGAAATACTAATAAACCAACTTGCCATCATCATCACGTTAAAACAGCATTCAACTGATCATTGTTGAAACTCTTTTACGTCGCCAAAAATTATTTTAACAAATAATAAAATTACTTAAATCAGAATAAATAAATATTTGGATGAGTGAGCATAAATTCACGTAAATTTTAATAAATAAATTTTGAAATATTATTTTGCTGCACATTTTGCTGATAGATATGTTTTTTGATGTTGGCGCAATGTTAATGAATATAAAAATTGACAACGCATATAAAGGATTTTTTAAAAACTCTGTTTTTATGGGATATATTATTATAAAACAATGTTGGCGAGTTAAGCAACAAAAATTATCGCTGAATATCCGAGTTATCTGGTATATCTTTCAACCCAAGATGAATACTATCAGATTCTCATTAAAATACTAAGGAATCACTCTTTGGGTTAACCTTGATAGCATTTCCAGCAGTTGAATTTCATGCAATCCTACTAACCTTATCAACGCTTTCAAACTGATAATTCAAATATGTCTACTATTTATAGTTCAAGCATACAAAATAGCAAATTGAGTTTCAGTTGCCATTATATTGTCATAATGCAGAATTTTAGAATGATAACTCGCCTTAATGAGAGCCTTTATGTAACATATTACACTTCTATAAATTGTGTATTGAAACAGTTTGGGGGAAAATTAATTTTTGTCGAAACAAACAAAGAACTAGAATAAGAAGGTGTAATACAAACTAACAACGATATAAGGAAGGATGAGGAATCATTAATAACAAAATAAATTAAATAATAACTTTACAGGGAGGAATATTTGACATCATGCATTTGTAAAGTAAATAAACTCACAAAAACAAAGTTTTTAATTTAAATCCTTTATTCGTATTCCTTGCCACTTTCATATGCAATTGTAATTTTGAGTTCCAATCAAGTTTTCGTAGTGCTTGATCACTACAAAGAAAAACCCTCGATTCTGTACCATGCACTAACTCTTTTTGCCCCCGAAACTTGATGGTTAGTTGGTTGTTTTCAGATTATCTGGCGCCGTCAGCAACACGATGGCTATAATGTGCCGAAACATTCGTCATTTGGCAAGCCAACATACATTTACAGGCAACCATGCCTAACACGGGACTCGGAACCCGCAACCTCGCGGTCTAGAGGCTAGCAAGCTAACCACTATACCGTTTGGTCCGCCCGAAACTTGATGGAATATATTATCAACAATGAGTCAGGTACTTGGCAGATTTGTCTGCCATACATAAAGCCACAAAATGGAAATTTATATAAAGGAATTAAGAACAGTAACAAAGCTTTAACATATAACAGATATAGCTGATTAATAAAGAATCACAAATATAATGCAAAAATAAAATTATTAAACGATTTATTAATTTTTAAAAAAAAAATTTTTTAAATAAAAAAATAACCCCAAAACAACAAAGTTTTTAGCATAAATCCTTTATCATTGCAAATGTTATGAACAATTGCTACTTAAGAAATTTTGCGCTCAGATCAAGTTTTCATAGCGTTTGACCACTATAAGGAAAACCATCGAAGGCTAACTTTTTTTTTAACAAAATACATCCGAGATGGCGAAATTGCCAATGTTATTTGATCAACATTACATTATCCTTTCTTGTACATGAAACAGAAAATCAATCATTGATGAGCGATGCTCAAAGGCAGAGAGCTCAGTGTTAAAGGCATTCGTTTTCCAACTTTTTCTGCTTTTATAGTATATCTACAGGAATTTCAGTGGTGGGGACATTTAGAACACCTTAAGAGGCATCAGAATAGAGATTTTAATCAACATTATTAGTCGTTTTTATCAGTTGTTGAAAAAACAAGATTTTTTTAATGATTTTTCATGATTTCAGTCTTATGCGCTCGTACAATTTTGACGAAAACCTTAATGGTCCCATGGCCACCACTAACCCGAACAGCAAATTTGAGCATCGTAGGTTAATTTGTTCGGAAGTTATGCTGAACACGTACATATAAGCACACATTTTTTCTAGGACACTTTTTTTAATTCAGGATAACCAAAACGTGGGGAAATGCACACATACAAAAAAAAATTTAAAAAAAATCGAAATTTCTTTTCACTGAATACAATACTTTCATTACTCTATGTTAACAAATAAGTCATTGGCCTATTTTTAAAAAAATTTCAGACCTCAAACAACTTCAAACACTAATACAATATCGACAAATCAGATGAATATAATTAAACTCAGTTCTCTAATTTCTTTAGTACAGAAATTTCAGAATACAGAAATTTCGATCAAAAATGCTTAAACCAGTATTTCCGCTAAACCACTTGTGTGTGTGTTGATGAAGGGCAAATCTGCGGACGCCTAATTAACCTCCTTGCCGTCATCCTAATCGGGCTGAAACTTGGCAGATAGATTCAATGTTGATGACAATGCATTCTATCAAATTTTGAGGCTGTTACTATCACAAAATGGTTGCTTTTATGGAATACTAATAAACCAATTTGGAGTCATCTAATCTCACTAAAATAGCTTTTAACCTCTTCACTCCGTAGGTCCACATATGTGGACCTCATAATATTTGTTTGTAAAATTTAATTGTGAAAAAATTTGTAATTTCAGCCTCACCTTTACATTTGGGAATGTCTGAGCTTCGTAATGAATATCATAGAGGGCAGCAAAGGCTTAATTTTCCTCAAGAAATATTTGTTTACAAAAGTGATTTTTTGAAAATGGCAAAGTCGAAAACATAAGTAATTTTTAGTATTTTAAATATTATTTATAGATCCAATAAAATTATTTCTAATTAAGTTAATCTTTCAACTTCTACTTAATAGTTTTGTTTGTAAAAATGCTTTATTGAAAAGTTTGGTCAATAATTATAATTGGGTACACATTTGTGTACCTTTGTCCATTAGGCTGAATTTATTGTAATAGGATGAAAATGTGTTAATAAGTAATTATTGTTAAAATTAGTAAATAATTATTATTTAATAGTAAGTTATTATTGTTTAAATGTATGAGTATGTTAACTGTTTGTTTTTACTCAATTAATTTGTTCTAAAATTATATTAGAACATTGTACACTTAAAATTTGAAACAATTTAAGAAAAACAAAATATTAGTAAGCTGAGGTATTATGATGTAAGTGCACAGAGTGTATGTAAAGTGTTTGTTTACTACTTTATTATTTAATTTAAAGTTGTTTAAAACATTTTGGAATTTACATTTTTAAATTATAGAACTTTTTAATGGAAAAAAAAAATAGTAACTTATATAGTTATGTTTTAAGTGCAGAAGTAGATTTAGTGTTTGTTTTGTTTAAAATTAACTTAATACAAAACCATAATTTTGAGTATACAGTATAGTAGTGACTAAGTATAATTCTAAAATATTATACGAAATTATTTTTTGTAGGCTTATGGACTCCAGATGAGATTCAGGCATTATTACAACAGAGTGATTTGTCTAAAGAGGAGAAAAAAAAGTTAGCATTCCACAGCCTGCTGTAATTCGAATGTATAATATTTCGATGGAGGGTAATGATCTCTGTGATCGATGTTTAGCATACTATCGTTGTGCTGCAAGAACAAAGAAATGGACTGTGCATACGTTTACACATTTTATGGATCTAGCAATATCTAATTGCTGGATTTATTATGTGCGCTTTCACAAAAGCAATGACATAAAAATATACATGCCCCTTTTGGAGCATAGAATGATTATTGCTTCATCTTTATTGAAGTATGAAGGAAATTTATCTGGGAGTTCTCACAGAGGAAGGCCACGCACACTGTTTAACTCCTCTAAAGAAGAATTTCCCGTGCCTTTAAAGCAACAAAAAGTTGTTCGTCCTCCAAAGGATGTACAATTTGATAATATAGGTCACCTACCCATGTACATGGACGACGAAAATTCATCCAAATGTCGTCTGGTGGGGTGCAAATCTAGAACAAGAGTAATGTGCACCAAGTGCAAATAATTCCTTTGAAAAGTTCCATTCAAAGTAAATGTAATGAAAATATTCTAAATTACTTAAAAAATAAAGTGTTTAATAATAAAGTTTAATTAAAACATGTTAATACTTCTTTTACAAGCATTTTATCAATTGCAATGTTTTTGTTATTTTGTGTAACAGAAAACAAGGGTCCACATACGAGTACCTAAAATTTTAGGCCCCCTAATAAACTTAAAAATAATTTATTTTTTTTTCCATAGTCCTTGACAACAAAATAACTCTTCAGGGGTGAAGAGGTTAACCGATCATTGTTGAAACTCTTCCCTGTTGCCAACTTTTTTTTTAAACAAGTAAATAAAATTACCTTAATCAAAATTAATAAATAAAAGATGTTTGGATGCGAGAGCATGAATTCACATTAATTTTTTTTATAAATTTTGAAGCATAGTTTGCCCCACATTTTGATGATAAAAATATTTTTGATATTTAAAATTATATGCAAACACCAAACACACACTGTTTACAGAATCGGCGGTGTGTAAATAAATATAAAAATTGGCAATGCATTTAAAGGATTTATATATTAGAAAGAAGAAAAAAAAATAGTATGGATTATATTATTAAAATCAGTTATAACTTTCATTTTTTCAAAAAATAAAACATTTAAAATACATCTGCTCACAGAAGTATAAATAAAAGAAATACCAAAATTAATCTCACATTTTCTCCTTCCCCTTCCTTAGCAGACACATTCTTCTTTAGAAGAGTTTCGCATATTTCCACACACATCTCGTCCCAGTGTTGGACGTCCTCCAGGCCAATGTTGGCCTCCTTGGCCATTTGTGCCTTGCTGAATCCGTGGGCCCACAGGAAGCTCAAAAGAAGAATGTCGGCCAGAGATGCATCTTTGCTCTCCATCCATGATCCATGGCGCGTGGAGTAATGGGGAGGATCGATACGGCATTCCTGAAAAAAGCCAGCATTTTGAGTTTCAACTCTATGGTCAGTGAACAATTTTGGCAATGTTTGGAAAGCCACATTTACATCCAGAAATGTAAAAGCAATAATGTCACGAGCACATCATTACGAAAATCTTTTAAGTATACAGTTATTCTTGCAAAAGAACTTTAAACTGAACAAGGAAACATTCAAAGTATACTTTAGTAACGAAACCATGCTCTGGAAAACGATTCGGCAAACTCGAAACCCAATCTTCTAAAACCAGCAGTACACTTTTTACTGCAAATGCTCTTTTAGTTAGAAGAATCATCTTTCTTTATATTAGCTAGCTTTCCTTTTGCTGCAGTAAAAAAAAGGCTGACTGACCAATTTTTTTAAATTGCAACAACTCTTTCATTTGTTACAGCAATATGGCGATAATGGAAGTTTAAAAAGAATTGAACACAATTAGTAAAAAAAATAATTACAAATTGAGTTAATTATTTCTAAAATTTAATCAAATTAGAAGCAAAACTATTTTAAATTTATATAACCCTTTATATACTTATGGGACTTATAAGTTGTATCAGTTTTCTCATGATACTGTAATAATTTAAATGGTTTGAAACCTATAGAGACTTTGAAATCCATTTCTATGAAGTTTGTTTGATTGTTGGATGGCAGCACAAGCTTATTTCTCTTTGAAATATTTAGACTGAGAGGCGACTGCAATTTTTTGACCTCATAGAACATCATTCTGAATTTTTTATAGAAATTGGAGAAAAGTGAGTAGATTACGAATCCACTGGTCTGCCGTGGCAAAAATGGGCGAAGCTGGTCAAAAATCGACTTTTAATAAGTTGAACTAAATCTAATTGCCAAATGCGCCGTAACTTGCCAAATAATGAGCATTTTTTTATTTGGTAACCCTCACTCTTTAATTTTCAATTAAGAAGGTTGCAGATAATTTGGATGTGTGGCTATGACTTACTTGCCTCTTTCACAAATGAGACAAATTGGCGATAAACATTACTGTTATACCGCCACGAGAAAAACTCTAGACATTAGACAAGCGTATGGCGGTTGTTATGGAAACCGGTCATTCTATTGCATTTTAGGGGTGACAGGAAGCACTGAATTCTATTTGGCGCAGATGATTGCCGAATTTCGATTTGATCTTTGGATGATGCAAGACGCTCAAATATTTTGATTTTCAGATAAAATTACATCTCTTGTTCTTCTTCTTCAATTTTTGTTTTAAGCTATAAAGAAGCTTGTTCCTTTTGCAGCTCATATTGAATCATAAAATTACTACATTTAAAAGCGGAAAGACTTTGCACTCTCAAGCTCGTACTATTGTTAGCAATGTTACGACTTTTTTTTAAGAGGAAAAAAGCGCAAATTCTTTGAAAATTCCCATTTCAAATGTAATTAAAAGGACTGTCGAAGCTACAGGTATTTCAGAGACGTCAGTTAAAAAGATAAAACGTGAAGTGAACTCGCTTAATGATAGTGAAACAAGTATTTTATCTACCCCAGGAAAACATAGAAAAAGGCCATCATTTCGAAACTGCAACGTTGACGATTTTGTCAAATGCGTCATAAGACAAACTATTCAGGACTTTTATATAAAAGAGAAGTGTGTTCCTTCTATTGCAAAACTACTCCCTGTGTTGAAAGAAAAAAATAATTTTGTATGGAAAAGAGAGTCGTTGAGGCGGATTTTACATTCGATGAATTTTCGTTGGAAGAAATGTATCAGCTCACGAAAAATTTTAATCGAAAGACCAGACATTGTGTTTTGGAGATTTAAATATTTGAGAGCAATGAAAAAATTTAGAGAGGAGCAACGTTGTTTGGTTTTCATTGACGAAACTTGGGTAGATGGAAATTTAACATACGGTAAATGTTGGCAAAATGATTTTATTGAAGGTATTCGCACAAATACCAGTTCTAAAAACCGCCTCATGCAGGTTCATCAGATGGATTTATTGAAGGAGCTGAGCTTGTTTACAAAGCTTCATCAAGTAGTGGCGACTATCACGAACAGATGAATGGTGAGCAATTCGAAAAATGGTTTACTGAAAAGCTGTTGCCTAATTTGCAGCCTCGTAGTGTGATCTGCATGGCTCCCTACCACACCGTAAAAGCTGATAGAGTCACTACAAAATATTCCACTAAACAAGTTATGCAGGATTGGTTGAAAGGTAAGAATATTTCTTATGACTCCACCATGCGAAAGGCAGAACTATTTGAAATTGTTACAAAACATGCACCTAAATCCCCAACTTACAAGGTGGACCGAATTTTAAAGGAAGCGGGGCACGAAATTGCAAGATTACCACCGTATCATTGTGATTTGAACCCTATAGAATATATATGGTCGTCTGTAAAACGTTGCATTCGAGAAAAAAATGTAACGGGTGACTTAAGTTTGAACAATTTACAGTTGTTGCTTAAAGAAGCTTTTTTAAAAGTAACACAGGATGAATGGAAGAAACATTGTGAACACATTGAAATAGTGGAGAATATTTATTGGAAAAAAGACGGACTGATGGAAGAAATTGTGGATGAATTAGTGATAACTCTATCGAATAGCGATTCAGACTCTAGTTCAAACAAGAACGTTTCAAGTGATTCAGATATTGATATTGAATCTGATTAATATTTAATAAATTGTTTGAAGAACATGAAACAAATGAATATTTAAAGCAATAATTTTTCCTATATCTTTATATTTTTGCTGAATTGTACATTTTTACTTTTTGCTGAATTGTGTATTTTAATTTTCGCTAAATTGATTGAGTAAGTTTCTGATATCTATCAATTTTTTCCAATAACTTTAGGTTTCTTAGTTAAAAAATTATAACTATCATCTAGTTCAAAGTTCAGTTTTCTTCAAAATGTTATAAATTCAAGTTTGTACTGTGATAATTTTCATCAAATTCAGAATTACGTTTTAAACAAAATGAAATAAATTTAGTTATAAAACAGAAGGGTTTTTTCTCAAAACATTTTGCCATATTCAAGATACGAAAAATCTTTGAAACTAAGCAGATCGCAATGACTTCCCGTGTATAGCCACAGTCCCTGTAATAAAAATATAAAACCAGTAAAAGAAGGTTTTTGAACGGAGTTTTTTTTTTTTTTTATACTTATTTTTATTTTCTGAGTTTAAGTAACCAGGAATTTTAATGTTTATCAAGTTAATTATGAAGTGTTTAAGATTTACTAGTGTAACTGTTGTATATAAAAACTTTTACTTCCTTCATCATCGGCGAAACAATTTCCTCGCCTAACGATGTGTGCTGAGATTGCCAAATATTGCAGTCGATTCTCTACACTTTCCCCCTCCTATCATCGACTCGTCTGCTTGCGGTAACCCTGTTCAGGGTTTTTCTCGTGGTGGTAGGACAGTACGTCACAGATGAAGTAACTGATGTCGCTAATTTGGCTTACTTTTAAAAGTTACAAGTTTTCCAAGTCGGAAATCAGAAATCGTTTGCGCTTTTTCTCATTGAAAATCAAAATGCAGTGGGTTGTCAGACGAAAAATTTAGTCCTGTTTTTGGCAAGTTAGGACATATTTGGCAATCGGATTTTAGTTCAACTCATTCCAAGTCGATTTTTGATCAGTTTCGGCCATTTTTGCCACGGCAAACAAGTGGATTCGTAATCTACTCCAATTTCTAAAAAAAATTCAGAATGATGTTCGATGGGGTCCATAAATTGCAGTCGCCTCTCGGACTAATTGCTAAAAAGATGGTGGCCAATGTAAGGCCAAGATGGATACAAGAAGATTAAGAATCGCCCATATGTTTGCATATAAAGACAGGATTTCCACTGAAATTAAAGCATGAAAATCAATGACTTTTCAAGGACCTCCAAATTTTTTTTTTTCATGCATATCTTTTAACGTGTGATTCCACAACTGGTTTACCCATAGTGCTAAAATAAAAATCTTTCAAGCACAGTTTGAATTTTGCCTTATGAACAAACTTTGTTGATGTTGTAATCCATTTTTCATATGCAGTGTGCTTTAGCCAAAGCACATTATATGTGCACTTTACAAGCATAGTTTTCGTAAGTTGCTTCTTCTAAAAAAAAACACTCGCTGTGCTGATAAAAAACTCTTGTGGCTCGCAAAACGAACACTGTTCTTATTTTTATGAATTTTGCAGTCGGGCATACAACATCCACAAAAATTAAGGACTTTTTAAGGACCTCTAAGCATTTTCAAATAATTTCAAGGCCTTGAAAACAAGTTCAAAAATATTAAGCACTTTTAATGAGCATGGGAACCCAGTAAAGATAAATAAGTTTGTGTTGACATCCAACAATTGAATGAACCCGAAAAGAAGTGGATTTCAAAGCATTCAAATTACTACAATACCCTGAGAAAAATTATGGGAAAAACTCCCGTCAGCACAGTACAATTCTCTTTTAAAATATTTTCAGTCGCAAAATTCTTTTCAAGATTCAATAAAAATTACTTTTACACATTCTAATGTAGAATCAAAGGCAGAAATATAAAAATATTTCTAGAATCCAGCTCCTATATATAAAGCATATTTTACTTTCGAGATATTTTATTTAGTTAAATACTGTTTCATTACAATCAGTTTGGAGACAAGAGCTTAAATATTTAATCTTAACATAGAGAGAGAAATTAAAGAAGTTGTGCTTTGATAGAAAAACATTTGTTAGAAAAGAGTTTGTTAAATAAAATGTATGAAAACAAATTTTTTTTTGCTGTGCCATGTTTGGTTCAAAGATTTTTTTTTATTTATTTTTTACAGATTTACGCTTCTTCAGCCCCAAAAAAAAAAATTTTGTAATGTAACTTCTCGTATTTGCTGCAACAATTTCAGAAGGTTTCTGCTTTGGGCCATACAACTAATAATAAAGCAATATTAAACTATTAATAAAGAAATTAAAAAATGATGTTTATAAAATGTATGGATAAAAGAAACTTTTCTAAGAATTAAGAAATTGTAAGAAAAAGCAATTCATTTTATAATGTAATATAACACATACAGAACACTCAACATACAACAGCCAACTGTGACTAAACAATACTTCACCTTGCATGCCCACACAAAACCGTCCTGGGCTGACTCGTCCGTTTCAAACTTCATCTTTCGGCTGCAGGTGGGGCAGAACAAGATCTTGGGTATGAAACCTTGGTTCTTCAGCCACTCAATACAAGTCTCCTGCGATGCACAAATATCGTTCAACAAACGGGACAGGGTAATTTTTTTCTTGACTCTTTTGCCTCTGGGGTTCTGACTTGATGAAGGCGACGCTAAACAAAAAGAATTTTGTATGAGAGAGTGACATATCAGAATTGCTGCCATTTGTGACATTTCTTTAATAGAATAGTTTTATATTTTAAGTAAATTTGAAGACTTCTAATGAGGAACTTGCACAAGTGAGGAAAATTAATATTTTTTTTTTATTTTCTAGTGTTATCCAACGAATATATTTAAGCAGTGCAATTATTTTTTTATCTTTATGCTTTCAATTAATTAAAAATTGAGTTTGAAATTAGCTGAAATCAAAGCAAAAGTCACGTGACCAAAAACGCATTAATAAAAAAAAAGATGTAGCTACGCATACTGTCGAAAATCCGAGGAGGAACCTCACTCCCTCCTCGTCTAAAACAGGTTTCAGACTGGTTCACCATCTGCGCATTGACGTCACAGGCAAAAGTAGCTTTTTCCCGCCAAATCGCAAAGTGAAAAACTAAGTATTTTTTTTTAACTAACTAGCCGAGCTAAAATTTTTGAAATTTTTTTATTGTTTTTCATGATTTCTTCTCTTTTATTTAAAAATAAAACCAAAAAACATGAAGATTCCTCATTGCATTTATTATAAGAAGCCATTCTGATCAGCATCTTTAAATCTTTGTTTCAGAAAAATGGTCTTTAGTTCATAACTATAAACAAGAATACAAGCTCTCTTTTTTTTAAAAAATTGGATAGTAAATTCATAACTTTTTAATTTTTTTGTTCAGCTTCAATTAAGAATTATAGGAGCATTTTATGGGTGACACACGGGACATAGTGCATATTTTAAATTGCAAAGTTATGATGAATCATACTTTGTTTTTGTTATTCGTTCAAGGCAAAGTTGTATAGTATAGAAAAGCAATTATTTTAACTTGATCAAATATATATTTATAAGCCATTGATTTGCACGACATATTAGAGTCCCTTGCGTCAGATATTATAAATGTAAGTATATTTGACCAAGTTAAAATAATTATATTTCCATATAACTTTGCCCCTAACTAATAACAAAAATATAATTAGTAGATTCATGATAATTTTACAATTCCAGAGTTCCCACTCAAATCACAGAATGAAAATCAATGACTTTTCAATGACTTTTAAGGACCTAATTAATGTTTTTAAGGACCTATGAAAATTCGTTTTCAGGCATCATATCTGTATTTAAATTTTTAATAAAGTATACTCTATCAAAAAAGTTAAAGTTGGTGGATGCGCAATACAAATACGTCGGAAAATTTTGATACGGTGCAGATAAGTGGCGGTCACGCGGGATAGCAAGTCCGAGTTGTATTTTTATAAATTCTGCAGCTAGACAACATCTGTAAAAATTAAGGACTTTTAAGGACCTCTAAGCATTTTCAAGCACTTTCAAGGCCTTGAAAACAAGTTCAAAAATATTAAGCACTTTTAATGACTTTCAATGACCGTGGGAACCCTGAATTCTAATCTGTTTATGAAGAGAAAAAAAGATCCAAAATGTCCAGTGCATAACCAAGAGAATTCAATTCAAATTCGGTGTTTTATTATACACACACTTTTTTCTTGATTACACCTCTTTTAAAATTAAAATTAGTTTATCTAAGGGAAGTACTATAACATATTTAAAATAATATTTCTTTTACATAGTTGTCCCTTCTGGCATACACAATGTATGAAGTAAAATGGTAAGTCTGTTGTTAAAATTTGGTTCCATTAATAAGTAGTTCAGTATACATGAATGAATGTTTTGTAATTTGTTGTTCAAAGTAAAGTGTTAATTTGCGAGTTGATTATAAATATATGTATGCATATTTCTTTAAATGAATGCATTAATGTGTTTATATAATGTGTGCTTGTGTTATTGGTAAAATCTTAGATGGGCCCACCTCTTGGCGTTTTATTTCAAATCTCGCCAAGTTGACTACTAATTGAATATTTGTTATTATTTTTCAATTAAAAAACGATACTTAAAGGCCAGAAATAATAATATTTTATAAAAAAATTAAGACTTACTATAAATGTGTTTGCTAACTCTTTGCCGGCGGAGGGTACGTGTTAATGATTTGCCGAATAAAGAATCTCGTAAAATCATAAAAACCTTCTCCCAAGAGACCAGAAGCATAAATGACGGAAAAAAATGAATACATATTAATTAACCAATCAGGTTTCAGAATTTCGTTGCGCATTTCAAATAGTTTTGGTTCCGAAACGCCGTTGCAATCGGACGTTCAAACAGGGCGCTACGTAAGATTCTAGACTGTTCTCCTCTATAATCTGTCTAGGTTGCCACATTGGCGATGTTATCGCCACTCGTTTGGCGATAATTCCAAAAGATGCCAAGAGGTGCTAAGATCCACCCGTGTTATTTAGAATGCATGTCAATTGAAATGTATGTTAATTAATTTGTAAAAAATAGTTTATGTATTTGCCACGTATCTATTATGCATATTTATCATACTAATTAGTAAGAGTATTCACTCTATGTTGATTAATATTAGTGTTTATTTTGTTGTATAATTACTGTGGATGTTTTTTCATGTTAATTAATGTGAATGTTTTTTTATGTTAATTTAGTTTATATATATGTGTGGTTATGTTACTTAGAATGCATGTTAATTGAAAAATGCGATAATTAGCGTGTAAAAAAATAATTTGTCGCAACTATTATGCATATTTTTCATTTTAAATTACTAAGAGTGTTTACCATATTAATTAGTATTAGTGTAAGTTTTGTTGTACAATTACTATGTATGTTTTTCATTCTAACTATTTTGCTTGTTTTCGAGTTAATTTAGAATGCATGTTGTGTTGAAATAATTGGTATGTTTTATTGTTAATTGATACATTATGTGCATGCATAGCTCGGTTTTTTTTCCCTGCTTAATTTCATTTCATTGTAAACAACAAAATTAAATTGCGTATTGTATCTGCTGGGACAGAACCATAGCCTAGTGGTTTTAGTTGCTAAATTGCAATATGATTAAATAGCATATTGCAACATATTGTAAACAACAAAATTAAATTGCGTATTGAATCTGCTGGGACAGAACCATAGCCTAGTGGTTTTAGTTGCTAAATTGCAATATGATTAAATAGCATATTGCAACATATTGTAAACAACAAAATTAAATTGCGTATTGTATCTGCTGGGACAGAACCATAGCCTAGTGGTTTTAGTTGCTAAATTGCAATATGATTAAATAGCATATTGCAACATATTGTAAACAACAAAATTAAATTGTGTATTGAATCTGCTGGGACAGAATCATAGCCTAGTGGCTTTAGTTGCTAAATTGCAATATGATTAAATAGCATATTGCAACATATTGTAAACAACAAAATTAAATTGCGTATTGTATCTGCTGGGACAGAACCATAGCCTAGTGGTTTTAGTTGCTAAATTGCAATATGATTAAATAGCATATTGCAACATATTGTAAACAACAAAATTAAATTGCGTATTGTATCTGCTGGGACAGAACCATAGCCTAGTGGCTTTAGTTGCTAAATTGCAATATGATTAAATAGCATATTGCAACGTATGAAGATGCAATCTTCATTGAACCCCCACATTGGTAATTTGAGGTTGTTTTGATATTTTGAAACACAAAATTCCTCATTGTTTTGGAATTGCTTCAAACTTAGGACTGAGTGGCCACAAAATTCAGGAAACAAAAAGTTCCCTGATAATCCCCCCCCCCCCCCCGATAGATTTCTAAAAAATTACCTATTTTTACAGCAATCTTTTAAATTTCCCTAACTTTTCTAGATGTGTAGACACCCTGATCAAATAGTATGCTAAAGAGATAATAAGCCAATTTTTTCATAACAGCTTTGGCAATAATTTCCCTGATTTTTGTGACATTTAAAAAAACTCCCTGACATTTCCCAGAATCTGAAAGCTCCCTAACACTTCCTTTATTTCCAGGTTCTGTGGCTACTTTGTAGGATTATCTTCCATTTTTGTCTGAAAGCAAAAACAAGTTTTGAAAATCGCATTTCTTTTTAACTACCAAATAATCTCATAAGCAATATCTTAGATTGGTTAGTTGGATTTAAATTGATTTTGCACAAAGGCAATATAAGGTCTAAACTGCGCCTAAATAAGAGCAATTTCTTAGAAACTTAAGATTGTCAGAAGCTGATAAAATAGCACTGCATTTATAGTTAGAACATCTAATTTGAGATTTCATACACGAAACAATTCAGTTAAACAAATGTAACGATTAGAATTGTGCCACGGTATATACGATACATTGGTATATATGAAATCAGATAAAACTAAATATTGCCGGAATATTTTTGCTATTTAAATTATTCCATATACAATATTTTGAAATTTTAATAGAATATGAGAATTTTCCTATTTCTTGATAATTTGAAAATGAACTTTCACAAAACATTTGAACATTCTCGTATTATTGAATCAGACCTTTTTTTTTTTTTTAGCTTTCTTTTATGATGAATTTTGTTAACAGAAGCATATTTCAATATAAACACTAGCAACACATTAATAGAAATCACACAAAAAGTTAAATAAAACAAGATAGAATTGAAACCTGCTTCTTCCTCTTCGTCTCTGCAATCCATTTTTCAAACTTCTTCAAATACATTGACAAGGAAAGCAAATAAAACTCAAGTTTTTTCATTAAAAGTCAAACTTTCAAATTTTCGCTAGTTTCTGTTTTATGTTAATTTCTGAGAAAATAAATGGTTGCAGTTTACAGTGAGAAAAAATAAATGAGATGTAAGCAAACTTTAAATAGAAATGGATTTTGCGCACATAGTATTTTCTTTTCCATCTGAAAAAAAAATGTGATCAATCAAAAATAACACACTTAAAAATAAATTGAAATTTTCAAATTAGATTAGAAAATAAAATTAGTTTTTGGTTATGCTAATTGACATCATAGTCAATTTCTTGTGTAGCCTTAAATAAAGAGAACATTATGATTGGCTAACAGAATAAGAAAATTCGAATCTGTTTTGAAATCTGTGTTCTGATTAGTCGATAGAACATCATAATAGTTGCCATTCTATGAAATAAAATTTTCTAATTACACTCTGCATAAAATTAATACACAAGAGACATATTTTGCAATAAGGCAACAGAGGTTTTGTGACGGAATCTGGGTGATAAAATAGTTGGTTTGTTAAGCATTCTGTGACAGTTGCAATTAAACGCCAAATAGACAAGTTTCACTTATTTCATTAACAGAGGATTAACAAATTACATTTAAGACGTTCTGAAATAACACACTTCCAAAACTTAGGCACGGAGAGGAAAATGTTAATTTCCGTAAGCCAATCTGAATTAAAGAAGCTGAAACTTCTCGCAAAGGTAGAAGAAAGTTTGCAAATATGTTAGGTAACAGCCAATCACGGTTTCGCGTAGAGAAATATGCAAAACAGGCAATCACATAAGAAGTCGGCATTGTAAAGGGTTTTAGGAGTTGCATGTAAGTGCTGATGAAAGGTGTTTAGAACATTCGTACGATTTGTTTTCAAGCTAGACATGTTTCTATGGCTACCAGAAAATGAATGGAAGATTCTGAACGTTGGTGGACTGTCGCGCGCATTGAAGCAGAACAGTCTATAACAGATGTAGCTCTTTTTTTCGGCGTTCATCATTCCGTCATTTCACAATTATGGAACCATCAATTCCAAACCATCCAAACAGTTATTTGAAGACCTATAGCCGGTCGCCCAAAGGTATTAATGACCCCGTGGAAGATCGAATCAAAGATAGCTCTCCACACGTGTGACATGTATGGTTGTAGCGACCATTGGTAAGACTATATTTGCCAGTACTGTTCGTCGAAGGCAACACATGAATGGTCTGATACGCCCGGGTACAACGCGGGTTTGTGTTCCTTTATCCGGCCAAACTGAAGGGGCACGATTAGAGTGTTGCCGCCAGCATGAGCCTAGATGTAGACCAAAGGTAGAAAAGAAAGACGAGTCCATTTCCAGTTTCTGCGAATAAAAAAGCATTGTGTTTTTGAGAAACCTACAATGATGACTCCTTGGGATTTAAAGGTTTAATGATGAAATTTCTAGGAAATCGTTATGAAATATGAGACCATTTCGACTCGAATTATATCATTTCTCTGTAAACTGGTTTGGTCACATTTTGGAACTTACTGAGTCAAAAAAAATATAAAAAAAAAAAAAAAAATGGTAGTTTATAAAAAATGTCCATATGTGTGTTTGTGGTCACCCTAGTAGCAATTTTACCTCGGGCGATGATCGGAATCCCATCCCCAGGTGAATCGCCGGTGATTGGCTATTCACCGGAAACTCACCCTAAACTTATCTTTCCCTTGGCAACTAATCCATTTTGTCCCCGTGGCCGGCCATTGGCCGATGTCCGGAAACTGATCGAATTCGAGGAGAAGCCGGCAAGAATTCGTTTGAAGGCCGAGGGAAAATGGGGATATACGAGCACTATCCGAGGAAAATTTTGCTCTCAAGAAATATCGAAACGGTCTTTATTTTGTCGAAAATACCAATTAATAAACATTAAATAATTATAAAGATGTAAGTATCGAATATTAAAAACGACAAGTTAAAATAATGCAAAACTAAAATATTTTCCCACAGCGCGTAATTCTTATATTGTAGTATTTCTAGTGACATATTAAGAGTACAAATCGAAGATATAACACCACCAAATTACTCACGCCAGAATTGTCTAAATTACTTACCCTGGAATCGAACCTAGGATGATGGTCACCGAAGCGAGGCGACTTGGCCACTGGACTGATATGGTACTAGCGATTCTTGGTATAGCAATTGTATTGTAGTACAAAACTCTACTATCATACAGACTTCGCAAGAAAATTGACCGACATTTTTTTTTTTATATATGGGGAATTTTTGGAAAATAGCAAATCTTCCATAAATTTGGGAAAATGATATTAATTTATTTATTATAGCAAAAAAATATATCCCATATGAAAACATATTTAGTTTTTGTATTCTTATACACATAATAGTGTCGCCATCTATTTTGAAAAATTTTAACTAATTGACGTGTACATTTTATGATATTTTTTGAAATGCAATTTAAGAGTTTACTTAATAATTTTGACATTTAAAAAAATATATTTCATTTCAAATTTTTTTAAAAAACTATATTCAATTTGATTAACTTTTTGAAACATATAAACATATTTTTATTTTACTTAAAAGATGTTTAAAAAACGGACCAAAATGAGTCAGCAAATTGTAATGAAAACTATTTAAAAACAAGGACTATATTTTTATTTTATATTGAAATTGAAATGAGAATTTATTTTTAATTTTAGAAAATTGTTCCTATATTTTTTTAAACTATAAAAAAAATTATTTATGGATTTTATTGACGTATTAGATAAGCAATATATAATTATGTGGTTTGCATTTTTCAAAATATATTTTTACATTTAAAATTTTTCGTACACTTATTTTTAAAATATTTTTCATTTATTGCCAAAGCGAAATGTTTAGCAAATTGTATACTTGATTTAAATTTGAAATACATTCAAGGATCGCCTCTAATTCAGTGGAATTGCAAGAAAAAGAAACATAAGTTTTTTATCGCCTGTCGATGTCGTTCCGATATCTTTTGCCGATCAAAAAACGATGATCAGAAATTTCACCTGCCACCGATGTTGGGAAGATATCTTATCCGATGAGTTTAGGGTCATCGGCAGGCGAGGAAATCCGGGTGTGTTTATATATCAGTCTGGGGAATCGCCGATGATTTTGATGAATTCCGATCATTGGCCGACGAAACGCCATGCAGTGATTGCTACTAGTGCAGTATAACTCCAGAACGGAATCACTTACGATGTTCAACGTTTGAATACGGGTTAGTGATGGGCATGGGGCCTATCATTAAGGTTTCCGTCAAATTTGCTCATGCGCACAAGGTGGATGCCATTAAAGTAAAAAATTATGTCTATCTGCAATTGATAAAAATTGCTAAAACGATTTTGATCGAAATCGCTGGGGTAATGCCTCATAAGGTTTTCTAAAATCCCACCTTCGAAATCCCTTAGAAATGCGACAAAGGTATGAAAATTTGAAAAAAAAGAATGAACTCTTTGAGCATTGCTCATCAACGACCAATGATTGTTTTTCATCTGCTTCATCTTACAAAAATAGATAAGGTAAAAATTATCAAAAAGTATAATGTCATTTTTTTTTTTTTTTTTTTTTTTTTTTTTTTTTTTTTTTTTTTTTTTTTTTGGAGACAGAGGTTGGGGAGATTATAAACTTTGTCACCAAAAATATCACCTTTTAGTTTAATTGAAATTTGCGCGATTTGCCTCATCCCTAGTTAGTTTAATTGAACCATACAAACCATACAGATTTTTTGTCAGACACATTGACAGTGAAATTTTCAAGGTGAGATGTTTGCCACATTCTATTTTTAATTTAATATTAAGCCTCGGCTACACACTCGATCACGTTCTCACAAATTCATTTATACTGCTACTTCAATCGCTTAAAGACTCTGAATAGGAGGTGGCGCTGAATGCCCACTCATTACCATCAATGCCTCTTTCGATCGGCCAAACAGTGACAGATCGATTTAAAAAATATATATAATTTTAGTAGGTGTGATGACGTCACCCATCACTGGTTAATATTGGTTTTCTTTTCTGTCCCGTTTGTGACTTTGCCACAATACAATAAGGCGTCTGTTCTGAACACTGATGCTAGAGGTGCTGCTATTTCAGGAGTGCTGATGCAGGAAGTTGACGGTAGGCTTCATCCTGTTTCGTACTACAGCAGATCATTGTCCCCTTCTGAACGAAACTGTCCTGCTATTAAATTAGAACTGTTTGCAATCTATAAAGTTGTAACTGCCTTTAAATCCTATCTGTATAATCGTAAATTTATAATCTTAACTGATAGCAAACCCCTGCTACACTACAAAAAAAAAAAAAAAAAAACTACATCTCCTGCAGACATAGTCACTCGTTGGCTATTGGAACTGTCGGAGCACACTTTTGAGTGTAAATACATACCAGGAAAAATTAACATTTTAGCGGATTACTTATCTCGCATGCATGATCCTGACTTCGAAGATGGTAGTCAGTTACCTCGGGTAGGTGAAACCGAGCCTAAAACGCTACTCCCTTTTATTGACACAAACATATCAAATCAACAGGTTAATGTGTTGGTCTCTGAGGACTCTGAGAATAAAATTTCGGTATCTACTTTTAAGGCTGAACTGACTAAAGATACACATGTTATGGAGGTGATACGAGTTCTTTCAAGCGCCTCTCTCCTTAATGCTCACTCAGTACAAAATTACTTTGTTAATAGGGACAGTGGTGCCTCTACCGCGGTGCCTTGCAGGCGGCACCACGTTGAAAGACCCCTAAGCGCCACTAACAGCGTACCCAGGACCTAACCACATCTCAACCTGTGAGAGTGGGGTTGCCCCTTAGACATGGTTTTATGGGCTTTAGTACAGTCCACATTCAGTTACAATCAACCATTCACATTTTATTACAGTTTTCATTCAGTTACAACCATTCATACACATATTTATACACTTTACATAATTGACTTAATTTCTAATTTACAATATACCTTTTTATATATTTCTAATATACTATATATGTCAGGGGTACCCCACTTTATCTGTCCTGGAAGTAATACATACATATAGATTAATACTAAACTACACTCAATACATATATCCATCCACATTCATACACCTAGTTAGTCCTCGCGCTTAAGTCCGACACGAATTGCTTTTCTTTTTTTTGCCAACTGACTGCCCTCTCTTCCTCGATCGGAAATCGATCCCGTGGAGTTGGCTTGGGCAGTTCAGAGGGCCCGGATCCCTACCACCAGACTATCCTGGTTGGTTGGTTGTTTTCAGATTATCTGGCGCCGTCAGCAACACGAGGGCTATAATGCGCCGAAACATTCGTCATTAGACAAGCCAACATACATTTACAAACATCCATGCCAACACGGGACTCGAACCCGCAACCTCGCGGTTTAGAAGCTAGCACGCTAACCACTATACCGTTTGGTCGGCCCAGACTATCCTGGTGGTGACCAACTGGATCCTTTTTATTTATTTAAGCTTTATTTATTACCTTTTCCCTTTTTAAATTTTGAATGCTGATTGGCTGAAATTTTTCACGCTCATTTGCATATTTTTTCGATTTTTTTGGAAAAGGGGTCGCCGGCGGGATTCGATCCATGGACAGTGACTGAGTCCGACGACAAACCAACCAGGCTCTCAAGACATACATCTAACCTGTATTTTTTCCCTATATATTGATTTAATATATATATAAATAGTCTACTAGTCACTTCCGCGAGGTCCCCCCATGTTATATTCCCTTTCCCGACGCTGCACAACGGAACCTGGACTTAGTTTAAAAAAAAAAAAAAAAAAAAAAAAAAAAAAGGAAAAAGAAGGGGAAAAAAATTAAACTAACAACTTAATAAGAACTAAATCAGGTATAACTGATCTACAAAAAAAAAGAAAAAAAAAGAGAAGTTAAAGAGAAAGAGAGGAGATAATTGAATGTGATAAAGAAAGGGAGTAGTTGAAGGGCATGAGAGTGGAGCAAATGGGATATCGGCTGCGCCGGGGAATGTGGAAGAAATTAGAATTTAATTAATATCAGATAATTATCCATACATAGCATTTCAATTGGTTTTAATCCTGTTTTATTAACCTTATGTTCTTTTTATTTAGTGTTTGCGTTTTACTACTTATTTTTGTGTGCTCATTATCATGTTTTTATGGGTTTTTTTTACATTTTTTTGTGTTCGCGTTTTTCTGTTTATATTTGGAAAGAAGAATTGTTTTCCCCGTTGTCAACCACTTATCATTATTATAACAGTCACCAATGTATACTTACTCTATTTTTAAATAAAGCTGCTCCGGCAGGTTCGGTGCGCTCGGGGGATCTCCTTCGGGCTGGTGGTGACACTTTCCTCCCGGCCGGGGTTTATTCCAACTCTAAACCCTTCGGGGTGAGTTCTCCGGCTTGGGCAGTCCAAAGGGACAGTGGTTTACTGATGTTCAGACGAAATAAAGATCATGAATTAATAGTCGTTCTCCGCACTCTTTATGGTAAAATTCTGAACATTTGCCATGTTTCGTACTTTGGTCTTCAGAAGACGTATGAGCTTTTGTCTTCACGATATTTTTTGGAAAGGTGCTTACAGAGATACGAAAAATTATGTGTTGTCATGTGACAATTGCATAAGAAATAAGCCTTTTGACCCTGTTCAGGCCCCTTTTGGATCAATAAGAATTCCGAAAGTTCCTGGCGATTTGGTATCAATGGACATTGTGGGTCCTGTGAGAAATTGTGGTTATGCTTTGACTATTCTGGATCATTTCTCAAGATACCTTTCATTGTATCCTCTTAGAAACATTACAACGGAGGCTGTGACAAATAGTCTTATTGGCTATATTTCGATACACGGTAGACCTTCTGTTGTTTTGTCTGATCTAGGTACACAATTCACATCAAAAGGGGGTGTTCGGGTTGGTAAATAGAGCTTTGGGAATTAAGGTTATACACTAAACACCTAAACATCCTCAGAGCAATGGAAAGAGTGAGAGAATTAACCAGTCTCTAAAGGCCTCGTTACTTACGTTGAATGAGAAGGGCATGCTATTCAAAAATTCGTTGCTAATACACCAAAATTTGTATAATGGAACTGTACATTCAACAACTGGCGTTACGCCAAATCTAGTTCATTTTGGGAGAAATTTAGCATTGTTTTTTGACACCTTCAATCCTAATCTGCAGCCTGTGCATTTGGATACTTCACATTTTGTAAAAGATCTGTTGGTGCAGTACAAGGGGTTTATGAAACTGTTTATGATTCTCTGGAAAGAAAACGGGTACAACAGAATGACCTTCAGAGTAGTAGGTCGAAAATGAGAACATTTAAGGTTGGTGATATTGTATATCTTTTGCATCAGGTGATACATTCAAGCCAAGATTCTCTGGTCCTTTTTCTGTACTATCTAGAGATAGTGATTGGAATTACTCAATTATTCCTCTTGACAATTCTTACGCTAAACCGTACAAAACACATATTGATATGTTGAGACTTTCGCCTGCCAGGTTGCCATACCTTGATTTGCAAGGACATTCCCCTGAACAGGTGAAGCAGGCCGTGAAATAAATATCTCTAAATTTCAATAAATTAAAAGAAAGGTAAGAATCTTACTTGGCTCTTTGTCGGATGGGCAGTTGGCGTACTTTATTGGATCGGGTTGGCACCTAACATCAAGAGTTGAACCTAAAATCCGCTGCTTCACACCTCTACACTTTTGAAAAGAAAGTTCATTATTATTCAAGAATAGGAGTCTAGATGCTTTTAACTTGGATTTACTTAAATTTCTTAAAGGACGATCACAGGACACTAGGCTTGGGCGATGTTAAAATTTCTGCATCGTGATATATCGGGAAGCAAACATCACGATGTCACGACACATCGCGATGTTAATTTTGCGTATTTTTTTTTTTTTTACAAAATACTACAAAACAACTTTTTCATAACACGCTATAAAGCTGAAAGTTATGGCTACTTAGCTTGGAAATTTTTTATTAAATTCATTTTAGTTTTTTATAGTTTTAGGAAGTTTATTTTAAATAACATGAGCAGCAACATAATTATTTTCAGGGGGATACACAAAGCATCTAAGGGGGTATAAGCCGGTTATTATTATTATTATTGGTTTAATCCGGATTTTTCAATTTCTCTATCTTAATGAAATTTTACTTTGTTATTTTCCAGGGAAGGAGTGGGGGTGGAGGACAACTGAACTTCATGGCGGTGCACATGTTACTTTAGTTATTGGATATTCTTAATTATTAAATCAAAAACATACTTCATAATGAATATTTTATTACTTACAATATACAATATAACTATTAAACAATAAAAATAAAATTAATGCATAACATTTAAAGTTCTAATGATCTTTATTGTGTGCCAAAAAAATCTGCATTTCCGCATTTTTAAGAAGCAATGTTGGATTGAGTAATTTATCTTATGGAAATAAACTTGATTCAAATTGTACAAACTAAAAAAAAAAATTATAGAACATTTATTTACTTACGAGACTGAAGAGAAAATCTTTTAATGTAAAGGGGGGGGGGGGGGAATCGTTTATAAGTATTTAAGCAATCCAACTAGAGAACCAATTGTGATTAGTCCGTGCATTGGTTCACATTGATTTTGGTAGATATAACAAACAGCTCATAGTAATAAATAACCAGATTATCTTAACTGGGTAAGAACTAGACAGAAATTACCGCGCCAGAATACCGCAATCCCCTTGCGTTAATAAATAAAGCCAAATAAAATAATAGCAAGTAATATTTTATTTCTTTCAGGTTAGAGAAATAATGAAAAAATAAAAATAAAAATGAAACCCACAAAGTGTAGGAAATGCTCAATAGAATTCCAAAAATAGATATCAAGGTCTCAAATCTGATGACTATTAAATAAAAATCAAAACGTTTTCCAAGAGTTGAGAGAACAACATAAATAATGTTCAAACAAAAAAAGGAATACTTCTTTTATCGAATCTCCAATATTACTAGACTACAGGCGCCACATCTCAATTTCAATTCTCATCTCACATGCGGAAGGTGAATACTGTTATGAATTTTTCCGCTGAGGCAATGATGGTACAGTTTTCACGGTATAAAAATATTTATTCTCTCTTCAGAAAACTCACAAAATTTATTCACAGGCAACAGTTTAATTACTCTCAAGCTTCAACACAAGCTTCAACAAAAATAACTTCGAATTCAGCGATTATACAAGCTCACTCCAATAGGTAAACAAAGCGATCAGCTTTCAACGAAATCCGAAGTCAATCTGAAAACTTTCCCGTTCTCCAGTCTTTTTATATACAAGAGCGTGAGACATTCTCGAAATTTCCAGCCAATTCATCGGAAACGAAATATCTCGAAACTTCTCGAATGCTTTAGGTGTTGCCACCTTTTTCTAACTTGTATAATCGCTATTAATTAATAAATAAAATAAGATAAAAATAAATTACAATATAATTTTGAAATAATACGTCACTATTTACAAAATGTACAGACAATTTGTGCAACATTTCCCCTTTCTTAAAGACTGCACGTCCCGAGCAGTGAAGTCCTTAAGAGGAAAGGCAATTCAATCACTTCTACTATAATATGGGGCTAGTCTATTGTTATGTACAACTCTAGGTTTACAGGAGGGTGTCCGTTGAATCCTTACCACGACGTCGTTGATCCTCTTAAGGACCACATACGGCCCTTCCCAGTTCGTCTGGAGTTTAGGGGAGAGTCCTTTCCGACGTTTAGGATTCCATAACCACACCTTGTCACCTTCCTGGAATGAACGTTCCGTGGCCTTGGCATCATAGCGGACCTTCATGCGCTCTGTCATGATGTTGATTCTTTCTCTGGCGAACCGATGTACGGCTTCCAAACGTGCCTGGAGATCATCTAGATACTGGACAGGCGAGGAAGGGGTGTCCGGTGGTCGTCCAAAGAGGAGGTCGCAGGGTAGTCTAAGGTCTCTTCCGAAAATCATTTGAGATGGTGTATATCCGGTGGTCTCGTGAGTAGCACTTCTGTAGGCCAAAAGGAACAATGGAAGTTTCCGATCCCAATCTTGCTGGTTCTTGGAAACAAACAAGGAGAGATGATTCAGAATCGTTCTATTAAATCGTTCAACCATTCCATCGGATTGTGGGTGCAGGGGAGTTGTACGAGTCTTTTCCATGTCGAGCAAGTCACACAGCCCAGTGAAGACGGCAGAGTTGAAGTTCGTTCCCTGATCGGAATGTATCAGCAGGGGTACGCCAAATCGGGAGATCCAATTCCGTACGAGGACTTCTGCTACGGTTGTGGCTTCCTGATCCGGAATCGCGTATGCTTCTGGCCACTTGCTAAAGTAGTCCATGACAACTAGGATGTATTTGTTGCCATTAGTTGTGTGAGGTAGGGGGCCTAAGACGTCCAAAGCAATTCTTTCGAATGGTGCTCCTACGTTGTAACGTTGCAACTTTCCACGAGTTCGGGTCTTCGGTCCCTTCCTCGAATTGCATGCATCACAGGACTTGCACCACTTCTCCACGTCGGATTTTGCTTTGTCCCAGAAGAATCTCTCCCTGACTTTCTGAAGAGTTTTCGTGACACCAAAATGTCCTCCAGTAGAACTGCTGTGAAGTTCTTCTAGAACGTTCGTAACTCTAGAACTTGGAAGGATTAATTGCCACAGGAAGCTTTTGCCATCATCGGATTCCCATCGACGGTAGAGTACTCCATTCTTCAAGTGCAAAGAGTCCCACATAGCCCAATATCTCTTCATTGTTGGGCTATAGCATGCAATTTCCTGCCAACTGGGTTTTCCGGTAGCTGCTTCCATGAATTCAATTAGAGGTTTCGAGTCTTGATCTTCAACTTGACTTTTTCGAACATTCTGGTCACTCCAAGGGTCCAAGTCTGAAGTAGTTGAGTTGGTAGTTATTTTCCGAACGGCCGATGTGTTAACCCCGAACTTAGACTCGGCATTGGAACAAAATCGACAGTTCTCCGGACATGGTCTTCTAGAAAGAGCGTCTGCATTCCCATGGAACGTTCCTTTTCTGTGATGGATATCCATGTCGTATTCCTGCAGGCGCTGAATCCACCTTGCTATTTGTCCCTCTGTATTCTTGAAATTCAGCAACCAAGTCAGAGACGCATGATCAGTTCTTAAAAGGAATTTTCGGCCGTACAAGTAATGATGAAAGTGCTCAACGGCCTTTACTATTGCCAGTAACTCCTTTCTCGTGACGCAGTAGTTCCGCTCGGATCTTGACAAGCTCTTACTAAAATAAGCTATGACTTTCTCCTGTCCTTCAATATCCTGGGAAAGAACGGCGCCCACTACCTCATTGCTGGCATCTGTATCCAAAATAAAGTCCTTGTTAACATCGGGAAAAGCCAAAACAGGCGCGGATGTTAAAGCGTTTTTCAGTTGATTGAAGGAGTCGTCACAGTCGGCAGTCCATAGGAACTTCTGCTTGCTCTCTGTTAGTCGATGCAAGGGTCTGGCGATCTTGGAGAAACCTTTCACGAATTTACGGTAATACGTGCACAGGCCAAGGAAGCTTCGCAATTGATGAACGTCTTGCGGTCGAGACCAAATTTGCACAGCATGGATCTTGGCTGGATCTGTGCTTACTCCATCGGATGAGATGATGTGTCCGAGATAACTGACTTTCCGCCTAAAGAGCTTGCATTTTGATGGGCTAAGTTTCAAGTGGGCTTCCCTAAGCTTCAAGAACACGTTCTTCACATTTTGCAAGTGTTGATCAAAACTCCGCCCGGTGATAATGATATCGTCCAAATATACCAGACAGGTCTCGTAGGAAAGTCCTCTAAGCACAGTCTCCATTAGTCGCTCGAACGTAGCCGGTGCATTACACAAGCCAAACGGCATAACTTGAAACTGCCATAATCCTTGGCCGGTAGTGAAGGCAGTCTTCTCACGATCGTCGGGATGTTTCTCCACTTGCCAGTATCCACTCTTTAAATCCAAAGTCGAAAACCACTGGTTCCCTGATAGAGTGTCCAAAGTGTCATCGATTCTTGGCAGAGGGTAGCTGCCCTTTTTCGTAATTTCGTTCAGCTTCCGGTAATCCACACAAAACCTGGTGGAACCATCCTTCTTTCGAACGAGTACGATTGGAGAGACCCATGGACTTGAGGAGGGTTCGATAACTCTATTATCTTCCATTTCCTGTAACAGTTTCCCGACCTCCTCTTGTTTTGCGAAAGGAAGTCTTCGAGGATGTTGTTTAATAGGTAAATGGGTCCCAGTATCGATTCGATGTTGAGTAAGCTCTGTTCTTCCTACATCTTTCGATGACATGGAGAAAATGTCTTGAAATTTTTTTATAAGGTTTCCGACAATCTTCTCTTGCCTTCTTTCCAACCGAGAGTCTTCGAAAAGCTGGTCCACTAAATCCGCGGGTATTGCGGTCGGAAGCTCCTTCGATCCTCGTTCGACGCTTGTAACAGGTGTGCAAGTGGCAATTTCTTCTCCTTTCTTGATAACTCTCTTAGAATCACCGATGTTGGCCATTCTCACATGCACCACCTCTTGAGAGAGATCCACAAGCGTCGCTCCTACTACCACTCCTTTCGGGACGCTATTCGATGATGGGAAGTCCGTTACTCCAAATCGGAAGGCCTTCGGGAGCTCTGTTGAACCTTTTACAACCAAATCTGTCATGGAGGGGATGGTGATGTCTTCAAGAGCTACTATTCGATATGCACACGGCTCTTCCGAGTCCAAACCGAACAATGGAACTTCTTCTTTCCCCGTTTGAAGCTCGCCTTTCTCGAAATTCAAAGTAATTCCATTTCTCTTTAAAAAGTCCAATCCAAGAATACATGGGTCAACAATTTCAGCGACGTAAACGGTGTGAGTGTAGGTGTGAAATCCAAAAGAGATGTTGACATTTAATTTCCCATGCACAGAAATTTTGTCACCAGTCACAGTCTGTAGTGAAACTGAAGGCGCCGTGTAAAGAGGTTGGCTGTCCAGGCGCCGGGCTACATCCGTCCGTAAGATGGTTACATTTGCCCCTGAGTCAACTATTAGACGACAGGGAGTTCCATTGATCTTGCCCTCCACGAATAAACCATGGTTTCCTCCTTGAAGGGATGAGATGTGATAGAAGCTGAGTGGGGCACCACCAAAGGCGGCCCTAGGTTCATTTTTCAGGGGGGGCCATTTTAAACTTTAAGTTCGTAAAATGTATGCACTATGTAACCTAATTATAATAAACTAACTGCTGATTAAATGCTTGATTGCAATGATAAGTGTAGAATTTTTTAAATTAGTAATTTTCATTTGATGCAGAATTAAAAAAGTTAATTTAAGCTTGAATTGCTCTCCTGAAAAATAAGAAAAGAGTAAAACAAAGAAATTACAAAAAAATAAAAATAGTTAATAATTGTTTTACAATCACACTTCTTTACTTTTTGAAAGCCTAAAGAACAAAATCCAATTTCCTCTGCTTTGTTTTGGCAAATCTGCCTATGACACAGCTCACATCAATGTTTATGTCTCTGTGAGTATGCAACAAGCTAAGTCCTGCTAACCTTTCTTCCCCCATTCTAGCTCTTAGCCATGTTTTCAAGCGTCGAAGGGTAGAGAAACTTCATCAGCAACTTCATCAAGCTTCTTCAGCAGAGGCAACGCTAACTGGTAGTGTTGCCAAAATTTTAAGTAACTCGTAAATAGTAGGATATACATATTTGTCACAAGCTCTCATTGTATCTATGGCAGAAGTGGGGAGCTATTCTCCTTTTTTCCATTTCTCTCTCCATAGTGCTAGCTCACTTTCAATCAGAATAACACTCATTTGTGTCAGTCCTAAAATTGGTATGAACTTCTTTAATAAGTTTTAAAGCTCGTTGCTTTCTGATTCTGTTGGCTTTTCCATATCGGAGGTTGGAATCAGTAATCGAAAGCCAAAACAATCCAAATTTTCTTTTGGAAATCTTCCTATTAGGTCTTCAATTATATTATCCAATAAAGGTATGTAAACCGAGATTCTAAAATACTCTTCTGGTATTTGAGTATTTCTTTTTAGAGAAGTATTTAAAAATGCTCTCATTTTTTCTTTTTGAAGACATATTGTAGATATTCGTCACTAATTACTCGAGGTAAAATGATCACGAAATCTTTAAATAACGAATAAAAGTGTTGCTAGTTCAACAGATATTTTCACAATAAATGGCCTGTCTAAACTAGTTATAACAATAACACAGTACCGATTCCATGCCCAAGTGACAAAAGTCACACACTAGTCCAGACATCATGTGTTGAAATTACCCTCGGCGCCATGGTTGCTTAGAAGAGCATGGTTGTTCCAAAAAGGGGCAGAGGCCCCCGGGAAAAAGGAAATCGTCGTTTAGGAGGGGGATGGTCACTACCTGTGTACTTGTGTTGTGTACCGGGTATTGTGTCGTGTGTTGTGTACGTAAATACATTTAAAACCAGGGTTTTTTCTGGGGGGGGGGGGGGCTCTAATTCTTTGTACTGTAAAGAAAAAATTTACGTTAATGAAATTGTGCTTAAAAATCTGTATTTTCACCGTATTTTAAACTGGAAATTCTCAAAGAGTTTTGGGATATTTGAAAGGGCTAGGGAGGAAGAGGGAACCCTTCAAGGAGGGAGCCATGGCCCCCATGCCCCCCCCCTTGAAGCCGCCAATGGGCACTACCTGCTCTACACGGCGACCTCCGCCTCGCGAGATAGCCGCTCTTTAGTTTAACTGCTGAGGCGAGGGTCTGTCCCCTCTCCTGTCCAATTCAAGGCAGTCACGTCTGAAATGTCCTTCCCGGTTGCAGAGCCAACAAACCACTCTAGTTTTTCGATCCTTCGAGCCAGGAATATTTCTCATAATTCGCTCCATCTTGTTTTCCAGTTCTTGAAACTTCTTCGTGAAAAGTTCAGAGGAATCGTCTGCCAATGTTCCACGTACGAAACGCCGATCTTTTCTAGAAGCTTGTTGTGCCGCCTCTACTCTCATGGCATAGACGAGGGTGGATTTCAGATCTTTGCTGTCGGACATCCTGGTAGCTTGCTGTATGTCGGGATCTTTGATGGCATCCACGAAATACTGAAGAGACAGGTTATCTCGTACGTCCGAGGGACAGTCTGGGAATGCGAGGAGCGACAGTCTTTTTATATCTGACGCCAATTCTTGAAGAGTTTCATTGGCCTTCTGCTGTCTCACTTTCAGTTGCAGTCTGTTGTAATCCTTAAGATGCTGCTCACCAAACCTTAGCTCCAACGCACTCGCCAGCGCCACGAATTCTCCCCGCTTCTCTTCAGGTAGTGTTTGTAAAATGTCAGCAGCTTCACCTCGAAGAGATGCCGCGAGATGGAATGCTTTCGAAGTATCGTCCCAACCATTCGCAGAAGCAATCATTTCAAACTGCGTTTGATAAACGCGCCAAGACGACTTCCCATCAAAAGGGGCCACTTTGATGTTAGAGCGCGGTGCCATAAAGGGGATGGAAGCGTTATCCCAATTAGGTGATGCTATGGCCAGAGCTTCACGCGTTTCCATTTTTCGCAGCCTTTCTTCTACAACGTCAATGAATTTGTCTTGCTCTTCCTTTAAGGTGGAAACTTTTTCTTGCATGGTGGAAACTTTTTCTTCAACTTCATTTCTCACTGTCTTAAGATCTTCTCTGACATCCAAAATATCCGCCTTCATTGATTGAAGAACACTCTCTGTGCGCTCTATAAATCTATCAACGGACGCAGAAGATGATTCTTGCTTGGATGCTAAAGCTTTAATCTCCGATGATGTAGCGGCAATTGCGGCGGCGGTGGACTCTTGGCCGGCTTTCATTTCGGCTGCGGCAGTTTCTTGGCAGGCTTTCATTTCGGCTGCGGCAGTTTCTTGGCAGGCTTTCATTTCGGCTGCGGTGGTTTCCTGCTGGGCCTTCATTCCAGCAATCATTTCCATCAACTGCTTCATTTGATCTTCCATCATTCCTCTAGTTGTCGGCATTCAAGATGACTTGACCCCACTTCTGACACCACTGTTATGAATTTTTCCGCTGAGGCAATGATGGTACAGTTTTCACAGTATAAAAATATTTATTCTCTCTTCAGAAAACTCACAAAATTTATTCACAGGCAACAGTTTAATTACTCTCAAGCTTCAACACAAGCTTCAACAAAAATAACTTCGAATTCAGCGATTATACAAGCTCACTCCAATAGGTAAACAAAGCGATCAGCTTTCAACGAAATCCGAAGTCAATCTGAAAACTTTCCCGTTCTCCAGTCTTTTTATATACAAGCGCGTGAGACATTCTCGAAATTTCCAGCCAATTCATCGGAAACGAAATATCTCGAAACTTCTCGAATGCTTTAGGTGTTGCCACCTTTTTCTAACTTGTATAATCGCTATTAATTAATAAATAAAATAAGATAAAAATAAATTACAATATAATTTTGAAATAATACGTCACTATTTACAATATGTACAGACAATTTGTGCAACAATACGATTACAACGATGCGGTTTTTTCTGATGAAGTATCTGACATGCGCAAAAGCAAATGTAAATCGTCTCAAACGGCCCGATGTCGACGGTTTCACTATGTTTCTATACAATATTCGGAACATCGCGCATATGCAGGGCTGGATAGGATTATCACGATGTGAGCTTGCTGATGAAGTACCGCGCAAAAGCAAATGGAACTCGTTTCAAACGGCGCGGTGTCGACGGTTTCAATACGTTTTTATAGTATCTTAAGAACACCGCGCATGAATCGTGGCACGGTTCTTCGTCCTTGAAGTGCTAGGCAATATCGCGCTCTCGTCGAAAAAGATCGTGACGTATCGGTGATGGGAAAATAATGACACCGGTTTGACGATGTTAATTTCACACCGGTTTTTGCCGATGTATCGATGCATCGCCCAAGCCTACAGGAGACTACATACAAAAGCAAAGTACAGTTACAGAAGTGAATTTGTTAAACAGTTACATTATTCTGAAAGGCGGTCTGCCATCTGGTGGTGGAATGTTCAATTATTTTGGATAGTCAATTTTCAACAAGCCGTCGCTCTACTTGGACACTCATATAATCTACGTAGTAGACTATAGCTGATGAAAGAGTTTGGGGAGTGAGTCTCGTTGTGGACTTGAGTGGTTTTAAATTGTAAGTTAAGTAGTTTTTGTTAGTCTGTATAAAAAAAAATGTATACATTTGTAAAGTATGCTAGTGCTAAAGATTTTTGTAAAAACGTATAATTAATTTTATTGTATTTATATTATGTTGCAGTGCACGACTGGGACTGGTATATTTGGACTTGGAATTCTGTTTCAAGAATTTTCTTGGCAAAGGGGAGGATGTGATGACGTCACCCACCACTGGTTAATATTTGGTTTTGTTTTTCTGAATTTTAGGCTATTGGGGCTTTGCCCTTACTGAAGCATTGATTGACTATATGGATTGACTATTATGGACATCTTGACTTCTTTATGCAAATTTAGAAATTGGCTTCTTTATGCAATTTAAATGATGCAAGTGGTATATATAAGTGCGGCTTTTCACAGTTCTAATCATTCTCGTGTGTTATGGCGAAGATCGCCCAAACAGTATTTAATAGCTCAAATGTCTTTTGAGTGGAGTGCCTTACCGATCCTGCGCTATTTTCTGATGTCCAAGTTTCCAAGTGCCTGCCATAACTTCGAAGTGACCTACTGATTATTGTTTTCTCTCGCTGTTCAGAAGTACTACCATACCAGTCTCGGACCGTTACCTGCTTGAGGTAGAAAAGCTTTTTTTGTTCATAGTGCCTTTTTCCACACTACAGAATATTCTATGGAGTTTATGTTCATATACTATTGCATACACTATATAAAGTTATAAAAACACTGATCATTTTGAACAAATTTGTTCAAAATGATCAGTGTTTTTATAACTTTATGAATAAAGGAGTATCTTAAGAAGGTCTCTTGCTTGTTTGACAATGTGTTACGATATGGATTGCCAGCCTGCCAATATTAAGCTTAACAGCGTGACAGTAAGCTCAAGAATAAAATAGATTTTTTAGAAATGAAAATGTTTTGGCTTGTTTTAACCATCGATATATACATAAACAACTGGATAGACTGCTTAACGCTGGGAAAATGAAGCCGTTGCCAGATACCGTTGGTGGGATAAAAAATACGGATAGCCGAGGATTGAAAATAAAATTTTGGGTTGTACACAGCAGAAATGTCAATAGTAGACCTTAATTAGTAGTAATGTGCAAAAAAATATATACTCTAGCATTTTATAAGGTTTTTCGCATTTTCCATCCAACTATAAAAGTGAACTGTGATTGGTTAATCTTCCCACCAGCTTCGCAATCCCCGGCGCGTTTTTCTTTTTGCATTGACAATGGAGCAGTCTATCCAGTTGTTAATCTATATCGATGGTTTTAACATACAAGCTAGGTAATTGAGAGAAATTATTTTAATTAAAAAATAAACCATTATCTAAAAAATTGGCACGTTATTTCGTTGAAATAAAAATTTGAAACACAAAATACCGCACGTGGAGATTCGCCTCTGCACTTTTTAGCCGTTACGTGGCGCGCAATGCCCACTCTACTGGCGATTCCATCTAGACTATGTTCAAAAATTAAATGACACGAGAAAATTAAAAACTAACTTTATAACTAGATGTGATGAGGGTGATAGTATTTATTGCTGTTAAAAGGTGGCAATGCTTGAAGTACGAAAGAATAAAACCATCGCTTGTTTTTAATTAGAAACAAATTTTCCTTTTTTTTAAAGAATATCCACTGTTTTAATTACATCTGACTGTTTAATTTAACTAAGGTTCAATATGTGTTGTGGAATGGAATGAGATTGAATTAGTTGGAGTTTCGATCGGTAATTTATTTCGAATTATAAAACCTTCTGAATCTCGATTAGATTCCGAGCCGAGGTGATTTTCGCCTGTAAATGTCCTAAGATTCATCAACAATTACCGCCATTTTTTACTAACAAGTGAACTGCCATAACTTGGCATGGTTTCATTTAACAATTTGATCCCAAATCTATGTTTTGATTTACTGTAGGGTGTCGGATGGCGACTTTTAAAAAAAGTCAAAAAGTCGCCAAAATTGAAAATGACGTCAAAAGGCTGTGTCGCCAAATCCAAAATGGCTTCAAAATGGTTGTATTGCCAAATCAAAACGGTCACTAGGGTTACCAGAAATCCTAGTCAATGGGTTGACAAATTCGGCAATAAATCGCCAACTTTCCTCCACCAATCCATCCAACACCCTACAGTAAATCTTACCAGCAAAATCTGTACGCGGATATGGAAGTCTTACCATAATTACCTATCTTGAGAATTTTCACTTTTCTTTAGAAAAAATTTAAATGTAATACAGAATATAAAATAAACATATAACTTTTGGCTCATATTTACTGTACAGTCCCCCTTGGCACGGTTTTTCACATTTGGCGATAAAAGTTCTAAAATGGCCACCCTGTGCGAAACCCAATTTTTGTCAACCCTATTGGAAGAAAGCGGTTTTTTCAGCTATATTGGATTTCATCACTTGCTTGACCACTTCGTCCGAAAAGTCGCCATAGGTGACTGTAGAGTAAATTTTTACCAAATTTTTTCAAAAAATAGAATATGATATGTGTTTTATTTTAGATTTCATTACGATAACGATATGAGTATTTCACTTGCAGCAGTTATCATTTGTTGACAATATTCTTCATGGCGTGGTCGTAGTTGGAAGTCCAGTTTAGGATTGCATGTAATAGATGGAGCTCTAAAACAACTGTATTTTTTTTTTTTTATCATAGGTCCTGAGCACTTTTTATCTCAGTTAAACACCACAATGAGTATTCTTCCATATATAGGACTACTGAGCGAATATCAAAAGGTAAATTTACAAAATTTGCATTTAATTACTAATATCATTACATATTAGTGACACACATTAAAAGTGGGCGTTTTCCCGTCTACCTTTGGCGAACTTTTTGTTGCCGACTAAAAGTATAAACTACCTGACCTCATCGGTGGTCAGGTTCGACTCAAAAAAAAAAAAAATTGTCTAGATTAAATTTCGTTGTAAAACGTTTTTGAACCTCTTCACTTTCTGAGAAGGGCTCCTAGGCTCCAACTACACAGGAGCAGAGGTATCATTTCACCACCGCTTAAAAAATGTGTAAAAATGTGTTTTCCCAACATTAAATATTGCGTAAAAATGAAATTTTGTAATGTTCTAAAGAAGAAAAAAAAAAAAATCCCATAGAAAAGTTAACTCAATATTTTTAAGAACACTGACACTATTCATCCCTCTCTCTCAAATGAGAATCAAGATAGTCTCTTTTTATATTTAATTACCCATATGTAATACATAGGGTAATGAAAGTATAGGATTCGGTCAAAAAAAAAAAAATTCAGTTTTTTGCATTTTTCGACGTTTTGGAACATCCTGGTCTCAAAAAAGTGATCTAGAAGAAACTCAGGCAGCTAGACTTTGTAGCACAATTTTCCTCAGACATGTAACTGGAACACAGACAATGTCGATGCCGATGCACTTTCGCGAATGAACGCACTCCAGTTAACCTCAACCGACTACGAGACGTCCTACCGATCGTCATGATGGGTTTGCGTTCAGCTTTTAAAGACGATATCGGAGGCACGTGTGAAGAACTTGTGTACGGCACATCATTACACCTGCCTGGAGAGTTTCTGCAGCCATCCACACCTCCAACGGAGGATCCTTCAGTATTCTTACAGAATCTACGATATGCAATGCATGACCTCGCACCCTAGCCGACCGCCGCACACACTCATCCTACATACTTCGTACACCCCGCATTGGATACGTGTACCCACGTCTTTGTGAGGAATGACGTTGTGAAACCATCTCTCACACATCATTACGATGATCCCTTCAAAATCATGACTCGCACTGATAAACATTTTATCGTCTCCATCAACCAACGACAGTCCGCTATCAGTGTCGACCGTTTGAGACCAGCGTTCCTGCTTGAGGACCCTTCACCACAGCCATCCTCAAGTGTCATGATGCAATCAGACATCCCTACAATTTTGCATTAGGGGTTAAAGCACAGCAATTATTACACATTCCCCCAAGTAAAGCTGAGTTGCCCAATATTTGCATATTAAATCGAAGGAGGGATTTTCTCACGGCCTTTTGCTCCAATTGGAATCTTTGAATATTGGTAGCAAATAGAAGAGTGAGAGGGGGGCACATAGTCAACCAATTAAAAAGATTGGACGGATGTCAGAGAAGTCTGGAGATCGGAAGAAAGGGGGAAGGGTGGGGAGACGTTTTTCCGAGAGAGAAGAGATAACATGGTGGTTTTGGAAATTAAGGGAGTTCTTAAGAGAGAGATGATGACCCACTGCCACATTGCTTACCCCTGAAAGTATAGTAAGTTGATTTACCTTTCTTCCTCTATCCTCGGCCAGAAGTTCAATTAAGTAACTTTGTCAATGCCTGAATGTAATAGCTAATTGTAGAAATAATTGAATTTTACCTATTTGGAGAATGTTACTTTTTTATCTTGTTTTTATTATTAATACTTTGATGCATGACAGTAAGCTAAAGTTACTGTCATTTGAGGAATATATCTGTGCATTTATAGTGTATCTGAATAAACAGGTAGATTGATTTGGCGGACTGGTTATTTGGTTTGAATATTTAAAATGTTAAGTAATGTATAACTTTGATTTATCTGGTGTTGGTAATTATTATACTAACATCTTACGGCTCAACGTTTTGTACCAAATTACGCTAAAGATCACGTCACCCAAGCGTTCCTTCATCAGCTCAGAAGCAATCGTCACATAAGCCATCATCAAATACTCCTTCACCAACCCTACAACAGACCTCACCAGCCACAGTGACTCGAGCTATTGGAAGGAGAGCTACTGCGCTTCAACCCCTTTACGCTTTTGTGACTCCGTGCCTTCTTCACTGGGAGAAAACTGCTGTGGCGACCGGGCTAAACAGCCCGTCCAATGGACAATTCCTGCATTTTTATTTTTTTATTATATTCTAAATGTTTCGAAAAGGCCATAAACATAAAAATTTCTGCTCAATGCGCTTTTTTCCCCCCTTTCTTTTTTTAATTGGCGATCAAAATTACCTTGTTAGAGGTTGGCGAGAAAACGGCTCATTTCGTTGGCATTGAACGTGACGTAAAGAGATCTTAAACATCTTGGCTTGAAATGCAGCAGCGGAAACCAGATTTGCTAGTTTCTCGCAAATCACGCAATAACCTGTACGGAATGTGACAATGGTCTACTAACGCCAACTTTTTTAACGATAGCTATTTGGCAGAAACCTCACGATAACCATAGAAACACAGGGATCTCTTTACGTCACGAATATTGTGGACTGTTTTGATCGGACTGGTTTTGGCTGGGTTTTGGGGCATTTTCTTTTCTTAATATTTAAATAACTAATTTTTTTTAAAGAAGTTTTGTTTAAATATTTGGAATCAGAAAGAAATTCTTCATAAATACAGTAGAACCTCGATTAACCGTCCCTCCTTTATCCGGAACTCTCTGTTAACCGGCAATCATTTAGTCGACATCAAAAATCTCCCAAATGAGTAATAAATCATTTGTTCCTTTTTAAACCGCAATCTTTTCCCTTGCCCTAAAGTTACATAAGTAATGGTGAGGCTTTTGACTGTTTTTCTAAAGAACTGACATGGTTAGAGCAACCTTCGGATGCAGATCAAACTGAACTATTGCCTTCAAAAAGACTCCGGGATAGAGCAGCGAAACATAGATTATCAAGATTATTGCAACAAAAACTCATTTCCAACAATTATGTCATAAGAAAACATTAAAAGTCCTGTATTCAATAAACGAAAATCATTTACTTTTTATTGATTTTTACAACTCTCTTTTATCCGGAATTTTCGCTTAACCGACCTACCTTTGGTCCGAATTAGGTCGGTTAATCGAGATTCTACTGTATGTACTAATTTCACTCGTTTTTAAAAAATGCAGGAATTGTCCATTGTGCAACCGCACTCGTCTCACAGTTCCCTGGCTTATTCTTGCCTTCACTTCACTGCACCATAGCGAACTGTGGACAGCTGTGTGGACAACAGAGAAAATGATCACCGTCTAGGAACTCGCGTGAGTACAACCACAGGAGAATCGCCTCTACCATTTTCAATGACTTGTCTATTGTAATCCTCGTCTTTATGTTGGACTGATTCAACTTTATCTCTTAAGGTATATGTATAGGTTTCAATTTTTTTTTTTTTTTTAATTTTCAATTTAAAAATTAGACCTTTGCACCTTGGAAAATACATTATTTGTTAAACTGTTTCCAATAAAAAAATTTAAAATGTCTTCAATTTTAATAATTAATTAACATTTAATCAACTAATTAGGCTAATTTCGAACGGTAATGACAAAAATTCTAATTTACCCACAGATACAATTTTGGTGTTCAATAATGCGGAATACCCTGCTCTATGTTTTGACCCTATTAACAGAATTTTAAAGTGTGTATATTTTGTGATATCTTGCTTTAACTGAATCTATTAGAAAAATCCAAGTTTTTTATACAGAATCTTATCTTTAAAATTCAATTAAAAAATATTTATTTACAAATCGCTTAGTATTTAGGGTCAAAACATTCAACAATGTATGCAGATTATATAGCAAAAAACAAATTTCAAAAAATATTATTTAAACTGAAGTTATTACTGTTTGAATGAAATCCAAAATAGAAAAAATTACAATCTGAGAATAACTTTTAAAAAATTATTTTTTTATATAAAAAACTGTTATTATTATTCTAACTATTATATATTTTCTTTTTAGTATGCTCCTACATCAAAGGGTTTCCTTCTTCTGTGTTGTTTTTATTTTGCTTTTGTTTTTTACTATCTTACAAATCTTCCCCGATTTTTGCGAGTTTTGCGATTTGAAGCCTATACGTATACCTTAACTCATTCATCATGCACTAAGTTTAATAAATATAATTTTCTGTTAAGTGTCGTATTGATCAAGACCCCAAAGATCTCTATGGTGATTCTTAAGCCTTCTTAGGCCTCAAGTCAATAACAAAGCATATTCAAAAATTACATTTAGAGATCAGTGGTTAGTTCAGCAGCATTATACTTTACTTCAATTCTGAACTGAGCATGCTCGACAATTTTTAATTGAGGTTGCGAAATGATGCCTCCGATATTTGCTTTTTAACCTATGCTGAATATGCTAGGTTCGGAAGTGTATTCGGAATCTGTTAGCACTGGACCTATGCTGAATATGCTAGGTTCGGAAGTGTATTCGGAATCTGTTAGCACTGGACCTATGCTGAATATGCTAGGTTCGGAAGTGTATTCGGAATCTGTTAGCACTGGACCTATGCTGAATATGCTAGGTTCGGAAGTGTATTCGGAATCTGTTAGCACTGGGAACGTATATTATTCAGAATTTGGCTAGATTATATATGTATCGTACCCAACGGAGAACCCGATGGAGCCCTTTCGATATTCATCAATATTATTAGGCAGTGGGACTATAGTCCGAGAGGCGACTGCAATTTTTGGACCCCATCGAACATCATTCTGAATTTTTTTATAGAAATTGGGGAAAAGTGAGTAGATTACGAATCCACTGGTCTGCCGTGGCAAAAAAGGCCGAAACTGATCAAAAATCGACTTGGAATGAGTTGAACTGAAATCCGATTGCCAAATATGGCCATAACTTGCCAAAAAGAGAACAAACTTTATCGTTTGGCAACCCACTGCTTTTTGATTTTCAATGAGAAAAATGGTAAACGATTTCTGATCTCTGGCTCGGAAAACTTGTATCTTTTAAATGTAAGCCAAATTGGCGATGTCAGTTACATTATCAGTGACTTAATGTTTATTACCAATTTGGCTCATTTGTGAAAGATGCAAGTAAGCCATAGCCACACATCCGAATCGTCTGCAATCTTCTTATTTGAAATTTAAAGAGTTAGGGTTACCAAATAAAAAAAAAAATGCTCATTATTTGGCAAGTTATGGCGCATTTGGCAATTGGAATTAGTTCAACTTATTAAAAGTCGATTTATGATCAGTTTCGGCCATTTTTGCTTTGGCAGACCTGTGGATTCGTAATCTACTCACTTTTCTCCAATTTCTATAAAAAATTCAGAATGATGCTCGATGGGGTCCGAAAATTGCAGTCACCTCTCAGTCTATTACTTTCATTTGCAACTGCATAACTTAAATTCTTCCATAAAAGGAAAAATCAATCGTTTTTTTTTTATCGATCCAAGCGATCATAGAATATATATATATATATATATATATATATATATATATATATATATATATATATATATATATATATATATATATATATATATATATATATATATATATATATATATATATATATACAGTGGGCCACAAAATTGAGTATACACCTTAGAGACTTAGAGACTTTTTGCAATTACAAATTAAATATTGCTTTAAGATGATTTAAATTTTTACCTTATATACTTTAGTCTATGCTTTACCATACCATACTAATAAAATTGTTACGTTTATTTATTTTTTACGAAAAAGAATAAAAGATCTGAGACGAGAGGAAAAACAACACCACAAAAATAAGTATACACCTTTATTAATTTCCTTTTAACGTACAAATTAATATTTTGTTGCATAACGTTTTGCTTGAATTACAGCTTGTAATCTTCTGGGCATAGATTCTACTAGTGTTTTAGTGGTTTCAACAGAAATTTTAGCCCATTCTTCTCTCAGAACCTTCTTGAGAACTTAATTGCTTGTGATTTCGTGCTCATGTACAGCTTTCTCTAATTGCGACCACAAATTTTCGATGACGTTTGGGTCTGGAGACTGGGCTGGAGTGTGTAATTGCTTCCTGCATTGGTACAGCAAGCATATCTTTACAATCTTCGCTGTATGCTTGGGGTCGTTGTCCTGCTGGAATATGAAGCTTGACCCAAGCCCCAACTTACTGGCACTTTTTTTCAAGTTATCATTTAAAATCCCCAAATATACATGGTTGTCCATAATACCATCAATAAAAGAAAGCTCTCCAACTCCTCCAGCCTACATACAACCCCAAACGAGGACAGATCTACCTCCGAACTTTACTGTCTTAATGGTGTTTTTAGGTGCCAGTGCTTTCCCAGCTTATCTCCATATTTTAAATCGCCCATCGCTTCCGTAAAGATTAAAACTTACTTTCATCAGAAAATATTACAGTGTTCCAGTAAGAAATAGGCTTTAAACGATGTTCTTTGGCGAAAATCACTCTCTTTTGTCTATTCACATAATTGATGAGTGGCTTTCGTATTGGTGTACGGCCATGAAACCCATATTGGTGAAGGGTACGTCGAATTGTTTCATCTGAGATCTTTATCCCGATTGTAGAGGCACCGATAAAGCTAGTTTAGAGGCACTCACCCTCGGATCTTTCTTTACTGAATGAATGATCATCCTCTTCGCTGTAGTACTCAGTATTTCTTTACGTCCTCTTCCAGGAATATTGTCCACAGATCCAGTTTTTTTTATACTTATGTAGTATTTTTTGGACACAACCATGAGTTACACCAATCAACGAAGCAATTTCTCGAAGAGATTTGCCCTCTTTCGACCATTTTACAACCAATAAACGTTCAGATTCCGTAGTTTCTCTACGAGAGCTCCTTTTACGATTTTTAATGAGAAAAAATACTATTTAAAAGCGTTGAAGTGCAATAGCACGTGTTATAAGCAGCAGCTACTCCTGAAATTCTTTAAAGAAAATTTGAAACTAAAAAAAGTGGTGGCAAAATTTACAAATATAAGAAGTGTATACTCAATTTTGTGGCATGGTTTTCTATCTTTTCTTCGAATCTCTTAACTTTTTTCGTAATAAATAAGTTAACTATAGAATTGTGTTATTATAGGATGGTAAAGCAGAGGTTAAAGTATCTAGGATAAAAAAAATTATCTATTTTAAATCAATATTTAATTTGTAATTGCAAGAAGTCTAAAAGTTTTAGAGGTGTATACTCAATTTTGTGGCTCACTGTATATATATCTATATTCAAATTTCAAAGAATGCCATCACTCATGTTACATTTTAATCCCTCTATGACAAATCCATGAGTACATTAATACAATTTACCTGTTGTAGTACCGCCTACCAAACGGTATAGTGGTTAGCGTGCTAGCTTCAAGACCGCGAGGTTACGGGTTCGAGTCCCGTGTAAGGCATGGGTAATTATAAATGCATGTTGGCTTGTCAAATGACGAATGTTTCGGCGCTTTATAGCCCTCGTGTTGCTGACGGCGCCAGATAATCTGAAAACAACCAATCAATATGTCGCAGTACCCTCATTGTTTCTACTGCCCGCTGACAAGAACGCCGTATTGTCGAGACATTTGAAAACCATTGAACTTTATCCTTTTAGGAATATCACGATTATTCTGGTAGAGGATGTCCTCAAATGGAATGGCGTCGCTATGCAGCCGGACTTCCCACACTGGTGAGCTTTACTACCACACTAAAACTTACCTCTTTTATTTTTCATCGACAGCTACATACCAGGATTATGGGCTTGAACTGTATGTTTCTCAATTTCTTGATTAATTTATAACCTCAAACTTTGCTCATACTTTCTAGTGAAAACAACATTATTTTAAAAAGTTTCACCTTTACATTTACTTTAGTGGCACAAGAGTAACATGAAGGGCTCTAGGTAGTAGCTACACATGCTCTGAATATAGTTTCAACAATATCTGGACCACTGATATTGTTGAAGAAAAATTTTTCCAGAGGTTTTTTTAAAGCGAATCCGAACCGAATCTTATTTGAGTCTCGAATGGGAGCAATCCGAGATCCCCCCCCCCCTCCCCAGGGAGGAGAGTAGTGGAGAGGGAACGGGGGAAGGGAGCAGAGGCATTCCTTCACCAAAATTTTTTTTTAAGAGTTTATTTTTTATTATTTGCATCAATATAAACACAATAAATGGACAGTCTTTATTTTCACTCTGAATATTATGTCTAAATGTTACAACAGTAACGACGCGACTTAACGTTCTCTCACCTTTTTATTTTTCACCACACCATTGCCCCAGGAAATCGTGCTATACGACCTCGCCGCAGTACGGATTTATTCAAATTAGAGAAATCGGATGGACGACGTGATTGATTGAAATCGAATTTTCCAAAACTTGAATTGTTTTGACCGGTAAACGAAAAAAGGCAATTTCAGGCATGGATAGTTTGTGGAGTAGTTATACTTGCTCATTCTGTGGTAGCATATATAGTAAATTTCAGCGAAATGTCCCGGATGTGAATGAGTTGGGACAGACCTCAAATCACTCTTTTACAAGAATTGAAGATAGTGTGTTTGTTACTTACTGCCTGAAAACCTGCGTCTTTTCTCAAAGCCACCACCAGACTGCCGCCCTGAAGAATACAACGCGGAAGATGGCATCCTTCCACCCTTCCGTGGTGAATCCCTCTCCAAGTCCGACTACGTACCTCAGCCACATCTTACCTCGTCTTCCACTGTGGATGGTCTTACAACTTGTCATGGTGAGTTTATTTCCTGTATAAGTGCAGCAATGTATTAGGGTTGGGTTTTCTAAAGCCCCAAGAAATGATAAATTTCCTATAATTTTTTTTATTTAATTCTCACGGTTTCCTATGAATTCCTTTAACGCTTTGAATGCCACGGAATTTTGGCCAGATTGCTGTCTATAGAACCAATTTGATTTAACCTTTAACTGGGGTATGCGGTCTGACAGACCGCGAGTTATTTTTGGTGGAATACATCCACTCACTAAAATATTTCAACTTTGACTTTTATATTAATTTTTCCTATACTTTATTTTTTAAATTGATGTTCACTAATTTCTTTGGAGCAGCATAGACCACGTGTTGCCCATACAGCAAAATTATCAAACCACTCAACCACAGCATTCTTTGACACGTTGATTGGAGAAGAAATTAAACCAATGATATGAGTTGAATGCAACTCATATGGCAGTCAACGCGTTAAGCTCCTTAACTTATAATTTAAACTTTGCGCACATTGAAATCTAATCCTAACATGCAGAGGGCCAAAATAAAACTGCCCAGGAACTTATATTTTATATTTCGTCAATTAATTTACCTTTGCATTGTGTTTGTCCTGCCAGTTTTATTTTACCCAACACATACCTATAATTTTTATTGAGGACAACGAATCAATGTTTGGCAACTTACTTGCATTTCCATAGCTTCGCCTCCAACCGAGCCTTCATCCCAGCCGAGTTCCACCCAACGTCAATCCATCTCCAAGTCTGACTACGTACCCCAACCCCTTCTCCCCAGATCTCCCACTGAAAAAGACCAGGCAACTTCGCAAGACCATTCGACCTCCAAGTTTACTCAACAAAATGTCATCAGTCCATCCACTACTGATGGTTCTCCTCCTAAGCCATACATCAGCCGTCCTCCGATGATGCTATTGCCAGATCAGCAGCCAAAAGAATCCGAGTCTAAGGCTTCATTCCAGCCGTTTCCGATCCACCTTGCACGGTCTGCTAGGCCAGTTGTTCCACCATGGATACAAAAGCAACACGAGCTAAAAAGGCATGAGGCTCGCTGCGACCTGACTAGCAGCTATCAGGCGGACTACTGCGGAGTGAAGACTAAGGTAGATTATCGATTTACATTATCTGATCATTAATTTCCGGGCATTTCAATGTTTTCAGTTACTGTGGTATTTTGTAAAAATGTGTGACGAACCTGTTCACTTTCTGTTATTATTTACAGCTATCACTCTCTGAAAAAAAAACTACTAAAAAATATTTAGACTGTTTTGAATAGTAGGAAGCTGTTTCCGGCTGATATTGAACTGTTGTTGCCTCGTGTGCAAATAACAAATACAATACCTAGGCACTAGTAGTCACTTTTGTCCAGTGGTTAACACGCCTGGTCTACTGATCTAGGAGTCCCTGGATCGACTCCCCGTTAGCTCACTACATTGGTGACTACCGTACAACGAATCATGCTGCCATCTATCGGTGCCATCTGAAAATACTGATCAACCTCCACACTACCAACTCAGCAAGCAACCTCCTGCGACTTACTGCCACACAGCAAGCAACTCCTGGCGAATCATTGTTATACGCAACGCACTCAATTCACACGCAAGCAACTCAATCGTTCGCTCGCTTCGCGACTCACATGGAAGTGGCAATGTGGTGGTCTCGTGTACAAATAACAGATACAACACCTAGGCGCTAGTAGTCACTTTCGTCTAGCGGTTAACACGCCTGTCTACTGATCTAAGGGTCTCTGGTTCGACTCCCCCGTTATCGCACATTCGCTATAGAACCACTTTGATACAGCTAGAAGTGGAAATTCAGTTTCATCCCTAAAGTTCTCAATATTCTTGGCAGACAAGACTGATTTTTTCATATCCTTATTCATAAATCAGCTCCGTAAAGAATATGTAACCTAAATTATAGTTCTGAATACTGAATGCTTTTAGTTACTGTAGTTTTTTTTAAAACGGTACTTAAAAGTTTAAGAATTTCAATTTTTTAAAAGTATTATAAAAATGTACCTATTCTATATTTCTCTCTCAAAATTTTCAATAATGTTGTTGAACTCATTATTTATGTTCATAAAAAATTCGATTAAATTTCAAGCAGTAGGACCAGAAATATTTTGAAAATTGTATTTCATTGCAATACCATGGGACCTACTATTAGGGTTTTCGTTAAAATCGGGCATGCGCATAAGGTAGCTGCCATTGAAGACATTATCTTTTTTCAATGATTGCTAAAAAACGGCTTTGATAAAAATCGCTGTGGTAAAGACTCTTAAGGTTGGTTGGTTGTATTCAGATTATCTGGCGCCGTCAGCAACACGAGGGCTATAATGCGCCGAAACATTCGTCATTAGACAAGCCAACATACATTTACAAACACCCATGCCTAACACGGGACTCGAACACGCAACCTCGCGGTCAAAGACTCTTAAGGTGTTCTAAACATCACTAACCCCGAAATTCCCTTAAAAATGTTTTAATCGCGTAAAAAGTTCCAAAAGAATGCTTTCAATAAATGAATGATGAAAATATACAAACGGTAAATGACACAAATCCATGTCAGTATTATAGTATAATGGAAAGTTGTGCGATGTTCCACACCCATAGTTTTTTAATACATCTCTGGGAAACCGGCCCTAACGCATTTTTAGTTGCCCACGATCCATAATGCATGATCACTGATCAAAATTAACCGTTCAGAGATCTGCAAAATTATGGGTTGCTGTTTTACTTCAGGCAGCTATATAAAACAACCTAAAGTAAAATAATAGGTCGTGTTTTGGCAATTCTCTGAAAGCTGAATTATTTGCATTGATTGCTAATAAGAATATAGACATACCCAAGAAAACATTTACTAGCAATGGCCATTAATGATACAAGATTTCATAAAGTATTGTTGAGTTGGACGGGTTCGAAAGATTTGAAGCCAAAGCAGATCAAAACTTGCAGAAATTTATTCCAAAATAACTCTTCACAGTTCTCTTACAGCTCCAGAACTTCTCGTTATAGTAGACACAATACAGCTCTTTTCATCTCAATAGAGCACAAAACAGCAGTTAAAAACTTAACAACTGCTAAATCACAGCAAAAGACAATGCAATACAGTTCGCTCAGTATCTCCAGTCAACTAGCTCCGTGACTCAAAATCAGTCAACTAACTCCATCACCCGCTCCCTGAGCTTTTATAGGGGAGGTGAATGTACGTGAACCTTCTTGAAACTCCTAGAGGTAGACATTTGGAGAACTTTCCAGATTGTAGTCGAAAAGTCCTATTACATGTACATGGGATACATGAAATACATGTACATGGGATACATGTACCTATACATGTACCGAAAATGTCGCCAAATGGTCGCCAAGTTTGGCGACAAAAATTCGTCGCCAAAACCATCGCCAACTTGGCTCTATCTCGCCAATTTGGCGAGATTCCCATTACCATAATGTTAAATGTCCTGCTCCTTAAAACTCGCTTCCCAGAGTTACCTCTGTAAAACTCGTTATCAAGCATTGAGATGCTCACTGCAAGGAAGCCAATTAAGGCGAACTATTGCACTGGCTTATGCAAAATGTACATAAATTTTCCTATTTACAAAATTAACACTACTAAATATTTACAAATATACAAAAATTCGTAACAGTATTTCTTGACGCTTTTGTTCTTTCTTTGGGTACAATAAACGATACTATAAATTAGTAAATGAATTTCGTGGTGGTTCTCAAAAACCATCGAAATTTTAAAAATCAATAACTTTTGTCATTTTTATTATTTTCTATTAATTTTCTTCAATTTTTCAACATATAACTTTAAATTTGCGATACATTAAAATATAATTCCCATCTATATGAATATATTGTGCGAAATAAACTTTAGCATTGCATTTGTATTTCAACAGCTCCGCAGAATTTGCCTCGAAATACCAGCCTACGCAGATGGAAAAGCAGTTGATATTCCAAAAATTTCCAACTCATCCTCGACAAAATCTCCGAAGCAGTGTCTTCATGATCACGACAGTCTCCAACACCACCTACACGATTACGTCAGATCCCTGCTATATCGCACCACCTCTGGAGCCACTTATTTACCACCAAGTGCTTTCGGAGGTCCACCTTGTCATCCGACGCAGTTGAGTTGTCCTGCCGATGACATGTCGTCACAGAAGAGCAAAATTCATTGCAACCAGGCGTTACGAAGAAAAACAGCAACGTGACGATTGATAACATGTTAAACGAAATCTTACAAAAGCATCAGGAATTGGACAAAGTATCGTTAGTTGGCGAATGATCTTAAAAATTTAACTTTAAAAAAAAATACTTAGCTATAATAATCATATTTACCAATGAGCTTTTCGCATATCTTATTTTACTGACTGTGTATAAAAAAACACGTATTCTTATGTATGTATATAAATTAATATTATTTGTAAAATGTTTATACTAGAATAGTTGTAAGGTACCTAATAGACTGAGAGGCGACTGCAATTTTTGGACCCCATCGAACATCATTCTGAATTTTTTATAGAAATTAAGGAAAAGTGAGTAGATTACGAATCCACTGGTCTGCCGTGGCAAAAATGGCCGAAACTGGTTAAAAATCGACTTTTAATAAGTTGAACTAAATCCAATTGCCAAATGCGCCATAACTTGACAAATAATGAGTATTTTTTTTTTATTTGTAACCATCACTCTTTAATTTTCAATTAAGAAGGTTGCAGACGATTCAGATATCTGGCGACGGTCTACTTTCATCTATCTATTAAAAGGGAGCCAAGTTGACAAAAAATATTACGTCACTTATGACGTAACTGATGTCGCCAATTTGGCTTACTTTTAAAAGATATAAGTTTTCCGAGCCAAAGATCAGAAATCGTTTGCGCTTTTTCTCATTGAAAATCAAAATGAAGTGTGTTGCCAGACGAATAAGTTTGTTCTATTTTTGGCAAGTTATGACATATTTGGCAATCGGATTTTAGTTCAACTCATTCCAAGTCGATTATTGATCAGTTTCGGCCATTTTTGCCACGGCAGACCAGTGGATTCCAAATCTACTCACTTTTCTCCAATTTCTATTAAAAAATCAGAACGATGTTCGATGGGATCCAAAAATTGCAGTCGCCTCTCGGACTATAATGTACCCTTTGAAAAATAATGAATATAAAAATCCCTTTAATTCAATATACACGAAATATTTATTACCATAGCGTTGATTCTGTTGTCAGAATGTGCTTGGTGTTGTCATCTAATTTTAAATATTAGAAACGTCCCTAACACCAAAATATGCGGCAAACTACGTTTCAAAATTTGTTTAAAATGAATCTTTAAATTTAAGCTTACTTTACTATATTCTCAACAATTCTGTATAAATGTTAGGTTTCAATTCAAGTTTCAAGAGTTATTTTATCCCGAAACACGCAACGCAACGTTGAATTGTCTGGACTTCACTCCAAAATGAACTTAAGCTTTTACGTCAAATTATCTTTTATTGATTGTATTCTGATTAAGGAGACTTGGTACCCTTTTTTTTTTCGCAAGAAATTATAAAAATATTGATTTTCTATTTTTTTTTTTTTTTTTTTTTTTAGTGTTTATATTCTTTGAAACCTACTCCTTATTCTAGCGAAATTTTGAGCTAATTCAATAACTGCAATTGCATAAAAATTATGTATTTATAAATATTTTTTTGGAGAATTTAGCAGAGCTGCATACATCCTTCGATGTTGTGAATGCATTTTTCTCAGTTCATGTTTTTTGAAATTTCCACCTTACTCAAAATGTTAAAACTCAAGCAAATATAAATTAAATTACTTGAAATTTTTTTGTGTTATTCTAAAGATCTACTTGACAAAAATAGGCATGGGTTTTTGAATACAATCTAAATTTTTTTTTTTTATGAATTTTTACCTATAGGTAGAGTGTTTATTATTTTTCTTCAAAACTATTTTACTTATTGAAAATCCGATACCTAAAAGTTAAGAATATATATTAGAAACATTAAAAAAAAAATTAAAAAAAAAAAAAAAAAATCAGGAAAAAGTATTGAAAAAGGAAAAAGAAAATGGAATTTGAAATTTTATTGATTTTTAAAAAAATTTAAAAAAATTTACAGCACTATGTAAAATTTTTTAAAAATAAAATTTAGTTTTGACAAGTAATACTTTCAATTAAGTAAAAAATTTAATTTTAAAGGCTTAGGTTAAAAAAAATAGTTTTAAACTTTAACATAATTTGGGCAACAGAAAATAATTTTAAGATTGATCGGTTAAAATTCTTTTACTTACATAGCTACTACGCTATGCAACGTTGAATTGACTGGACTGCATTTCATAATGAACTTTTGCATTCACGTCTATTTATCTTCCATTTATTCTGATTAAAACAATCTTTCGTACAGGAAAGAATTTCAACAATGATAGGTACAAATTCTTTCTCTTTTGGCTTTACAGAGTTGGTGATGATCGTAGCTCTTGTAGTAAAATATTTCTATGTTCAATGTCTAAAGCGAAAATTGGAAATTTTGCTAAAAAATTTGTACCCCCGTCTTTAAAATTCGTTATCATCACTCAATCCTTCAACATTCTTTCGATTCAGTTTTGAATTTGTATATTAGTAGTAACAACTACAAAGCAGGTCAAGCTAGGTTGCGGGTTCCGAGTCCCGTGTTAGGCATGGGTGTTTGTAAATGTATGTTGGCTTGTCTAATGACGATTGTTTCGGCGTATTATAGCCCTCGTGTTGCTGACGGTGCCAGATAATCTGAAAACAACCAACCAACTTTAATGAATGTGGAAAGCCGACCAAACGGTATAGTGGTTAGCGTGCTAGCTTCTAGACCACGAGGTTGCGGGTTCCGAGTCCCGTGTTAGGCATGGGTGTTTGTAAATGTATGTTGGCTTGTCTAATGACGAATGTTTCGGCGCATTATAGCCCTCGTGTTGCTGACGGCGCAATATAATCTGAAAACAACCAACCAATCTAAAAAGTCTACTGCAAGCTTGTCAGTTCAATCGTTCAATGATTTATAATGTTGAGCTATATGCAAGAGGCTATTAAAAAGTTCGGTGAATTAATGGATACCCTAAGCAACTCGAGTTAAAATTGTGACTACGCCATAGTCTATAGACCACGCGCATACGCAGGGACACTGAGAGGCGTAGCAAAGAGCGCATGAAACCAACTCAGACTCTTATCTGTCTGTTTCATGAGCGAATTGTTATGCGCCGTGTCTCCATACATCGCCCCATGCGTATGCGCTCACGTTGCTTTTCACACATCACGTTGTTTAAATCACGTTTTTTTTTTTTTTTAGATATCAGTCCATTCACGGAACTATTTAGAGATTTAGACGCGCCTTGTGTTCAGCAAGTTGAAAAGCTGTAATTATTATTATTTATTTAAAAATGTTCTACTATTTTGTTTTTAACAACCCATAAGTCAAAGTCCTTTGTTCATAACTAGTTACAGAGAAAAGTTTCCATGCATTTTTGGCTGCAAAAGTCAAGTAAATTTCTTGGAATATTTACCTTTTTAATTAGAAGAAATGTTTTTACTAAAATAATCTGTATATTATTAAAAAAAATAACTATATTTATTTAAACTAAGTATCATATTTACAGGATCATCATTAAAAAAACATAACACATAATAGCAACTTGTAGAATTTTAGCTCAACGCAAATCCTACCATTACGATAAAAGTTCCAAAACATAGATTTCAATTCTCTATTCATCTCTCTCTCTACATTCTATTGAAGTCCTAATACTGATTGTATTGGTTACGATATTCTGGCACTCTCGCATATCCGTAATGCTGTCGAGAAGCTACATGCTCATATGGTTCAGAATAACGAAATTTGTTTTGGGGCACCCAAATATTGTGGTGCTGCGGTGCTCTCTCGTGTCCAAACCTGTGCTGGGACGAAGCCTGCGCTGAGTCCCCGTGTCTTCTAGAGTGCTTCCACCAAGGATATGGTTTGGATACCGTGGAATGGTGTGGGTGGTTCTGCAGGTGGCCGTGTGGCTCCTGCTCCTTCGATCGTTGACTCACCACAAACTGGTGGTGGGGGTTATTCCTGTAATCGTGGTGGTGATTCCCATGAGGTTGGTGGAGATGGCCATGATTATGGTGGTGATGTCCAAGTCCTGAAGGGGAACTTGGATCATTCAATCCTGTTGGAAACGCTCCTGTGTCATGGTGATGGGTATTCTGGTGAATTTGCGGAGAATGCTGAGGTACCCAAGGATTATGGCGTCCTACTTCTGGTACTTCAGGAACTTTTATGTGTTTTTCTTTTTTCAAAGGGACTTGATCGAAAGGCTCAGACTGAGGTTTCCGGTAGTAAAAAGAATGGTGTTCAGGTGATACCAATGGTTGAGAAGCACGTCCATGTTCTACCACCGGAGCAGGTTCTGGCAAACTATGATGCACAGGTTCTTCGAGATCCTCTTCCGATACCGGAAGTCTTCCATGAGTTCGTACCACTGGAGGATACAGAGATCCCTTCTGTTTACCCTCATCGTCGTAGGATTCGTAGCCATAGTGATGACCTCCACCAGCATTGTCTGGCGAATGCACATTAGAATGACGCTCTTTACTGCCATGTGACTTATGACTTCTAGCATAGTACTCAGGCTTATCCTCGTGATGGGAATGCACAGGAACTTCCCCCTTCTTCACCTTGTGCTTCGCATGCTTCTGCTTGTGTCCGCTAGCCTCGTGATGACCCTCTCGCTTCCTGTGCCCTTGCTTATGACCAGTGATATGTCCGCCTTCCTCATAGTGCGCATCATGCTGTGAATCGTGTCCTCCTTTTCCCCAAGCGTGTTTCTCGTCCCCTGCATCCAACTCTTTATTCTCGCCTTCTCTCAGGTAGCCCTTCGAAAATCTCCCTCCTTCCAGCTTTCTGTTCTCGTGCTGGTCATCGTACTCGTGGTGGTGGTCGTTGTCAAGGAATTCGTCGTGGAATGTCTTGTGGTCACCGTACTCTTCCTTGTGGTAGACGTTTTTGAAACCGTGCTTTTTGTGGCCAACGCTCTTCTCACGGTGCTTTCCAAGCTTATGTTCTTTGAGCGCCTCGGCACCGAACTTCTCGCCTTCGTCATGCTCGTTGACGTGCTCGTTCTCTTTGTTCTCCGAAGCACGGTCCTTGTGGTGTTTATCGAACGACGCACCGCCTGTAGGAGGAATAATATATAATAAGTAATAGTGATATTTATTTGATGCACAACTGTACGAGTGCAACAGTCGATGTACTACTGCAACTAAATAATGTGAGCTGAATGTAGATAAAGATGTTTTAACTTAAATAAAAAAATATAAAAAAAATAGTCTCTTTTTTTTATTGATCGTATAGAATTTTATAACAATAACTTACAAAAGTGTTTTTCTTTTGAAAAAAAATCTTCGTATTTTAATAAATTTCATTATGTAGCGAAATTTTTTAAATAGAGTTAGGAATTATCAAAAGACATTATTTTTGCACTTTTAAGATTTAAAAAAAGATATATTTTTCCTACAAATTTGAACAAAGACAAATATTGTTTACATAACACTCGAAGTCCTATTTTCACGATAGATAGCCGATTAATTTGGAAGCAAGGAAAAATTGCAAACTTACTTTTTAAATGAGGAACTGACTTAAATACTTTAAATGAATTCAAGTATATCATCTACTATATAAATGCATTGAATTCGCTGTTTTGAAAGACACATCATATGGACAAAAACAATTAGTATCATTTCTGCTGATTTTCCTCCAAGTCATTTGCATTGCTCGTTTTCCTTTATTCTATTGAATACATGTTTTAATTCATATCCAATCGCGGACTTTTATTTATAATTCATAAGTTCCCAACCAGTTCGTATATACCTAAGACATTCCCTAGCACAGTGCACAACCCTACTCACCCTCTTTGAAATCCTGGTCCGTCCCCTTGATGCTGAATTCCTTCACTGTCTCATCATCCAGCTTCTTGTCCTCATTGTGGTATCCCCGGTCATGCTCTTCCTCGTTGTGCTCTTCATTGCCTTCCTCCTCTATGAACTCCTCATCTTTCCCACCATGGCCACCTTTCTCGACGTCATGATCATCCTCGTTTAAAATGTAGCGACCATCGGCATGGCGTCCTTTGTATCGAGACGTCTTCCACTTCGATTCCGAGGGTTCGATTTCACTCTTCTTGCCATCTTTGTGATATAATGGAACCTCTACATCGTAATCTTTGTCCTGTTCAGTACCTCCTTTGAATTGGCCATTGTTATCCTTTTTCGGGATGTACCGTTTGGCGCTGTGGAGTTCCTTTGACGATTTCAGCTTTGGTTTCAACGATTCTATTGTGCTGATTTTAGCCTTTTTGTGATTGTTGTGCCCTACATCATGCTCGCCATAGTCTTCGTCTTTCTTTAGATGGCCACTGGCATCTTGGACAGGATCCTCTTCGAGGATGTAGCGTCCTTCCTCTCCTTGACGCCATTTGTATCGAGACTTCGATTCAGAGGGCTCCAACAGGATGGTGTCAGAAGACGATTTTTCAAAGCTAGGCTCGTCCACATTTTTAGGCAAAGAGATTGGTGACTTCTTTGACCATGCCAGTGAAGTGCTGAGTAGGAGGAACAAAACTGTAATGGAACTCTGGAATAAAAGAGGGAATAATAAGAGTGCTTTTTTCTTTCAAATTTTCATTTCAAATCTTAATGTATCAAGACCACAATTATGTTGAAACTGAACTGTAATTGAGTGCCGTAACTTATCACGAAGAAGGATTTGTGGTACCAAGGCATAAAAAGACTTGGCCGATATATGGACCTCTAGCTTCCGTTCCGTTCAACAGATCGAGATGAAATTTCAAGTATATTTATTCAGAGGTAAGAGCTCGAGATTCTGCGAGTGGCAACAAAATGGCGCTCATGGTTATGGTTATATTTACAGAAACTCGAAATTTTCGAAAGTAAACACTTACTTTTACCTGTTGCAAAATGCTCATCGCTTGCGAAAACCCTAATAAGCGTTGGAACGGTACGTGTATCACTAAAACAAACCGGACGCGTTATGTACGCACAAAAAAACAGCTCTGCGAACGACCAACAAAAACAAGAACGGGGAGCACGGTGGAAATTTGCATATGATTGAGACAAAAGTTCACATTAGACGCCATCACTGGCGATTTTATCGGTTTTCTACGCTGAATATCTGGCGAACGGTCTCCAATCGTGTTTCTGTTAGCCGTTTGCAGAGCTGCTTTTATGTGCGAGCATAACGCGTCCGTTTTTTATGATACACCTATCGTTCCAACGCTCTTTAGGGTTTTCGCATACCCTTTTGCACGTTTTGCAATAGGAAAAGTAGGTGGTAGGTGTTGCCATTCGAAAATTTATAGTTTCTGTAACTATAACCGTAACCGTGAGCGCCATTTTATTTTCATTCAAAGAATATCGAGCTCTTACCTCTGATGAGTAACTATACCTGAAATATCATCTCAATCTATTGAACGGAACGGAAGCTAGAGGTTCATATATTGGCATAGTTACTTTATGACCATCTATATATCTATATAGTCAAGGCTGTGATTTGGAGGGTGATATGGAAAACTCAGGCAAGCGTTAGATTTTTAATGCACCAAAACAATTTGAAAACATTTTCCTTCTCGATTTTTATTTTAAATTTCATTCATTCATTTTTTTTCTTCCTCCCCCCCCCCCCCCTTCGTTTCTTCAATTGCAACCAAAGTGTGATAAAATTGTCATCTATAATAATAAAACAAGCTGTGTGTGTGTCTGTCTGTGGCACTGTGGATCTATAGAAACCTACTTAAAATTGAAGTAGAGCTCTGAAATTTTCAGCATAAATAGTTTTGGCCTTCTAATTTTATGCATCATAAACAGAATGTTAAAATTTTAATTAGTTATTTTTTAATTAATTTTTTTAATTAATTAATAAATATGTTACAAAACGATATCTAATAGGGCTGCAGATCTGAAATTTTCAACATAAGTAGTTTTGGCCTTTTAATTGGTCTTTTAAAAAACAGAATTTTAAATTTTTATTTTGTTCTTTTTTAATTAATTTTTTTAATTAATTAATAAACATTTTACAAAACCACTACTAATAGGGCTACAGCTCTGAAATTTTCAACATAAGTAGTTTTGGCCTTCTAATTGTATACATCACAAACAGAACGTTAAAATTTTAATTAGTTATTTTTTAATTAATTTTTTAATTAATTAATAAATATGTTACAAAACGATATCTATAATAGGGCTGCAGATCTGAAATTTTCAACATAAGAAGTTTTGGCCTTTTAATTGGACTTTTAAAAAACAGAATTTTAATTTTTTTTTTTTTTTTAATTAATTTTTTTAATTAATTTATATATTACAAAACGATTTCAAATAGGGCTATAGCTTGGAAAATTTCAACATAAATAGTTATGGCCTTCTAATTGAATTTTTGAAAAACCGAATTTTTTAATTTTTTTTTTAATTAATTAATTAACAAATATTTTACAAAATGATTTGTAATTGGGCTACATTTCTGAAATGTTCAACACAAGTAGTTTTGGCCTTCTAATTGGACTGATAAAAAGAAAATTAAAATTTTAATTTAGATTTCCGCAATGCGAGGCATCACAGCTAGCTTAAAAATTGCACATGTTAAAATTTCGTAGCGAAGCACGGGTATTTAGATAGTTTTTTTTATAGAGCTCGATAAGTCAAATTGGGAACGCTACGAAAAAAACTCAATATTTATATTTTGTCATTGGAATTTTCCATGTCACTAATCATGATCAATCATTCAAGTTCATCAATATTTTGAAAGTATTCAAGCAAAGGAGTCTTTAACTAGACTTTTTCAATAATAAGTTAATATAGTCTAAATATAAGTTCAATAATCCACTAACATTCATTTACGATGTTATAGTTTCAGACTGTGGTTTTACCAACTCCTTATAATAGTTAAACTAGATAATTTACGCACCACTGAAATGCAGGTTGTAAAGCAGAAATCTTTCCTTCCCCATAGTTTCAATTTTTTTTTTCTAATCAAAGATTGATCAAATTACAATTTCATGGAATAAATGTCTAAATAACGATTCAAGTCCAATCAAAAGTCTCTTGTAAATAAACACATTTTTATTAATTGATGTGAGTTAAATAATTGTTTATTAACATACTTTCCAAAGCTAAACAACTTCAACGTTAACAAATATCTTAACCAGTAACGCAGCGTTATTATTCTGTTTAATCCAACAAATTAAATCTATATTAACAAGAGAAAACTTTAAATAAAAAAAAAAGAGAAATTAAGAAGAACAGAAGCAGGCATATCTAATAACCGATGATTTCATACGATAAACTCACTTTACATACATTACTATCCGATTTACCTAAAAACTTATTTGATTTTCACCACTTACTTTAGTTCGAAAGAGTCAACTGCTTCATGATTTCATTCAATTCCTAATATAATTTAATTTAATATCTATTAATTTCATCTAATATAACTTAATAGGGTAATGACTATCTTATCTAACAAGACGCACAAGGATAAGATGGTAATTATCATACTCAGTCTACAAGACCGAACATCGCGTGTATACGTGTATATGCGTCACTGAACTTGTTGTCTATGTATTCGATATTGCAGAGAGTGAGGATTTACCAAACGATAAATTTTATAATTTGGTATCTTATAATGAAACTATTAACACGTAAGGAAATAATTTATACTTCCTAACACTAACATTGAACAAGGGTCCAACATTTATTGTTACTTTAATGAATGCAAACGGTATAGTGGTTAGAGTGCTAGCTTCTAGACCGCGAGGTTGCGGGTTCCGAGTCCCGTGTTAGGCATGGGTGTTTGTAAATGTATGTTGGCTTGTCTAATGACGATTGTTTCGGCGTAATATAGCCCTCGTGTTGCTGACGGCGCCAGATAATTTGAAAACAACCAACCAAGTATAGTATAGACCGAGTTTAGTATAGACATGTGTCAACAACTACAAAGCAGGTCAAGCTAGGTTGCGGGTTCCGAGTCCCGTGTTAGGCATGGGTGTTTGTAAATGTATGTTGGCTTGTCTAATGACGATTGTTTCGGCGTATTATAGCCCTCGTGTTGCTGACGGTGCCAGATAATCTGAAAACAACCAACCAACTTTAATGAATGTGGAAAGCCGACCAAACGGTATAGTGGTTAGCGTGCTAGCTTCTAGACCACGAGGTTGCGGGTTCCGAGTCCCGTGTTAGGCATGGGTGTTTGTAAATGTATGTTGGCTTGTCTAATGACGATTGTTTCGGCGTATTATAGCCCTTGTATTGCTGACGGTGCCAGATAATCTGAAAACAATTAAATCTGTACTTGGAAGTAAGAGATAAAGTGAAGTAATAATTCAACATTTTATACATTGCTGTTTATTCAGATTCAAATACTGCTTCTAAATGTTCATAATTTCATAAAATTAAATTAATAGAGAACTTTAAAATGTGTTATTTTCATTGCTTGTCTTTATATGGAACGAGAATAGAAATTTAACTTAAAAGAAACTTTCTCCAAAGGTAAAAGTTGACCAAGTGTAACAATATTTCTTAATAAAAATACTTATATCTTTATACAAAGGTGTATAATACATTTTTATAATAGTACGAATATAGGTTGTTTTTTTTTGTTTTGAAATCTTTAAATAACTTTTTCTCAGAATTACTACATTTAAAGGTTTAAAGGTTAATGTTATTTCTATTTAGTAGTTTTTTGACATATGGAGTGTTTTCAAGAGGGGGGGGGGGGAGGATTTCAGTGGTTTTAGTTGTAGGGGGACGCATGGGTATTTTCTTGAAAAGTGGGGAGACGCGTCACCCCGCGTTTATCCACACTTATAACACTAGCCATAGCAGTAGTACTGCTGATTGTTGAAACATAAAACAAACTACCTTTATTTCCACTAACACTTTTCCCAACACCTTCAACTCTCACTCCTTCTTCAACATTTGCAATATTTAACAACTTAGCTGCCAGTGTCTTGAACATGGGAGTCAGTCAGAAGCCAACTTTCTTTTTTGTTCTTTATTTGTTTAAAAAGTATTCAAATGTTATTAATTAAGTACCATTTGCATATATAAGGTAATTAAAATTAAAAAAATAAGAAATCAAAAATATCACGCACCGGCGCGAGACCGGCACTGCTAAAGGAATTCTCTCTATCAGTGCCGGGTCTCGCGCCGGTTCGAGATCATGATTTTACACACTTTACTTTACATAAATCGTTTATTATTTATATTTTTGTAATCATTTTCAAAACAATATTTGTTTATTAAGGGGTTAAGGCAAAAATTTCGAAAATTTCTTTTTTTATATTTTAGTGGAAATATATAGCCTGCAATTCTAGCTTTCAGTACATACCTTACTTTTGCTGATCCGAGAAGAATTAAGAATATTATTTGAGTTTTTGTAAGCGCGCATAGCAGAAATCGTATGTATTTCAATTTCTTAAATTGCATTTTTCTCTTCATGTGTATTTTAAGATTTTTAGGTATTCGATTTGTTCCTTGCGATTCAAAAGTTGATGTATTTTTTTTAAATTTGGATATATTGTTTACTATACTATTTTGAACATAATTGTGCATGGATTTTGGAATCGGGTATTTTTTTATTGTTTTACAGTAATTATCGTAATGCTTCTATTTAAAAAGTTTAAATTTTTTCCCATAGTACCAAAATTTTACTTTTAAATAATTAACCAATGAGTCAAATTCAAAATCCATGCACAATATTATGTCAATATATATTCAATTAGCTTGTACAAAAAAATTGAGACAGATTGCAAAAAATTTGAATCGCAAGGAGCGTTTTTAAAATTACGGAAAAAACGCTAAATTTTTCAATAAAAATTTAATTTCTTGAAAAAAAATCAATACAAATTTTTGAAATTTTAGGTTGTGTTTCATCTAATTGCTATTGAACTGCATAAATAATTTCATGAATTTTAGACAAAAATTGAAGAATTTTTATTTTTGACTGAACAGTCCCCTTAATCAACAATCTTCCAAAGTCATTTTAAATTTAAATGATAGATACGTTAGCATGTTACTTCGCGCTATGACGGCGCCGTACTGGCTCATAAAAGTTGGTCGGTAGGCATCTCTCGCCGGCGCGAGACCGGCAGCTAAGTTGTTAAGCTCATTTTCTTTCAAAAGATCACAAGAAAAGACAACATAACACGAGACATAACCTCATAGAAATCGCTCAACCTTTAATCAACACAGCTGAACAAAAATAATCGATTCCCTAAAAGTAGCAGGTTAGCCAACAGTAATCTATATATATAATTCTCTTGCGTAACGTCCAAATTCGGCTGTATTTCTGTGAGCAGAATGGCAATGATCTTCTAAATGTACTTTATGCATGAATTTCCAAATTCAGCAATCCAGCCAATCACAATATATCTTTTGAAATTTGACTAATACAACTGGCAACAGCAACAACTTGGATTCGCTATATTTTGTTTTTCTAATTACAGTCTACAGATAGAAATTATTGCCTGTTTAAAACGTATTGATTTAATAGTTACGATGATGTAAGAATAAATGGATCCAAGGTGTGTATTTTTTTTTTGGATTAGAATTTCGGATAAACCAGACTTTTCGGAAAAGTTATCTGCTGAACATGTTCCGGAGGTCACCGGGTTGCATTCAGCGCTAAATCGCCAACTTTCAAAAAGTCGCTGTGAGACATTGTGCAGTAAATCTGAACCTATATTCATTTCTAATCAGTGCAAATTCAGCTATCGAATTGAAAACTATCAAATTAACGAACAAAACCACCCACTCAACTTCAAAATCTCATATGATATTAAAAAAAAACTTTTGGCGGAATAGGGTTAATTTTCTCGCCAAATTTGATTTTCAAAAAATGCCTGTTGATTGAATGCCGGATAATTGGCTGTTTATTTTATTTTCTAAGTATCGCAAAAAAGATTATGAGAACATATGATTGCTTCGTTAAGAAATTTCTATAAACAACTTTAATTATTTTAGTGCTTCATACGATACCAGCCCGTAAATTTTAATTGTTCAATGAAATAACCATCTTTTTTAAATATATGTACGATACTGTTTATTTTTGTTGTTTTCCAAGAACTTTCTACTACGTTGTCACACTGTCCCTGCTTAACGCGTCTCGACAGCAGTAGTATAATGACGTGGCAAGTATTCTAGCTCTTCATAATTAACAAAATGTTTTCAATTTCATGGCATTATGCAGCTGAGATAGCTTTTTGCTAGGGCATATTTTAATGCTTCACTTTGAGGCGAGCAAAGCGAGCCAAGGGGATTGCATAGCAATCCAGGGGGTTGGCGAGCATCAGCGAGCAGGGGGCGGAGCTCCCTAGTTATTAGTAAAAACTATTGAAATATATAGGTCTGCACTATGAAAATGTCCACCCAGTTTTTCAGAATAAACAATTTTGTGGAAGCTTATAACTAGTGGGTAGAGCTCTTTTTTATTTCAACTAGCAAGTTTTGGAAATGACTTCATGAAAGCCGCCATCTTAGATGCTAGCAAGTAGGTAGTTTTGGAACAGTATCTGAGTTTGCAACAAGACAGTTTTGGAAATGGAATGAAATGTAACTATAGGCCCGGTTTGAATTTGTACTCAATTTTCAGTCCTTATTTTAATTGGATTTAGAAACTTTAGCCACTGTAAAACTATTTTAAAATGTGTATTTCAGTTGTGCCAACAACAGGCAATTAAAATTTCAACTTTTCAAATTTGGTCAACTAGGCACTTTTGGAAATGGACGACTCATATATAGGATGAAAATAGCACAAATTGTGAGAGCATTATTTAATAAAAGAGTATATTCTAACTAAAGTTTTCACAGAAATGAAATTTTTGTCTTATCTAACTGGTTTTATCCGAACCCTTTTGAGCCGATCAAACGGCATGGTGGTTAGCGTGCTAGCTTCTAGACCGCGAGGTTGCGGGTTCCGAGTCCCGTGTAAGGCATGGATGTTTGTAAATGTATGTTGGCTTGTCTAATGACGAATGTTTCGGCGCATTATAGCCCTCGTGTTGCTGACGGCGTCAGATAATCTGAAAACAACCAACTGAAGCCTTTTGACTCCATCACGAATGATTGTCAAAGAAGACATAGTTAATTTTAAAGAACTTAGTCTCAAAAAAACGTTGAATATGTAATGGTTTTGGAATATTCTCTGGGAAAGGAATTCCTCAACAGATTTAGTGTGTTAATTCGATGGAAACATTCTGAATTGATACATCTAATTGACGTGTATGTGGAAAAATGGTGGGAGCTCATGCAAAAATGTGAAATCTTGTACTGATGAGAATCTACCACAGATTGGCCCTTTCGGTAGCCCTAGCTCCATTAAATTCAAATCAATCAACCAACCAACTGATGAGAATCTATCTAACTGTGTGAGTCATCGGACTGACATAATTTAGAAGTTAAGCGTCTGTCAATGCATTAAAAAAAATCTACGCATTAAAAAAATGTATTCTGTTTTTGGTTCAAATAAGAAAATACAGGGTCATTTAAAAAGGAATCGGTAACTATGGAATAACATAACTGCGAAACAGCGAGAGACAGAAAGAAGAGACTAGTAGAATGGTGGATAGACGGGTGAAGAATTTTAAACACAATGGTTTGAAAAATTATTTGCAATATTGAAATGTGACAGCTAATTCTTACACGATCTCAATACAGCGGAATAAGATCATTGTTTTCTCATGAAAATATGTGGTATGATTCCTGTATTGGATAGTGCAGTGCAAATCATTACTTTTGCAAAATGCAGTGGGTTTGAAAGAAACAGAAACGGGTTTTTGGTCTCCCAAATACAGCTTGTTTTGTTTAGTGATATTCACTGGTAAATCACATGCAGCCATCATCAAATTTACTCCAATCAATTTTAAAAACTTATGTATTTAAAATTCTATACCTGTGAATCCATATATCATCTGTCTCTCACTTCATTGGCAATTATTCAATTTCAAAGTTAAGGATTCCTTTTTAAAAGAACCTTTACTATACTAAACTTCAACTTAACTAGACATCAGTTAGACGATAGATCGTCACAGTGCTCGTAGGTATTTAATCCATTTTGGCGGCGTGAAAGCATAATGTTCGCCAAACCACAACCCTGTAGAGAACAAAAGGCTCTAAGGTTTGGCGAGAATTATGTCTTCACTCCGCCAAAATGGATTAAATACCTATGAGCACTGTGACGATCTATCGTCTAACTGATGTCTAGTTAAGTTGAAGTTTAGTATAATGTCAACCTTTATGTGTTTTTGGTGTGAAGACCTCTTTACTTTCAACAACCCATAAGTATACATTAGGCAGGGCCGAAAAAGTCAAAGTATCTTGGATTTTTTAGCGGTAGTGCGGAAAAGTTGTGGACTCTAATTATTAAAAAGTGTGTAAAATCTTGAAACTCTGAATTGATATCTTCTGTCGCCTCAATGGGTCGAAAGTTGTGAAAATTGGTCCATAAATGCCTAAAATTAAAAAATTAAAAATAAGCACACATTTCGTTGATCATTTTGCGGTACTGCTTAAAAGTTATTGTTTTTCAACAACAACACCTGCAAATTTTTTTTAGAAATATACGTTAATATCGTCTGCCGTCTTGATTGCACCAAATTTAAAAATTGAATGCAATTTTTTAAATAACTATAGGGGTGTAGGGACATCACACAACTTTCAATTACACTATACTGTTGATGTAGATTTGTGTAATTTATCATTTTTATATTTTCATCAGTGGCTTGGAAAAAATTGCCAGCTAGGCGATACTTTTTGTAATAATTCTTACATTAGATCTTTTTTGAAAAAAAAAAAAAAAAAAAAAATAGAAAAAAATGGGAATTTTGGCGATATTCTTATCAATAATTCTTATATTATCCTTTCTTGTAAGTGAAACTGAGAAGAGATATATAAAAAAAAAAAAGAAAAAAAAAAAGAAAGAAACGATCGTTGATGAGGTATGCTCAAGGAAAGAGAACTCTGTGTTAAAGGGATTATTTTTTCAACTTTTTAAGCCATTGAAGCAATTTTATGTGAATTTCGGATGTGGGGCTGTTTAGAACACCTTAAGAGGCATTACCACAGCGATTTTGAACAAAATCGTTAGAGCCGTTTTTTGGCAATTACTGAAAAACGTGATTTTTTTCAATGGCAGCTACCTTACACGCATGCGCGATTTTGGCGAAAACCTTAACGGTAGGTGCCATGACTAACACCAACTCGCACACCAAATTTGAATATCCTAGGTCAATTTGTTCCTGAGTTATGCTGACCACATACACACAGACATAAATTTTTTCTAGATCAATTTTTTGAAATCAGGATGTTCCAAAACTTGGAGATTTTTTTTTTTTTTTTTTTTTTTTTTTTTTTTTGACAGAATGCTGTACTTTCATTGCCCTTTGTATACATATAGGTAATTGAAAGTAGAAACACATTACACTTTCCTCATTGTAATGCGAAAATAAACTTTTTTCCATCTTTCAGACATACAAATTACAAAACCATTATTGATTGTAATCTCTTTTGGACTGTTTTTCTGGCTTTTTTTTTTTATTATTAAAATTTTTAGCCTGTGGTTTCTGGATTCTATGGTTGCTCCATCCCTAATCTGCGGTCAAACTACTTTTCCGGAGGCTTCACAGTGTTTAGCTTTACAATTTGCTCGATTGCTTGTGTGTGAAGGATATTTAATAAAATCCTAAGCCGTCCATTGGCACACAGTCCTATATCATCTTCAAAAGTTCATAAAAACTGATCTCTCTGAGAAAAAGAGGTAACCTGAAGGTTATCGGCCCACCCCCGTTTTGGGGGTATACCGACTGCAGAAACATGATGACGGCAGTAGCGTAAACGACAGCATTGCCCGCCCACTTTGAGAGTAGCAAAAAGCCAACATCCCGAAGGGATCCCAGCAATCCGCCCCTCTCTGCCCCTCAGTGACGGCAACTACAAAGCTACCCTCAGATAGGGGCATGATTTGATTTATGTCCGCAGGAGTGCGGGGGCGGGGAATAAGCAGAGCTCCCAAATTTGCTAGGGAGACTGACCACCGCTCCCCCATCTCCTGCGAGGCTCAGGCGCCCCGGGATCGCCACACCCGTACTCACCGAAGCGAGCCCCTGGGGGGGGGGGGGAGAGAAAAAGAGGGAATGTTACATAACAAGTTTACAAGTTCCTGAGATCTGCGTATTTTGTAGATCCAAGGTTAACAGCAGGAATAGCGAATTTGCGAATGCAATTTTCATTTGGGCCATTTCCCCTTGCTTTTGCTTTGATAATCAGTTAAGCTGTAAGGGTCCAAATATGGCTTCTCTCGTCAGTTAAAATGAGCATAGGCAAAACTTATGTCCATTTGGGCAGCCAGGAGTTTGTCAAATATCCTCCATGCACACAAGCAGTCGAACAAATTGTAAAACTAAGCACTGAAGCCTCTGGAAAAGCAGTTGGACAGCAGAAGAGGGATGGAGCAAGGAGTAACCCTAGAATCGAGAAACCACATGCTAGACTTTTTAGTGAAAAAAAAAGCCAGAAAAACAGTCCAAAAACAATTATAATCAATAAGCTTTTGTAATTTGTATGTCTGAAAGAAGGTATAAAGTTTATTTTCGTATTTCAATTAGGAAAGTATAATGAGTTTTTATTTAAAAAATTGCAATCAGTTTTAAAAAATTTGGTGCCCTCGAGGCGGCAGAAGATATTAACGTATAATTCTAAAAAATTTTACAGGTGCTGTTGTTGAAAAACTACAACTTTTAAGCATTACTGCAAAATGATCAACGAAATATGTGATTATTTATTAATTTTTGAATTGTAGGCATTTCTAGACCAATTTTAACAACTTTCAACCCATTGAGGCTACAGAAGTTTTAAATTCAGAGTTTTGAGATTTTATACAAAGTCCGAAAGGAAACTGTAATTTTTGGACCCCATCGAACATCATTCTGAATTTTTTATAGAAATTGGAGAAAAGTGGGTAGATTACGAATCCACTGGTCTGCCGCGGCAAAAATGACCGAAACTGATCAAAAATCGACTTGGAATGAGTTGAGCTAAAATCCGATTGCCGAATAAGTCATAACTTGCCAAAAAGAGAACAAACGTTTTCGTCTGGCAACCCACTGCATTTCGATTTTCAATGAGAAAAAGCGCAAACGATTTCTGATCTCTGGTTCGGATAACTTGTATCTTTTAAAAGTAAGCCAAATTGGCGACATTAGTTACGTCATCAGTGACGTAATGTTTATTGCCAATTTGGATCATTTGTGAAAGATGCAAGGAAGCCCTAGTCACACATCCGAATCGTCTGCAACCTTCTTAATTGAAAATTAAAGAGTGATTTTTACCAAAAAAAAAAAAAAAATGCTCATTATTTGGCAAGTTATGGCACATTTAGCAATTGGATATAGTTCAAATTATTAAAAGTCAATTTTTGACCAGTTTCGGCCATTTTTGCTACGGCCCTACGTCAGACCAGTGGATTCGTAATCTACTCACTTTTCTCCAATTTCTATACAAAATTCAGAATGATGTTCGATGGCAGATTGCAGAATTGCAGTCGCCTCTCACTCAAACATTTTTTAATAAGTCCACAACTTTTCGGTACTACCACTAAAAGATCCAAGATACCTCGACTTTTTTCGTCCCGCCCTAACATACGGGTAATTGAAAGTAAAAACTAAACTGCAATGAGTTGGACTTAATTTCATCTGATTTAATTTTAAAATACATTAAATATGCAATTTTTTTTTTTTTTTAAATTTTAGAAACAGAGAGGAATGGTAAAATTAATTTTAAAAAAAAGGAGGGGAGAGAGAGGGGGGGGGGGGATTTAGTAGAAATGTGAAGTTATTTTAGGGGACGGGAGGGGAGGGGGGGTCGATCAAACAAGACTAAGTGTGGAGGAATTTTAAAAAAAGTCAGAATTTTGCTTGACTTAGTCTACGTATGTCCCCTAGAAGGGAAAAGTATTTTTTCAATATCACCATTACACACCGAATAAGAGATAAAACCGTGAGAAAGAACATCCTCGATCAAGACAAAGTGGCTTCTATCTTTGTAATTCCGTTTAATTTCAATTTGAGGCAATCGCAGAAGAAGCTCACATAACGATTCCTTAGAGTTTCAACGCTTCGCCTCAGTGGATCCCTTATAACTTCCAAAACGAAGAATCGCTGTTCTTTTCGAAGATGTCTTCCTCGTTCGGTTATTATTCTCCAAATTTTGTTTTTTGTTTTTTAGAGCATGTCAGAGGCACAAGCGCACCCACCCCTTCGAGATCGACGTTCTATTTTTTAGCCTCAAGATATCCCGTCTCTCTCAAATAGATATCATGAGGTTTTTTAATCTCGAGGAAGGGAATTAGACCTAACGACCAGCTTGTTTCACTTTTCGAGAAAGCAGATCGCCCTTTTATCAAAGTCAACGCTTTTTGAATGAAACTATGAGCGATACGTATCGTTTTGCAACGACGTATTTAAATGTTAAAATGTATTATTTAAGTAAGTTAAGTTAAAGTAAAAGTATACTGATTAAACTTGGGAGTAAAACAAAACATGTTACATGATTCTCAAAATAAAACATTTAAAGAAACTTTCAAATGTGTATAGTAACTTAATTCCCTGCACAGACAACTTTATAGGTCATGAAATGTGACATTTTATACACTGTTAAAAAAATTTGTCCACCTTGCACCAAAATTTGGTTCCCATTTAGCTGCCACCAACATTTGGTGCTTAGTTTCGCAATTTAGTGGTGCTTACGGTCCGAGGTTGCACCATTAAATCGTGAAACTAAGCACCAAATGTTGGTGGCAGCTAAATGGGAACCAAATTTTGGTGCAAGGTGGAACTAAATTTTTAACAGTGTATGCAGGATGATTGTAACTAAAATTCAACTACAAAAAGACTGTAAACTAGGGGTGTGGAACGTCGCACAGCTTTCAATTACACCATAATACTTCCGTGGATCTGTGTCATTTGCCATATATACATTTTTATCATTCATTTAGTAAAAACAGACATTTTGGCGAAATGTTTTGAGATAATTCTTGTATGAAATTAAAAAAAAAAAAAAAAAAAAAATATCCGTCAAAGTGATGATTTTGGCGATATACTTATCGGTAATTCTTACATTATCCTTTCTTGTAAGTGAAACTGAACCGAGAAGAAAAAGCGATCGTTGATGAGGTATGCTTAAAGAAAAAGAACTCTGTGTTAAAGGCATTCGTTTTTCAACTTTTTACTCCATTAAAGCGTTTTTGAGGGAATATCGGTGGTGGGGATGTTTAGAACACCTTAAGAGGCATTGCCCCAGTGATTTTGAACAAAATCGTTAGAGCCGTTTTTTAGCAATTACTGAAAAACATGATTTTTTCAATGGCAATTACTTTATGCGCATGCGCGATTTTGACGAAAACCTTAATAGTAGGTGACCCTGTGCCATCCCCAACCCGCACACTCAATTTGATCAGTGTAGGTCAATTAGTTCGGGAGTTATGCTGAACACGCACATTTTTTCTAGATCACTTTTTTAAAATCAGGATGTTCCAAAACGTGGAGAAATTAAAAAAATAAAATAATAATAATAATAATAATAATTTTTTTTTTTTTTACAAATTCTATACTTTCATTACCCTATGTATAGGTATGGATAATTAAAAGTAAAAAGAACCACTTGACTAGCATATACGTGAATAAAAAGAAAATAGCGCAGCATAAGAAAAAAAAACTATTTCGGACTGTACATTTCGTATGGCATACCATCGCTCCAATCTTCAGGTATATACAGGTCTAATTTCAGGTCATTCTGATGAGCGTTTCTTCTTTTACATATTTTTGAAATTTGAACATTTATCATCATCCGTCATTGAAGTGAAGTATATAAAAATGAGACAATTACAATTAATTTTTTTTACACTTATGGGGGATTGCTGACATGGTCATACCTCATAGAACTAAATGCTTCATTTATTTGGTCACAATATCCGAAGTATTCTTTTGAAACAAGAATTTTTATACCAAGTATAACGAGTGAAATAAAAAATCATTAACAAAATGTGAAGAGAATGGGTATATAATATAACTCATAAAAACCGAGTTTTTAAAAAATCCTTTATATGCATTGTCAATTTTTATATTGTTTTGTTTTGTTTCGAAACCACCGACTGTCTATTTTTGCCACTTATAAAGTGCTTAACACAGCCAAATACATCTCGTAATTTTGAGCATCTAGAAGAATACGAGATCGAAATCTTCTAGTGTAAACCCCTCTCTCCGACTCCACCACACCAACGAGAGGACATTGAGGTCATGACAGATTTAATGTGCACCAGCCCCCATTAGGTACACGATAACAAAAACATTTCTACTAGAAAATGTGCGGCAAACTACGTTTCAAAATTTATTTATTTAAAATGAACGTGACTCTCACATCCAAATATCATTGATTTATCCTGATTAAAGTAGTTTTATTATTTATTTAAAAAAAAATTGGCAACAGGACAGAGTTTTAATAATGATCGGTTCAAATGATATTCTAACGCGATTTTATTAGCATTCCGTGAAAGCGACTTTTTAGTGACAGTAACAGCTCTAAAATTTGATTGAATGCATTATCATCGACATCGAACCTATCTGCCAAGTTTCAACTCGATTGGATGATGGCAAGGAGGTTTTTAGGTTAATTAGGCCTCTTCAAATTCCGACCCCATCGACAAAAGCAAAGTTAATATTAAAGATTTAACAGAAAGTGGTAGAGTATACAAAGTGGTAAAATTTTAACGTTAAGTTTTCTTTTAAGTTCTAGCTAATAAAAAAACTCCTTAAAGCATAATACTTTAGTTACTGTACATTTTATTAATGATCTTTTATTCCTGCTGTTATATCTATAATAATAAAACAAGCTGTGTGTCTGTATGTCTGTGGATCTATAGAAACCTACTTAAAATTGGAGTAGATCTCTGAAATTTTCTACATAAGTAGTTTTAGCCTTCTAATTTTATACATGTCAAACGGAATGTTAAAATTTTAATTAGTTCTTTTTTAATTAATTTTTTATTTAATTTTTTTTTTTTACAAAGTGACTTTAAGCAAAGATATAGCTCTGAAATATTCAATATGTGTAGTTTTAGCCTTTTAATTGGACTTCTGAAAAGCAGAATGTTGAAATTTTAATTAGTTATTTTTTAATTAATTTTTTTAATTAATTAATATATATTTTACAAAACGATTTCTAATAAGGCTACAGCTCTGAAATTTTCAACATAAGTAATTTTGGCCTTCTGATAGGACTTTTGAAAAACAGAATTTCAAATTTTTATTTAGTTCTTTTTTAATAATTTTTTTTAATTTATTAATAAATATTTTACAAAACGATTTCTAATATGACTACAGCTTTGAAATTTTCAGAATAAGTAGTTTTGGTCCTCTAAATGGACTTTTTGAAAAACATAATTTTAAATTTTTATTTAGTTCTTTTTTAATTAATTTTTTTATCTATAACAAATATTTTACGAAACTGTTTCTGTTTGGGCTTCAGTTCTCAAATTTTCAATACAAGTAGTTTTCGCCTTCTAATTGGACTTTTGACAAAAAATATGTTAACATTTTAATTTGTTTTTTAATTAATATTTTCACAAAATGTGACTTCTAATAAGCCTAGAGCTCTGAAAGTTTCTAAATAAGTAGTTTGGCCTTCCAATTTTGCTTCCCACAAACACGTGTTAAAATAATCTTAAAAGGGTGTTGTATCATTGCATTAACGGGGATCTTTTGTTTCGATAAGTATATCCCCAAAATCATCATTTCGGCTGAGTTATTTTTTTTTTTTTAAAGACCCATACAAGAATTATCGCAAAAAATTTCGCCAAACTGTTCATTTTTACTATATGAATGAGGAAAATATAAATACGGTAGATGACACAAATCCACGTCAGTATTATAGTGTAATTGAAAGTTGTGCGATGTTTCACATCCCTAGATATATTTTCATCATCCATTTAGAGAAAATGTACAGTTTGATGATATTCTTTACCATAATTCTTGTATCGATCTTAAGAAAAAAAATAATCTTCGCCAAGTAGATGATTTTTGCGACTTACTTTTCAATAAATCTGATATTATCCTTTCTTATAAGTGAAACTGAGGAGAGGAGAAAAAATTATCATTGATGAGGTATGCTCAATTAAAGAGAACTCTGTGTTAAAGGCATTCGTTTTTCCCTTTTTTAAGCCATTAAAGCATTTTTACCGGGAATTTTGGAGGTGGGGATGTTTTGAACACTTTAAGAAGGATAACCACAACTATTTTTATCATAGCGTTAGAACCACTTTTTAGCAATCATTGAAAAACATGATTTTTTTTCAATGGAAGCTACCTTATGCGCATGCGCCATTTTGACAAAAAACCTTAATGGTAGGTCTCATGGTCTTCACTAACCCGCACACCAAATTTAAACATCTTAGGTCAATTTGTTCGGGAGTTATGTTGACCACAGACACACATACACACAAACAGACTGGATCACTTTTTCTGGATAACTTTTTTGAAATCAGGATGTTCCAAAATGTGGAAAAATGCAAAAAAAAATTGAATTTTTTTGTTGTTGCTCGAATGCTATACTTTCATTACCTTATGTATATATGGGTAATTGAAAGTAAAAAAAAAAAAAAAAAATATCTTAAGACACATACCAATTATGTGAGAAAACACAACAAATATAGAACATTTGACGAGTGTGAACTTTGAAAGGATAGCACAGCAGTGTTAGAACATTGAAGAATTGTGTTTATTTAATGTCAGAAGTGAACTTGCGTCTCCTTGTTCCAGGTGTCAGCAGACTCCCCCCCCCCCCCCAGCGCCAAGAACCAAACATTCAATAATCAGAAACACAAAAATTTTAAAGCGCATCAAAATAAATATAAACATAATCAATACGAGCTATAACTACAAAAAAATTTATACAATTTTTATGGTATAAAAATTTTGGCAGATGAAACAAGTGGATGAGAATGAAAGCATAGAATTCATTTTATTCTTTCTTAAATTCTCGATTTTCCTCATTAAATTTTCTCTTGCTTTTGGACGAAGTCATTGCTATGCTTATCTAATATAGTTTATAAAAACACAATGGCAAAAGGTTGTTTTAACAGCGCGCACAGCAGTGAAAAATTTATAACGAAAGGTCCTATCTAACTCGATAGGAGACGAGAGAACAACATACGACAACAAAAATTCGATGAAACTGAGCCGTGTCGCATGACAAGAACGAGTGAAATTCAGTTATGATGAAAGGTACAAGGTAAATAATATTCACTTTGTTTCTGTTTTTGAAGCCCAGTGCAGCAGTGGTAGCAATTTGAGCTGCCACGCAACAGGTCCACGGCTCGATCTCCCAACTGGGCAAGGCTGACTCAGCCTTTCATCCCTTAAGTGGGTTTATTAAATGAGAAGCAAGCATGAGCTTGGGAACTAAAAACTGGGGGTTCCGATCAGACTGACGCAGTCAGACCGAGCGATTTTTAAGTGAGAACACATTCTCTTCGCTGTTAGTTTTGTTTTAATTTTATCTAATGCACGATAATTCATATATTAATAAGGCTAGCTTCAATTAAACCAGTGCTGGCTAGCTAGTGGCAAGCCGGTTCTGGGACACTGTTTAAGCGATGCTGACAACAGCAGAACAGTGACTGCTGGTCCTACTGTAAGCCAGACGGTCACTTTTATGCACTGAAAAGCAAAGGCCACCAGCTGGTGGGCCAGCAGTTCAGACGATGACCACAGTCAGTCACCTAGTGCTGGCCTAGCTTATTTGTTTTTACTGGGAAAGATAATATTATTGACCCTTGTCTCTTCCATCATAATTGAATTTCACTCGGTATCGCTTCTTCGATCGTTCTTCGATACGTTCTCCTTCAACGGGTCAACATTGCGTCCATAAACAAGCGTAGAGGCATTTTTGCCAATCTGTTGCACCAGCAATGATTCATTGATGGCGAGCATATTAATGGGCTATTACTGACATCTCACTACTAGTTCGTTGACATATGCCAACAGTAAATGTTAGCAAACCGCTGCCTTACTCTAAGCCTTACACTGCCAGCATCCAACTGTAAAGCGGCCAGCATTATTTTTTTTTACTGGGGTATTACCAGTCTACCCTTTCCACTTTTTTTGTGCTTCGTTGAGTTTTCCTTATTTCTCTGTTTTGAGATTACACAAATAGTTTATAATCGGTTTTCTCAAACAAAGCATATTTGTTACTATTTCAGGATTGATCAGTTTATTCCTAGGTTGGGTTACTTAGAACTTGAGGAGCAGCAAATGCCCATGAAAAGAACTGCTGTCTGCCGACCCCTGCTCTTGGCATTTGAAAAGTAAAAAAATAAAATAGTGAAAATTGGTAAAATTCGCAAGAAAAAGAGAGTATAACATGGGTTTTAAATTATTCATTTGAAAAGAATACTAAAACATTACTTAAATGGTTCTGTATTTTGTATTATTCTGTTTAATATTCTGTTTAAATGAATAATAATATTTAATTGAGGACTAGAAATGAAAAATGGCCTAAGTACCAAAAAAAAAAAAAAAAAAAAAAAATCGAAAATCTGATTTTACGGAAAAACGTCCTAAAAACCACGCTAAACAGAGTGGAGAACGACCAATTGAATGCACGAACTTTAGTAGAAATAGTTCAAATTCAATCTTTATACCTAGGCATAGCCTTAAGTACCAGATGCTAGTGTTTTTCATTTTGCGGCTCCCCTAATTTTTTTTTTTTTTTTTTTTTTTTTTTTTTTTTTGGACTTGGTCGTTTTCTATTTCTAGTTTTCAACTGTATGATATTTCAATAAGAAATAAACCATATTTTTTGAAAAATCGAGGTTGAAACTAAAGCTTTGCACTCTTCCCCTCCTCCCCTTTCCCTTTGAGGATATATATCTTCAAGAAATTCAGCTTGCATTCAAGATATACTGTCTTTTTTCAACGATCCTTAATATATATTTTGAATCTATAACCATTCAGTTCACTAAGAAAACATTATACAGTAGAACCTCGATTAACCGTCCCTCTTTCATCCGGAACTCTCTGTTAGCCGACCATCCTTTAGTCGACATCAAAAATCTCCCAAATGAGTAATAAATCATTTGCCCTTTTTAAAACCGGAATATTTTCCTTTACACTAAATTTGCATAAGTAATGGTGAGGCTTTTGACTGTTTTTCAAAAGGACCTACATGGTTAGAGCAATAATCATATGCAGATCAAACTGAACAATTACTTTTAAAAAGACTTCGGGATAGAACCGCGAAACAACGATTATCAAGATTACGACAACAAAAACTCATTTCCAGCAATTATGTCATAAAAAAAAAATTAAAAGCCCTGCATTCGATAAATGAAAATAATTTAATTTTTATTATTTTGTACAACTCTCTATTATCCGGCATTTTCGCTTATCCGACCTATCTTCGGTCCGAATTAAGTCGGTTAATCGAGGTTCTACTTTATTTCAGCAGTTCATAAAAAAAAAAAAAAAAAAAAAAAAAAAAAAAAAAAAAAAAACATCATATTATTTGTTTTTCAGTTTCGGAGATTATTCTACTGGCCTCCTCATTTCCACAGGAGACAAGTCTACTGGCTCCTTCAAACTTATATATAGATACAATTTTATTGAATTAGGCTTGCAGTCCCTTTCCATAGCAACAACATAATTTCAGAAAAGTAAAACAATTGTAATAATAAATAACCCATAAAAACAGGGTTTTCAAAAAATCCTTTATATGCATTGTAAATTTTTATATTCATTAACACAGCTCCGATATCAAAAACATTTCTATCAGCAAAATGTGCGGCAAACGACGTTTCAAAATTAATTTATTAAAAAATGAACGTTAATTTATGCTCTCACATCCAAAAGTCATTTATTTATTCTGATTAAAGTAATTTGATTATTTATTTAAAAATGATAAGTTTCAATTTTTGAATGCACGATACAATACTTGTTATACAATCAAGGATAAAATTGTTGAAAAAGAATCATCCTAGAACTGTCTAACCAGTGCATGTCTTCCGAGTCATGCACTATATGCATATTGTTACGAATTTTTGCGACCATTTGGCGACATTTTCGGTCCCCATGTACATGTATAGGACTTTTCGACTACGATCTGGAAAGTTCTCCAAATATCTACCTCTAGACATTTCAAGAAGTTTCGCCTCCCTTATATAAGCCCGAGTTAGTTAGTTGATTTTGAGTCACTGAATTAGTTGACTGGTGAGTTGACTGGAATTACTGAGTTGAGATACTGAGTCTCAGTGAGCATTCAGAGTAGTTCCGAAAGCGAACTGTATTGCATTGCCTTTTGCAGAGATTTGAGCAGTTGTGTTGTCAAGTTTTTAACTGCTGTTTTGTGCTCTATTGTTGTGAAAAGAGCTGTATTGGGTCTACTAGAACGAGAAGTTCTGGAGTTGTAAGAGAATCTGTGAAGAGTTATATTGGAATAAATTTCTGCAAGTTTTGACCTGCTTTGGCTTCAAATCTTTCGAACCTGTCCACGCAACAATATAATTTAAAAAAAAAAGAGTTTTTTTTTTAATTTCCTACAATTTTTTCAGTTTTTATCGCTAAATTTTGCTTTTAAATTTCTTGAAATATTTAATGATAATGAGCATGGAGTATAAGATAGAACTAAAATGACATAGACGTAGAATTTTTTCTTCTTAAAAAGTATATCAGGCATGTAGAGAAATGCGCAAAATGTAGTGACACTGCGTAAAAGTGATTTAAAGTTTTCAAAATTAAAATTTTATTTTATTTACAAATACGGGGGAGGGGGGGGGGGGGGCATTTGCCACCAACTTTTAGCCATCCTCCCACTATTTTCTACCCACTTCTATCACTGTGTTTATTATCTAATTTTCTAAATACGCTGCCTAATTATTCGGACCGAATTAATAAAGCTTACTTTTACCGAATTAAAGCGACTTCAAGCATCTAACAAAAGAAATATTAAAGAATCAATACCATAAGGAACCATATAAACTTACGGAAAGCATTCTTCGAACCATCCTTCAAGACTTACTCACTGGTTCATACGTCTTCCTCTGCGATCCGAGAAATGGCAAAGAATAAAGAGAACGACGATTCCTCCGCTTCTAAAAGTGACGAACAGTTCACGCTCCGGTGAGCAACAGACTGCTTACAGTCCTTAAACAATAACATCCTGGCATTACCATCTCTATTTGATGCCTCTTCTCTCTCTCATTCGATAGTTTTCTTACAATTTGAAAATTGTTTTTCTTGAAATCATCGTCTGTGAAATAGCCTTACCTCCCCTGTGTATACGTTTGGGATGGAATTCGAAGCTGGTTTGTAACTACCAGAAGGGTTGAACCGCCGCCAGACTATAAAAAAAAAAAAAAAAAAATAGTCCTTGCCGTGCTTCTATTTTTATGCCATGAGGGGACAAGTGGTGAAAGTTCACCAGTGCTTAATTGATGGTGTGTTTCTTAAAGTTGAAAAAGACGGAATCTTACATTTGAAAGGATGATTCTCCAGAAGAGGCAATTCATCGTTTTGCTTGGCGTCGCAAGTTTAGTAGTCTGCTCATTTGAATCGCTTGATTTTAAAATGCGCCTTCGGCCTTTTACCAGAAATTTATTACAGTAGAATCTCGATTAACCGACCTAATTCGGACCAAAGGTAGGTCGGTTAAGCGAAAATTCCGGATAAAAGAGAGTTGTAAAAAACAATAAAAAGTAAATGATTTTCGTTTATTGAATGCAGGACTTTTAACGTTTTTTTATGACATAATTGTTGGAAATGAGTTTTTGTTGCAATAATCTTGATAATCTTTGTTTCGCTGCTCTATCCCGGAGTCTTTTTGAAGGCAATAGTTCAGTTTGATCTGCATCCGAAGGTTGCTCTAACCATGTCAGTTCTTTAGAAAAACAGTCAAAAGCCTCACCATTACTTGTGTAACTTTAGAGCTAGGGAAAAGATTACGGTTTAAAAAGGAACAAATGATTTATTACTTATTTGGGAGATTTTTGATGTCTACTAAATGATTGCCGGTTAACAGAGAGTTCCGGATAAAGGAGAGACGGTTAATCGAGGTTCTACTGTATTTTCGTTATTGTATAAATACTAAAACAAATGCATTGATAGAATTTGAAATCGGATTTCTGTATCCATTAATAAGGATGTAGAAGCCTTGTAAAGTTTTCATTTAAGGCTGGTCTCTATTAGATTGGTTGGTTGTATTCAGATTATCTGGCGCCGTCAGCAACACGAGGGCTATAATGCGCCGAAACATTCGTCATTAGACAAGCCAACATACATTTACAAACACCCATGCCAACACGGGACTCGAACCCGCAACCTCGCGGTCTAGAAGCCAGCACGCTAACCACTATACCGTTTGGTCGGCAGGTCTCTATTAGAAGCTGGATTGATTTTTCCTCCACCTATAAAATCTAACAAAAGCCCCCTTTTGAAATCAACCTAATCATAGATCGTATGGTAGTTTTATTTTGCAAACAAGAAAAGCAAAAAACTTACTTTATTCAAAACCATAGGGATGTGGAACATCGCACAACTTTCATTTACACTTAATTCTGGTTACTGTATTTAAATCTGCCATAGTTCGGTGTAATTTACAGTTTTCGTTTTACTATTCAAACTAACGTAAAAAAAAAAAAAAAAAAAAAAATAGCCAGTTTGGCGAATTATTACATTGACTAAAAAATACATCGAAATTGGAGATATGTTTATTTCTTCAGAGTGAAAAAGAGGAAGGAAAATAAATAGTCGTTGGTAGACGGTGCTCAAGGAAATAGAACTCTGTGTTAAAAACATTCGTTTTTCAACATTTTACGCTTTTATCTCATTTCTGCGGAAATTTCAGATATAGATATGCTTAGAACACCTTAAGAGGCATTATCACAGCGATTTTGTTCAAAATCGCTGGAGCCGTTTTTTGGCAATTGGGGGAAAACAAATTTTGTAATAACATCAACATTATAAGCATGCGCAATTATTCAAAACCATAGGGATGTGGAACATCGCACAACTTTCATTTACACTTAATTCTGGTCACTGTATTTAAATCTGCCATAGTTCGGTGTAATTTACAGTTTTCGTTTTACTATTCAAACTAACGTAAAAAAAAAAAAAAAAAAAAAAAAAAAAATAGCCAGTTTGGCGAATTATTACATTGACTAAAAAATGCATCGAAATTGGAGATATGTTTATTGCTTCAGAGTGAAAAAGAGGAAGGAAAATAAATAGTCGTTGGTAGACGGTGCTCAAGGAAATAGAACTCTGTGTTAAAAACATTCGTTTTTCAACATTTTACGCTTTTATCTCATTTCTGCGGAAATTTCAGATATAGATATGCTTAGAACACCTTAAGAGGCATTATCACAGCGATTTTGTTCAAAATCGCTGGAGCCGTTTTTTGGCAATTGGGGGAAAACAAATTTTGTAATAACATCAACATTATAAGCATGCGCAATTATTCAAAACCATAGGGATGTGGAACATCGCACAACTTTCATTTACACTTAATTCTGGTCACTGTATTTAAATCTGCCATAGTTCGGTGTAATTTACAGTTTTCGTTTTACTATTCAAACTAACGTAAAAAAAAAAAAAAAAAAAAAAAAAAAAAAAAAAATAGCCAGTTTGGCGAATTATTACATTGGCTAAAAAATACATCGAAATTGGAGATATGTTTATTTCTTCAGAGTGAAAAAGAGGAAGGAAAATAAATAGTCGTTGGTAGACGGTGCTCAAGGAAATAGAACTCTGTGTTAAAAACATTCGTTTTTTAACATTTTACGCTTTTATCTCATTTCTGCGGGAATTTCAGATATAGATATGCTTAGAACACCTTAAGAGGCAATATCACAGCGATTTTGTTCAAAATCGCTGGAGCCGTTTTTTGGCAATTGGGGGAAAACAAATTTTGTAATAACATCAACATTATAAGCATGCGCAATTTTGATGAAAACCTTAATGGTAGGTCCCATGGCACCCCTAACTCATACACAAAATTTGAACATCGTAGGTCATTCCGTTTGGGAGTCATGCTGACCACAGACACACATACAGACATTTTTCTAGACCACCTTTTTTAACTCACCATGCTCCAAAACGTATAGAAATGCAAAAATAGATATATTTTTTTTACCGAATCCAATTACTTTCAATACCCTACGTTAACATATGGGTAATTGAAAGTAAAAATGGTATTGTCATTAATTTTAGTAAAATTTTGCCAACTATTTGTAGCCTCCGTTCGTAAGTGAACCAAACGTTAGACACCAATTTAAAATACATAGAACAGTGGGAACTGTTTATGAAAGAATAACTGATATATAAATTCAAGTTATCAGTCACTAATTGAACCTTATTGTAAAAATCTGTTGAACATTAGAGGATGAAAATTATTCATTTCAATTTAAGCAACGTCTTGGAGACATTGAGCTTTAAAGTAAACGTTATTAAAATAAACTTGAACATTAATGGGCACAACTTAACATTAAAACTTTACATTCAAATAACTTATCGAATAGTCCGAGAGGCGACTGCAATTTTTGGACCCCATCGAACATCATTCTGAGTTTTTTATAGAAATTGGAGAAAAGTGAGTAGATTACGAATCCACTGGTCTGCCATGGCAAAAATGGCCGAAACTGATCAATAATCGACTTGGAATGAGTTGAACTAAAATCCGATTGCCAAATATGTCATAACTTGCCAAAAAAAGAGAACAAACATTTTCGTCTGGCAGCCCACAGCATTTTGATCTTCAATGAAAAAAAGAGTAAACGATTTCTGATCTCTGGCTCGGAAAACTCTTATCTTTTAAAAGTAAGCCAAATTGGTGAAATCAGGTACGTCATCAGTGACGTAATGTTTATTTCCAATTTGGTTCATTTGTGAAAGATGCAAGTAAGCCATAGCCACACATCCGAATCGTCTGCAACCTTCTTGATTGAAAATTAAAGAGTGAGGGTTACCAAATAAATAAAAAAAAATGCTCATTATTTGGCAAGTTATGGCGCATTTGGCAATTGGATTTAGTTGAACTTATTAAAAGTCGATTTTTGACCAGTTTCGGCCATTTTTGCCACGGTAGACCAGTGGATTCGTAATCTACTCACTTTTCTCCAACTTCTCTAAGAAATTCAGAATGATTTTCGATAGGGTCCAAAAATTGCAGTCGCCTCTCAGTCTAGAATATGTCCAAAAGGAAAGATTCGATGTCAATTAAATGAGATATAAGGTTGGTTGGTTGAAGTTTAACTGCGCAAGGATAACACGTGGACCATATACTGCGCCTGAGATATAATATATTCTTAGAGGAATTAACTAACTTCAATCAATCTCAACTTCTTTGGAAAAGAAGTTAAACTAGGGATGTGGAATATTGCACTTTTTTCCATTACTCTGTATTACTGGTCACTGCGATTAAATTTGATATGGATTAGGGTAATTTACCGTTTTCGTTTTCATATTTTCAGTAATTTAAGAAAAAAAAAAAAACTCTGTGTGTAGAACATAGCATAACTTTTAATTACACTGTAATACTGACTTGAATTTGTATCATTTACCGTTTTTATATTTTCATCACTCATTTAGAATTAATGACTAGTTTGACGAAATTCTTGTATGGATCTATAAAAAAAACCCGCCAAAATGGTGATTTTGGCGATATACTTTTCGATAATCCTTACATTATCCTTTATTAATAAGTGAAATTGAGAAGAGAAGAAAAAACGATCGTCTTTGATGAGGTATGCTCAAGGAAAAACTCTGTGTTGAAGGCATTCGTTTTTCAACCTTTTACGCCTTTAAAGCATTTCTTCATGAATTTCGAAGGTGGAGATGTTTAGAACACTTTAAAAGGCAATACCACAGCGATATTGATCAAAATCTTTAAAGCCGCTTCTTAGCAATCATTGAGAAACATAATTTTCTCATGACTTCAACCTTATGCACAAGCGCTAATTTGACGAAAACCTTAATGGTAGGTCACATGGCCACCACAAACCCGCACACCAAATTTGAACATCTTTGGTCAATTTGTTCCGAAGTTATTCTGACCATGGACACACAGACAGACATTTTTTTTAGATCTCTTTTCTGACATCAGGATGTTCCAAAATGTGGAGAAATTCAAAAAAATTCGAATTGAACGAATGCTATACTTTCAATACCCTAAGTATATATATGGGTAATTGAAAGTAAAAATGACAGGTTAGGGATTATTTTGCCGATACTTTTAACATAATCCAAAAAATAATAATATTAATAATAATAATATTAATAATAATAATATTAATAATAATAATATTAATAATAATAATATTAATAATAATAATATTAATAATAATAATAATAATAATAATAATAATAATAATAATAATAATAATAATAATAATAATAATAATAATAATAATAATAATAATAATAATAATAAGTGGCGATTTATTTTTTGATAATTATTTTCATTATTCTTTAGGGTAAGTGAAAGAGACGAGAAACAATTGATGATGGACGATGCTCAAGGGATGAGAACTTTGTGATAAAGACAATCGTTTATCAATTTTTTACTCCTTTATCGAATTTCTGCGGGAGTTTAGGAGGTGGTGATGTTTAGAATACTATAAAAGGCATTACCACAGTGATTATGATCATAATCGTTAGAGCCGTTTTTTTGGTAATTGCTGAAAAATATAATTTTTTCAGTGGTGCCCATCTTATGAGCATGCGCAATTTTGACGAAAGCTAATGATATAGTCACCACAAATCCATATACCAAAGTTGAACATCGTACGTTAATTCGGTCGAGAGTTTTGCTGACGATGGACACACTTTTTTCTATTCCTTTTTTTAACATAGCATGTGTCAAAACGTGCAAAATGCACAAGGAAAAAAAAACTTTGACCGATACTTTCTAATAGTTTCAATTCTCTATATTACACTTATAAAAAAAACTCAATAAAAATGTCCTAGTTCTTATTGTTTGACGACCCTAAAAATTAGTGGGATCAGAAATAATCCAAGTTCAACGTCATTGAGTCGCGATACTTTTCAGAAAGAGGAGTTCTGTAACAGCTTGGCCATTGAGGGCTGTAGCAAGGGTTATTATGTTAATTAGGGATGTCGAACATCGCATAACTTTCAATTACACTTTATAATATTATGCATTGCAGCAAAATTGAACATGGTGTTACTTACCAATTTTTATTTTCAATCATTTAAATAAAAATGGCGAGTTTGGGGATATTTTTGGCAATAATTTTAACATGAGCAATAGTAAAATAAAAAAACACACGCCAAAATGGCGAAATTGGTGGTTTTATTCGATAGATATTACATTGTTCTTGCTCGTGCGTGAAACTCCAAAAAATCAATCGTTGATGGACGATGCTCAAGAACAGAGTGCTCTGTGTTAAAGGCACTCGTTTTTCAACTTTTTACTCCTTTATAGCATTTTTAGGAGAATTTCGGAAGTGGGAATGTTTAGAACACCTTCAGAGGCATTTCCATAGCGATTTTGAACAAAATAGTTAGAGCCGTTTTTTAGCAATTGCGGAAAAATATGATTTTTTTCAACGGCAAATGCGTATGCGTGATTTTGACGAAAACCTTAATGGTAGGTCCTTGTGACATCACCAAACCCGCACACCGAATTGGAACAACGTAGATCAATTTGTTCGGAAGTTATGCTGACCACGTACACACATACATACAGACGTACATTTTTTCTAGATCACTTTTTTGAAATCAAGATGCTCCAAAACATAGAGAAATGTAACCAATTTGACCGAATGCTATACTTTCACCCTATGTATACATATGAACAACTGAAAGTAAAAGACGATTCTCGGAAAATTAAAACTACCTCACAAAAACAAAAACAAAAAAAAATTATATATATATATATATATGGTTGGTTGGTTGTATTCAGATTATCTGGCGCCGTCAGCAACACGAGGGCTATAATGAGCCGAAACATTTCGTCATTTAACAAACCAACATACATTTACAAACACCCATGCCTGACACGGGACTCGAACCCGCAACCTCGCGGTCTAGAAGCCAGCACGCTAACCGCTATACCGTTTGGTCGGCATATATATATGGAAGAAATATACAAGAAATGAGAAATTCCAATAAAGTCAAATGTTCTAAGATTCATATAGTTATTTATTTATTTTTTGCAACGTTCAATTTTGACACACTGAAAATGTATTCCTATTTTAAAAATTGTAATTGTTTATATTATTGGCGTCCTCGTCATTTGAGGCATAAAACAAAAAAATTATTCTTCCGTTAACCACAAATTGATCAGAAACGACTCGAAATAACTGATATTAAATTCTGTTTCCTCTTAATCCGATTTGCGCGATTCACGGACATTCATAAACAGAGAAGCCGAAAAAGAAAATCGGGAATGGGTGCTTCGCTTTCTTTCAATCTTCAAGCAAAACTCAATAGACTGTGTCGCCGATGAAAGTTAAAACTTAAAGTAGACTTCCTCTTGTATTTTTCCAATTGAGCACATTTTTTTTTTATGCAAAATTGATACTGAAAGAAATTGTTGAAACTTTGATATTAGGATTTCCTACGGAAATTAAATGTTAGTTTAACCCTTAAATGCATATTGTTGCCTTTTCGATACATTCCTTAAATGCGTAGAATGTAGATCTCTTTATGTAGTAACCTTTGCATTGTGTTTTTATTTTAATTTTACTGAAACTATTTTATCGTTTTCGAACGCAACTATAATCTTTGACAGTTTATTTCTTTATCTGTGACAATTTTTATTGTTGGGGGCGCTGTTGTCTGAGTACAATTTCATTTCGGCGGGTGTTACGAATTACGATAATTTATATAAAAAGTGATAAAAACACACAGGAAAAATTATTTTCTGGTAAAATCAAGGTAGAGTAACGAATTATATTTATATTTTTGCATATACTGATAAATTTATGCGAGGAAAATGCAGCTTTTTTTGTGATGTAAAACTACATCAATATGCAAAATCCTTATGTTGTTGTTTTTTATTATTATTTTTCTCTTTAGCTACACCCATTTCTTAGTTGATTTCAAATTTTATTTATTGAAAATAAAATTTCATGCATTTAAGGGTTAATAGACTGAGAAATCGACTTTTAATAAGTTGAACTAAATCCAATTGCCAAATGCGCCATAACTTGCCAAGTAATGAGCATTTTTTTTTTATTTGGTAACCCTTTCTCTTTAATTTTCAATTATGAAGGTTGCAGACGATTCGGATATGTGGCTATGGCTTACTTGCATCTTTCACAAATGAGCCAAATAGGCAATAAACATTGCGTCACTGATGACGTGACTGATGTCGCCAATTTGGCTTACTTTTGAAAGATACAAGTTTTCCGAGCCAGAGATCAGAAATCGTTTGCTCTTTTTCTCATTGAAAATCCAAATGCAGTGGGCTGCCAGACGAAAATGTTTGTTCTCTTTTTTTTGGCAAGTTAGGACATATTTACCAATCGGATTTTTGTTCAACTCATTCCAAGTCGATTTTTGATCAGTTTCGGCTATTTTTGCCACGGCAGACCAGTGGATTCGTAATCCACTCACTTTTCTCCAATTTCCATAAAAAATTCAGAATGATGTTCGATGGGGTCCAAAAATTGCAGTCGCCTCTCGGACTATAAGATTTTAATTTAAACCCGTATGATATTTATTTAATACCTGAATTTAATCTCCCTTTTTCCAATCTATTTTAAATTTTCAAACTCCAGCAAGTGGAGGAGGGAGGTTTACGGCCTCCATATCTGCAGTGTAGCTCCTACCACCATCGTTACGCCACTGAATTCCCCCCCCCCCCCCAACCACACATAGATCCCCAATGATGCTAAATCTCATCAAAATATAACGCTTTATACAAAACTTCAACTTAACTTGACATCAGTAGACGGTAGATCGTCACAGTGCTCATAGGCAATTTATCCATTTTGGCGGCGTGAAAGCATAATGCTCGCCAAACCCCAACCCTGTAGAGAACAAAATGCTATAAGGTTTGGCGAGAATTATGTCTTCACTCCGCTAAAATTGCCTATGAGCACGGTGAAGATCTATCGTCTAGCGATGTCAAGTTGGAGTTTAGTATAGAGAAAAATTATCAAGGTATAATTTATTTTGAAAGAATTTTTTGTAAGTATCACGCCCTTTATTTTTACGATAACTGCTTTACCATTTATCCAGGTAAATAACATAATTCTCGCCTTTTTTTAATGACACCCCCCCCCCCCCCAAGATAGAATAATTTCACAATGGCCGTTGTGTTTACTCACTTTAAAAAAAAAAAAAAAAAAAAAACACGCTGCCACAGAGCGCCAAGCGAGGTTCAGTCTTAGACCTCTTTCATGTTTTACGTGGCATTATAACTCTTGGAAGCGATCCCGGTAAATGTCGCATTGTTTGATCTGGATGTTTCCGTCCAAAGTTATTCTAAGTACCAATAAGTATATTATTATTATTATTATTATTATTATTATTATTTTGAAAAATTAATACACACGGCACCATTTTGTGCATAACAATTCTTCGAAACAAAAAGCTTGGGTTATTTTGTATTTTCTTACGACAGTCCAAATTCTTTCCGGCATATGAAAGATTCAAAAACTCAAGCTAACATAAGTGCAACGAAATTTTATACAAAACATACAAAAATAATATAACTATTAAAAATAAAGTTTTTTAATATATATCCGTTATATCCAGTATAAATTTTTATGTGGAATTGCAAATTATTATCTTATTATTATTATTATCTTATTATTATTATAGTATTTGATAAAAAATATCCATTCCAAGCTATTTACTAACTTTTCTTGCCACAAAAGTTGATTGAATACATTGTCATCCACAAAGAGCCTATCTGCCAAGTTTTCAGCTCGATTGGATGACTGCAAAAGAATCAGTTAGCCCTCAGAAGAGTGTGTCTGTCAACTTTCAAAGTTTCAGATCCATTGGAAGACGGACAATGAGTTTATTAATAAATCTGGAGCACTAATAAGAAATGTTTGTAAAAAGCGGCTTCTAATCTATCTGTCTTTTCAGCTCGATTGGATGGAGGCAAATGTTTTAATTAGTCATTCTAAACAACAATAGTAGCGTGTGCAAAAGCTATCTTTTAGTGACAATGATCCCCAAAACTCTTATCATCGACATAGCATCTATCTGCCAAGTTTCAGATCAATTGGATGACGGCAAATGGATTAATTAACCCTCCACGTACAAAATCGAAGTTAATATGAAGGATTTTAAGGGGGTATGGTACCGAAATTTCTTCAAAAATCCCAATTTTTTTTTCTGATTTTAAAAATTAGTTCATACATTACTGAAGAGAATGATGCTTTTATCTTATTCCTCCGGTGATTGGAACGCCACAAAATTACCTGTGATTTAAACATCACTAATGGGCGTAACACCTTGAAGCGTCTGCTTAAAGTGCGTTTTTCGAGCTCTAGTGTTTTTCACAGATGTTGCATATTCAAATCGATATATCTCCAGAACCATTAACAATTGGCTATTCAAATTTTTGGAGCATTTAATTTATATAGTTTTAAATATTTTTTCTTCACAGAATTTTATTTTTTTAATTCTGTTTTAAAATATAAATTTTAGCGTAAAATATAACATAAAAAAAGCAAAAATTTCAATATTTTAACTTTAAGAATTTTTTTAATTTTTTTTAGTTCACCTATCAAAATTCTGTGAAGACAAAATTTTCTTTATATAATTATGTATTACAAAAAGCTTTCACTTTGAAATTTTTTTTATTTTTTCTTGACTTATATCAAAATACGCAAACATCAATTATTATGGATTTTTCTTGGTTTTTAAATTTTTTTTAAATAACAAAACACAATATTTAAAAAAATATTTTCTCAGAGATATATAAATAGTATCTCATACATAAAATAAATTTTTGACGTAAAAATGTACATAAATAAAGTTTTTTTTTATTTTCGGTACCCCACCCCCTTAAAATAAATAAAACTTGGAGGAAACGTCTGTGTCGCCCAGTATCGAATTACGGAAAAACTCTTAAAATTCCAACCGCGTTATCGAATCCAATTGCTTATAGTGATATCTGCAGACGAATATAGTCATTAAAGGATTAATTTAGAATTCTTTTTCGACGAGATTATTTTTGTCTCATATTCATAGTCATTCGGCAATGATTAAAATATCGTTTGGTCTTCTTTTCCCTTTCAACTAAAGCTACGAGGAAGTTACGAGATTGAAACCCTCAATCAATTAAGCAATTCACCCTTTCGAGATTATTTTTTAATAACTTCCTTATCCTATTATGCGCTTCGCTAATTGACTTGAAAGATATTTCGTTACATTCATTCAAAATAACTTCGATTGCTTTCACCTCGATAGCTAATTTATAACTTTAAAACTGACGAACTATTTTCATTCTTCCAACCAATAAAATTTTCACGTTTTTAATTAGTTCTAATATTAGCAGTGATCTGCTTAAAAAAAAATATTTTTCTTGAAATCCAAGAAAATTAAGTTCTTGTGCATGCTACCAAAGAGTGAAGAGGTTGCAGTTGAAGTTGAAGTTCCTTGGCTTTCAAAAATTATAAACAAAGAACATGCACAAGAAAAACAAAAAGTATATTATGAGTTTTAAATTATTCATTTGAAAAGAAAATGAATGCACAACTATTAATGTTTCAGTAAGACATCCAATTAAGATTTTCGATATATCAATGTAGGTTTCAATAATACTTTAGTCGCTTTGCCCTTCCGAAAATAATCCTGCCAGTATCTATGGTTATCTGACATTCAAAAATAAAACCCCAATTCAGTATGTGCATTAACTCTATTTACATCAAAAGTTTTTGAAGTATAATTTAGTAAAGAAAGAAATCCCGAACAAAATGGTGCCCATTGACAATTTTTGACGAGTACAATTTATTCAGTCTACGAATTCAGTAGAATAGTGTTTAAATAGGGTTCCCACTCAAATCACAGAATGAAAATCAATGACTTTTAAGCAGGGTTGGAAAATGTTTTTTTTTTTTTAATTTTTTTTTTTTTACTAATTACATGTATGGATATTTATAAATAAAACTTGACATTAACTAGAATAATTAATGTTCAAATAACAATATTCTTTCTGAAAATAATTTCAATTAAGTAAATAAATTATTTTTGCTACTTATGTGAACATTCAAATCATATTAAATTTTAATATTTTATTTAGATATACTATTCTTTAAATTCAATGCATACAGTATGATACAATGGTAATTGTTTATTGATTAATGCATGGAATATTGCTCTTGGTTGGTTGTTTCAGATTACCTGGCACAGTCAGCAACACGAAGGCTATAATGCGCCGAAACATTCGTCATTAGACAAGCCAACATACATTTACAAACACCCATGCCTAACACGGGACTCGAACCCGCAACCTCGCGGTCTAGAAGCTATCACGCTAACCACTATATCGTTTGGTCGGCGGAATATTGCTCTTAGATTCATCATTAATGGCGATATATTGTTAAAAATTATACTTTTTAGGTTTAGAAATAAGTTAAAGCATAAAATCTCCATTACAAAGACAAATTTAAAATGCAGCCTATTACTTAAGTTTAATTGATAATTTTGAATAGTTATAAAACATTAATACATCTATTAGATTAATACAAAAAATAAAAACTTACTGTTCACCAGTCTTTAATTACAATATTTATTTTAAAATAGATTATAACTTATTCTATTCGTAAAATTTTTCATTTACAAAATCATCACTTAGTCATGTTATACCAAAAATGTATAATTCATTTAGTGAATTATTTTCTTAAAAAATAATAGAAAAAAAACCTAGATTCTTATTTCTTTATTCCCTTTTTTAAAAAAAATATAAGATTTAACATTTTGAATAAAAAAAACAAGTTTTGCGTCTTTTTTCTAAACCCAGTCTGTTATGAAACAATTGTATAACTCCGAAAGAAGAAAAAATTCTTTAAACATTTGTTGTAGTTGCTTTAGCAGTAAGAATTACTTAAACTTCCTTCAATACATCAGCATTAAACTTTTTTATATCATTGTCTTGGATTAACCATCATTCTATAACTATTAAATTTTTAATAAATTCCTTTTGAAAAAAATATCTTTGAAATGGAAAAGTTTTGGTTAAAACTAGAAGTTATTTACAACACAAAATAATTTAAAGTGTCTAATTATAAATAAAAATACAATTTCAAATTATTAAAAAAAAAAAAAAAATTGCTTTAAAAAAAAAAAATACAATTTTAAATTATTCTTTAAAAAAACCAATTTGTTTAAATCATGCCAACCCTGCTTTTAAGGACCTAAATAATGTTTATTAAGGACCTTTGAAAATTTGTTTCCAGGCATTATTCTATTTATAAATTTTTAATAAAGTATATTCTATCAAACAAGTTCAAGTTGATGCATGTGTAATACAAATATGTCTGAGAATTCTGATATGGTGCGGATAAGTGGCGTTCACGGTGGGATAGCAAATCTGAGTTGTATTTTTATAAATTTTGCAGATGGACAAACAACATTTGCAAAAATTAAGGACCTCTAAGCATTTTCAAGGACTTTTAAACACCTCGAAGCATTTTCAAGTACTTGAAAACAAGTTAAAAAATATTAAGCACTATTAATGACCGTGGGAACCGTGTTAAAGTCACACACAAGTCAAACATTAAATCAACAACTTTATTAAATTCTCCAAAGAAATTTTTACAATTTATACAGATGAGAAATATTTACATATATACATCAAAATGAGTGATAAATTACAAAAAGACGAAACTCAGGTACTGGTCGGCAATCAATAACAGCACGGACAATTGCTTTGATTGTACGATGGATACAGATAAGAAACCTAAGTACGCTATTAAGTCTCTACAAAGAGTAGCACATCAATGAAAAGCAAATATTTTGTAAATTTCTAGTTTACAAACCAAGAACTGTCTTCAGGACATTTCTATTAACATAAAACTCAAATGTTATATGCAATCTATTGCTATTTGCTTGATATGAATTATGAAGCTACTTTTTGCGTAATAAGCATTCTTCAATATGAAGTAAATATAGACACAGACAAATACTGTGTCCAAATACAGAAACATATTCCCAAGTTTCACATCGCAAAAAAATAATGTTGTGCAATTGAAAATAACTAGAATTCATATATTGTACGAGAGACTTAATACATATATTTAATACAGAAATGCATGAATGATACTTAATACAGAAATGGCATATATGGTGTACTATGAATTTTCTCACATTATATAAACAAAACATTTAAGTTTATTGTAACCCTCAAGATGTTTAGAAATTAAATATTAAAAAGAAAATTCCTTTCTTTTACAATATGAATTTACAAAAATGACCGATAAGACTAGTTGACAAGGTAGATTGTCCCCGAGAGTGAACATAAATTAGAAGTGGCACTTTTATGAACAAATGCTAGCATATTACAACACAAATTACCAGGGTTCCAACTGAAATCAGATTGAAAATCAATGACTTTTCAAGGACTAAATATTTTTTAAGGACCTTCAAAGATTTGTTTTCATACATGAGGTCTTTATTGTGCAACTTTACGGCTGTTTTGGCCAGAGCGTTAATATCAAAATCTTTCATGCGCAATTTGCCTTCTAAGCAGACTGATTTTCGAAAAACGTGAACACTAATTTCTCATGTTCATCTTGCAGAGTACAGTGCATAACTAAAACAATTAGATTATTACTTTATCACACAGCAAATATGAACCAAACGATATACAAGTTGATGCATGCTCAATACAAATGTACCAAAATTTTTTGTGGTGTGTGGATAAGTGACAAAAAATTAAGGACTTTTAAGCATTTTCAAGGCCTGGAAAACCAGTTAAAAAATATTTAGCACTTTTAATAACATGGACTTTGATTTTCGAAAAACGTAAACACTAATTTCGCATGTTCATCTTGCAGAGTACAGTGCATAACTAAAACAATTAGATTATTACTCTATCAAACAGCAAATATGAACCAAACGATATACAAGTTGATGCATGCTCAATAGAAATGTACCAAAAATTTTTGCGGAGTGTGGATAAGTGACAAAAAATTAAGGACTTTTGAGCATTTTCAAGGCCTGGAAAACCAGTTAAAAAATATTTAGCACTTTTAATAACATGGACTTTGATTTTCGAAAAACGTGAACACTTATTTCGCATGTTCATCTTGCAGAGTACAGTGCATAACTAAAACAATTAGATTATTACTCCATCAAACAGCAAATATGAACCAAACGATATACAAGTTGATGCATGCTCAATACAAATGTACCAAAAATTTTTGTGGAGTGTGGATAAGTGACAAAAATTAAGGACTTTTAAGTATTTTCAAGTACTTTTAAGGCCTGGAAAACCAGTTAAAAAATATTTAGCACTTTTAATAACATGGAAACCCTGGTTACAGTAATAAGGAGAAAAGTTAATAATGTAATATTAACCTGATAGCATTTATTTAATAGTGTTTTATATGGGAATAAAAATTTCTACAATAAGATTTAAAGTTATGAGAAAATAATATACCTTAATAATAAAATAAAAAATTACTTTTTCCTAAACATTAATTTGCTTGTTATTTTAATACTTTTCCAAGATAGTTATTGGAAAGTATGAGATGTAAAGATTCATAGCAACCAACAATGTTAAATTTTAGTGCTAAGTGTAATTCATAATTAGATTAACAAATGAAAGCAATATTTTTTTTAATGAGATAAGGAGGGCTGCTTTACGTAATGTAATGAATAAACATCTCATTTTCTGTACCCAAAACTCAGAAGTAAGATATTTAAAACCACCGTGCGACATGAATTTTTCAAAAAAAAAGTATCTTATTCATACCATAACCATTTTCAGTTAAACCTTTACAAGCTGCAGTTTTAATGTGCAATGTGAGGTTTATATGTGGTGACAGATAAGTTTTTCTTTCACTAATAACTCTTTAATTTCAAAAACACCTTGAATATTTTTAAGATGCGACATAATGACATGAATTCTTATTTTATGTTTGCAAGTATATTTCTTTTGGTGTTTGATTATGGGATACTGAACATTGAAAACTATTAAGTTGTGTATAAGAGATTTTTACTATCAATATAAGAATAAATTGAGTTTGTTGAAGTTGTAAAGTATAATTTGAAACTAAGCAAAATGAATTTTTTAAGAAAAAACAAAGAATAAAAATAGGGATCACAGTTTGTTTAATTGAAGACATATTTAATTTTAAGAGAGGAATTAACCTTGAGAGCAAATTCTTCAAAATTAAAGTGTGAAAGAAAAAGATATAAAACATTCAAGTTATTGGGAAAACATATAGAGTAGGAAAATATCAATTATTTTCTAAACAGAGCATTTTCCCACTGAAAACTCAATATTCAAATCACAGTAACTTATCCTTTAAAACAAGAAAGACTTTTCTAATATCAATAACTTTAGCGTTAAAATGGATTTCAAGACAAAAAAAAAAAAACTTTCATCCAGAAATCAAGAAGCGTACATCCTAACAGTTTCACAAAGGAATCTTATACACACAACATAATTTTTATAATGAAATCTGAAAATAGGCATGCTTCATTCAAAACAAACAGCACTGGATTAGTTGTTGTTTGGGTCCACCAGACTTTTTTCTGAACAAGCCATTCTTATCTTCCTCTCAGTTTCAAGCAGGTTGGATGAGTGCAGTTTGGTAGTTGAAGCATATAAATGTTATAGAAGTGAATCTCACAAATATGAAAGACAACAATATGTAGAAAAAATATTTGAGATAGTAAAAGCCATTTGTTGACTCTTATCTTGCAACATACTCAGTTAACATATCTGCAACATTTATAACAATGATGGACCGCATTCATGAAAAACATTTTAGAATTGAATAAGTAAAGGCAGTGTGGAAAAATGATCAGGCTAAATATTGAAATACAAAATTTATCCGACCATCCTGTATGTATTTGTGCAGGACAAGAAGTATAACAAAGTTGCACAAAATACCTTGTAAATTTGCATAGATGAAGTAAAACACACTAATGCAATTCTTATTCAAATTGCATAGGTAAATTTTTCCTACTTCCTTTAGGATAAAAAAAAAATTCAGTACAAGCATAGTATTCTATGAAAAAATAATGTAAACTTTGAACATGACTTGATAAATCACGCTTTTTAATACTAAAAATACCATACAAGCAAACTTTAACAAACATTTTCTCCATTCAAAACAAAATGACAATCAAATACGTAGCATAATACGGAAGCAGAATAACACCTAACTTTAACAACATCTGGAATAGGTGTGAACACTTCTGTGCAACAATCATTTCCTAATAATTTTTTAAGGATACAGAGTGCAAAAATAAAATCAATTATTTGCCAGTACTGTACAACAACCTCGACCACTTTCCAGCGTTATGTTGTGACAACATGAACAATACGGCTAAATTGAGTAGATGTAGGGTCTACCTCAATATTCTGTGACAATAGCCACAAGTACTGATCCAACAGTGCACAAAAAGCTCAGCTATCTAAAAACTGTTCAACTTCTAACAAAATGTCGTCACCATCACCAGAGTCTGCCGTCTCGTCGGCATTCATGTCAGTATCATTGAGGTAATTGTCAAACTCGTCAACCGACACTGACCTATCTAGAACGACGTTGTTCTCTTTGATGCCTTCTGAACCTACAGACTCTTCAACAGCTGTTGGAGACATCTCACAGATGCTTTCATCTGTTGTTGGTTTGTCTTTACTCATAGGAATGTCTTCTGTGGTAGCCATGTCGCAAACACTGTCTTCTGTCGAAGCCAAGCTACCGGCAATGTCTTCTGCCGAAGTTAAGTCACAGACAATGTCTTCTGTAGTTTGGATATCATTGACAGAATCTTCATTTGTCTGCATGTTAAAGATGGTGTCTTCTGCCACCAGCATTGGCTGTTCAGGCAAAGGCAAAAAGACATCATTTTCTTGGTCGTTGGTGGAGGTTTTGGTTGGTGAGGTGGTAAAAGCAGGGACGTCGTTTGATGAGGGTTGTTTGCTGGGATCTTGAGGACTCAAAGATAGGATGGCATCATTGTTGGTCTGAGGTGATATAACAGAAGGGTAGTTTGTAGAAGGGGATACTTTGGTTTTGCGAAGGAATGAACCAAGGCTCTTCAGTGCTTTTCTAGAATAAAATAAAATTTTAGAAGGATGAAGTTTTTAAAATGCAAGACTCTTATGCCTGTTGTATACATAAATCCTAGGCTGAAATCCTTGATATTAGGAACAATGCAAATTTAATTTAAGGAATTATCACACCAAACACTACTAATTCACTCCAGAATATCCGATATACCTGATTGGATAATTTGAGATTTTGTCTATGACATATTGAATACATAAATCAGCACACTTGCAATAAAATTGTGACTTTTTCATATGTGTAATAAAACATGCTGCTGAAAATATACTTCATTTCACCAAAGCTTGGTAGTAGTGTAGTTCCATTTAGCAGAAACCTGTGAGCACCAGGCAATAATTTTCGATTCATAAATAATTTCATAAAGTTTTAATTTAAAAAAATAAAAAAAGTAATAAAACTAATAATTAAGAGCTTTTTTAAGAAATGCAGGAAATTGGTATGCTTACAACACACTAAAATTGTCTTATTGTTGAAACACATTATGCTTTCAGGAGACTGTTGAGAACACCTTATCCTCAAGAGATGTGTGCAACAAAGGCATCATATTTAATTACACTGAGGCCATTTGCTGCACACTTCACTTGGGGAAGGCTTCATTCCAAGAACGCCTTATCCTCAAGAGATGTGTGCAACAAAGGCATCATGTTTAATTACACTGAGGCCATTTGCTGCACACTTCACTTGGAGAAGGCTTCATTCCAAGAACGCCTTATCCTCAAGAGATGTGTGCAACAAAGGCATCATGTTTAATTACACTGAGGCCATTTGCTGCACACTTCACTTGGGGAAGGCTTCATTCCAAGAACGCCTTATCCTCAAGAGATGTGTGCAACAAAGGCATCATGTTTAATTACACTGAGGCCATTTGCTGCACACTTCACTTGGGGAAGGCTTCATTCCAAGAACTGGACTGCATCTCTTCACATACCTGCCACTGAAAGTAAAGATTAAGATTGAAGACCAATAACTACAAGAACTTACTTTTCTTTCTCGCCATCTTGAGGTACTGATCCATTAAGAGCAACAGGCTGACCTGAATCGACTTTCAAAAACTTTCTCTGCCTTTCCAGTAACAATTCTTCAGCTTTCCGCTTTTCTGGAAAAAGTTTAAAAAGAAAGTTATAAAACACATCATATGTATGCTGAAGGGATATATAAAAAAAAATAAAATCACTCCAGGGAAAAAATTTTGCATTGTTGATCATACAAGAACTTAAAAAACACAGACGTGATTTTCATATAAATTGTCAGTTCCATATCTAAAAAAAACTTCCTGAGCATGTTTAGATTAAGTTTAACATCTCATACAAAATAATCATAACAATATGTTTAGGTATTGAGTATTAAAAAATATATGCTTGTAACAAGTAACATTTTGTTAGTTACTTAAAAAAGTAATTCTCAAGATTTAAAAAAAAACTTTAACCTAGAGAAATTTAAATCAAGATGTAGGCAAGCGCTGAAATTTGAATAATTAGGCTGACCAATTTGCAAAAAAACAAAAAACCACCTGTATAGAGTTACTACATAATGTTTTCCCAAATTTGGACACTTCAATACCAAAGCCACCGCTCAAACAATAAACGACTGTAATTTTGTTAAGTTATAAAAGCCTCAAATTTTATAATACCTTGCGTAGCACTGATGGGAGACAAGGTCTTACATTCCTCAACCTCATTTGTTATATTTGCAGCTTTTGCATACAGCTCCTTGGATCTCCTGGTAATCTTAAGTCTTTTTGAAGACTTTTGGGTCTCATTGGTAGGGGCTGCTTTATCTTCTTCAGCAGAAGATGAATTTGTGTCTGCACTACTAGTTTGTACTCCTAGGTAAAATATAAAAATTATAATGAATAAAATATAAATGTTATTGATATTAAGCAAACATATAAAAAGTTTAGAGCAATCAAGAGTGAAAGGTTAAGGCTTACTGGTAAACAAATTTTAAATGAAAGGTTTTATTATCCAAATATAAGTTAACTAATAGATCAAGAGGAGGCTGCAAGTGTTAGTTCCTCCTCAAATCTCGTTTAATTTTTTTTTTTTTTTTTTGTAGAATGTAGAGCAGTGCTAGTATTTTAAGAATATACAGGACTGCCAGAATAAAATGCCCTTAACTGTTCGAAAATTTACTTTGAATGAATTCAATTAAAACCAATAGGCAAATGTTATGGTACATGCCAAATAATGGGTAACCTTTTTTTACCTGGAAAGCTTATCACTGTTTAATTTTCAATGATGAAGGAAGCAGATGATTTTATTCTTACTGCATAAATAATCTTTTAAAGCTGGTTTATATTTCCCAGCATTAATATTCTTTTAAAACTGTTTTATATTGTCCTGCATTAATATTCTTTTGAAACTGAGTTATATTTGAAAGATTATTATTCATGAATTAGTGTTTTTGATGAAATATGATAATCAGGGTTCACACATATTTTTAGGAAAAAATTTCCTGATTTGTGTTTTCCATCGCAGAGTTAATTATTTTTAGCCAGGTAAATATAATCAGACATCGATTACTCAAATTCTTCCGATAACATGAAAAAAGTATTTTTTCTTTAAAAATAACTTTTTCTAAGTCTAAGTTATCAAATAATTCTGCAACTTTAAGTCCTTAAGTTAAGGTTAAACTAATAGCACCAAAGAATAGGATTTTTTCCAGAGTAAAAATGACCGTATACAGGTTTTAGGAGGTGAATTTTTTTTCCCCTGACATTTTAAGGCTGATTTATTTTCCTTGAGTTTTCCCTGAGGCATATGAACCCTGATAATATCCATCAGAAACTTGGATCAGTTTTAAAATAAAAAACAATTTGGAATAGGAGAAATAAAATCATTGTCCTGGTCAGTTTTCCTTTGATATATAGACCAGTACATTTCTATAGCTTATAAAAAATTCAAAACAATGTTAGATAAATCCAAGGAGATTTTATTACCTCGCTTGTTTTCACGCTCTCTGCGAATTTCATCTAAGGTCTTAATTTTGAAGTTTAAATCTTTTGGGCTTTCTGAAAAACATAGAATTTCAAAATAATTAAAATACGAAGATAATACTCGAATTTAAAAAATAGTACAATAATTATTTTTTTTTATAGTGGCCACAAAATTCAGGAAAAGAAGTTCCCTGATAGATTTTTAAAAATTCCTCGATTTTACTTAATTTTTTTTTTTCAAATTTCCCCAATTTTCCCAGATGTGTAGATCAAATAGAACATTTATACCAGAGCCTAATATTCTACTTTTTTAAAAACTAGTTATAGCAGTAATGAAAAGTTTAAATTATACTGTAACATGAAACTTCTAATGATCACCACAATTCTCTGTGAAAATGGCGTCAAAATACGGATGAACAGGAAATGTGACTTCAAAACAATAGTAAAATTCCCCGATTTTCACATAATTAAAAAAAATTCCCTGACATTTCCTCGATTCTTTCCAGAAGAAGAAAGCTCCCTGACATTTCCCTAATTTTCAGGTTCTGTGGTCACTATGTTTTTAGTTACCAGACAATACCTTTAATCAATCGTGGCCTAAAAAGGAAGCACAAAGAGTTTTTTCTTTTGGTAATCTTGTAATATAAATCTTACAAGCCCCAGGCAGAGAGTTGGTATTTATCAACCCCTCTACTTTTGCAAGAAAATTTGGCTTACACTTAGGTATATATGGTGGGCTATATTGATAATTTTCCTACAAAACTTTCCTTGCATAAAAAGAGGGTTTTCAATTTTTACCTTTTTTATATGCATTCAACCAATGGTGCATTGACGTTAAATTTAATTTTTTTTTACATGACATTTGTTTAATTTTTATTTACAGAACTTGGAACTTTAATCCATTATTAAGTGGAATAATTATGTATTTTCAAAAATTCGAATTTGCCAATAATCGTTTTAAGTTAAAAAACTAGTGTACATTTTACAAATTTCTCAACAGAAAGTATTTAATCTAATTCAATTACTAATATTTTATAATTTTATAGATGTCTTCAGAGCCCTTGAAAATAGCAGAAAAATAAAATTAGTGAAAAATATACGCCACAGTGTCAATAAAAAAATATTTATTGAAATGGTGCGTTTACGCACATTTGGCTGAAAATAGGCTAACACTCATCTGCTGATACGATAACTGACCAAACCTTTTGGAGCTCAACAGAAAACTGTAAATCTAATATACGCCAAATCATCATAAAATTTTCGAACTTCTCTTCTAGTGGGTACTACAGCAGCGTTCGGCAAACTTCTTAGTAAAAAAACCCCAAAGAACATCAATACAACGATTCAATTTCTTTTGAAAGCCAAATCTCATTTCAAGAAACATGTTTTTTAGGGAGTCGGTTTAAACCAGCTACTAACATGAAATAAAACCTAACATCATAATAATCTTATTGGCAAATTTAAGCACACTGAATTAAGCACATCAAAGAAGAACCACATGCAGCTTGTGAGCCAGTTTGCTGACCACTAGAATTGCAAGTAAGAGTGGGAAAACGCGAGGGGCCATTAGGCCATTTTAAACTTTGCTTCACAAATTTTGGAATTAAGTAGAAAAATATTTAAAATTTAGAAAGAATTTTCTTTCGACCTGAAAAATTTAGCGTAAAATAAAAATTTGCAGGAGTCAAGACTTTAAAAAAAAAATTCAAGTCCCTAACAAAATCAGTATCCAGAAGGCTTATGATATACAGGATTCCCACTGAAATCAAAGACTTTTAAAGACCTAAATAATGTTTTTAAGGGCTTTTAAAAATTTGTTTTCAGGCAACATGTCTATGTATAAATTTTTAATAAACTACATTCTACCAAAAAAGTTACAAGTTGGTGTATGTGTAACACAAATATGTCAGGGAATTCCGATACGGTGCAGATAAGTGGCGGTCACGCGGGGATAGCAAGTCTGAGTTGTATTTTTATAAATTTTGGTCGGCCACACAATACACGCAAAAATTAAGGACCTCTAAGCATTTTCAAAAACTTGAAAACAAGGTAAAAAATATTAAGCACTTTTAATGATAGGGAACCCTGATATAAAAAGCCTTGTACATAATATGAAAAAAAAAAAAAACTCTAAGAAAAATAGGCAAATCAACTCTATTTTGATTCCTTGAAATATTATAGGTTCTTAAATATTTAAAGGAAATAGCACAGATAAAAAATTACAAAAAGCACAGAATTTTTAGGAAAACTATTTTTAAATAGACAACAAGTTAGCAATTCAGAATATTGTGTTTATATTTTTATAAATAATACTAAAATTTTTCAACATATCAAGTCATCAGAGTTCATCCTAGAAATGAAAAAGGGCAGGGTGCTATTTTCCAAAAAAAGGGCACTTCCTGTTTACGAGGGCACTTTTATGGCAAATTGCAGAAATACTCGTTTTCTGCCACAATTTCAATATTGTTATACTTTTCTACCACAATAAACAATTTTCAATATTCTGGGAAAAAAAATTATAATGCAAAAATCCGTGAATCAAAAACTCACTCAGAAACTTAAAATATATCAAAATACTGATAAAATACTTCAGTCCTAATTCTGCTGGAATGAGACTGAGAAAATTATTAAAATTACACAGTAAAATTTTCATCAAATAGTAATTTTTATAAAATTATCAATTTATAATACAGTGGAATTAAGATAAGAATGTTTTAGTATAATGAAAATGTGTTAAGATAAAAACTTTTCACTCTTTCAAAATTTTCTAAAGTTTGAATGAATCAACCTTAAACTTCCTCTTAGGTTTGCTATTGTCAGATAGAGAATTGAGTTTCTCCAAATTTAACATTATTCATTGTGGGATATCACAAGGAGTATTCCGACTAAAGAACTTGGACTATGTCCTGAAATGTTTGCATTTTTTTATTTTCAAAACCGGACCAAATTTAGCGTCAAAACGGCGATTTTTTTGCCGTGCATGCCGCTATTATGTAAGCTATAATAGAAGTTTTATTTTTTTTAAAAATCGGAAATAATCTGGGATTTTGGTTGCATTCCTGTTATGTTTAATTTTAAATATGTAACGGATGTTTAGAAATTAATTGGTAACAGGCAAATTACCAAAAACAACCCCTAAATTTAACAGGAGGACATCGCGATTACGCGTGTCCAAACGGAAATATTCTTTTTAAATTCTTAGTGTAAACTTTTGATAGTTATAAACCTTTAACTAAGTTATTCAAGTCTTTCAAATTCCTTTCTTCACTATTTTGAAGGAGGCATAGTAAAAATCCAGCGAAATACACTTAATCAAAACACGTACGAAATGGCCATCAGAGTTTACTAATGTGCACTTGGGAAATTGTAAGACGGCGCCCTACAATCCACCTATTAATGAAGCACATTATGTGGACATCTACTCAATGGTTTCAGTCCCTGATATATACGTTGCGCGTTTGAACATGAATGCGCATGCGCGACAGCCGATTTCAGTAGGGGTGATCCACATATTGCGTACTGTTGGGAGGGGAAAAAACGAAAGTTTTTCGAATTCTTTTTCTGAAAAAAGGGCAGGAAGGGCGCTATTTTTATAGAAAAAGGGCAGGCAGGGCGCTTTGCCCCTTAAAAAATGCTTAGGATGAACTCTGAAGTCATTAATTATTGAAAGACAACAACAACTTCACATAAAAAACAATGGGTAATACTATAACAATAAAAATCATAAATTTTATAGAAAAGTAAACACTAACCTTCAGTTTTTTTAATTGACTGCTGCTTGAAATTAACAACCAGCTTTTCGGCAGCAGCTAAGCAAGAGAGAAATAATAATTAAACATTTTTGCAAAATAATCTTTCCAATATACACCTTGAAGAAATGGTTTGGAATTTATGCAGATGAAAAGATGAGCGCATACCTTTATGGTTCATTCGTTTAAACAATCGGCTCCTAATATCACCTAAAAAAAGACAAGGTTAAAAATTATATGAATACCAATTATTTTCTAATGTAAAATAAATGGTAATTCTAAAAGGGATTTTTCACATTTCCTTGTAAAGACAACAATCCTTCATAAGAGAAAGAGAAAAAAAAAATACAATAAGGATTAGGCAGAGGGTGCATTTTTAGCAAAATGCAAAAACGCTTTCTTAAATAATAAATTACAAATTGCTCTTTTGCTAAAACATTTGGTCACAAATTTGCAAATTCACCTTTCCCCACCGATTAAGCGTACGAATGATTGGGGAAAAGTTATATTTTTATCAGAATTTCTTTTTGCTGTTTTATAAATATTGAATAAAACTATGATTTTTGATGATTTTATAAAAAGCTTCTTGGATAAAACCAGAATTACTTTCCCTAGTCTGTTACCACCATGACTTACTATTCAGCAAAAAGGAATAAATTATTTATTTACTACTATGACTATCATAATTTACAGTAAATGCATTGAATTTTGTAGTAAATTACTCATATTTTTTTGCATCTGTATGCAAGATATATTTAACATCCAAAACTGTCACTCAAACAGTTCCCGAGATTACTTGGGCATATGGGTCATTCTCCCGAAACAGGAAAAATGCATGTTACAGCATTATAAAACTTTAAATACAAGTAAAAAAATAATGAATTGCCTTTTAATAACTTTTCCATGTTCCAGGTTAGCTTTCTCATTGATAACATATTGAATTTTTTTTATATAAATGTATTTAAAAATATATCAAACGTCCAAAAGTCATTATCCAGGCTTGTCAATAGAACCATCTTTGCAATTATAAATGTTAAATAAATTATTAATAAAACTAATTTTCCAACCACAATTAATTTAATATTTAAGTGTTTTATACAATGGAGAATAATTTAAAATAATTTAATATTTTTTCTTATTTAAAAAATTACTGAAATGCATGTCACTGAACAAAGTGTCATTGTCCTGGCATATTGCATTACACTCAAAATTTTACTACATAAGGTAGCTGCATTCTATTTTTTTGTGCTAATTCCAAGAACTTTGATTTGTGAATGACTAATCTCAGTTGGCAAATTTTTTTTTACAGAATTTTGAAGTTCTATTCCATCATTTATGTTTAATTTGCGTAATTTTCCTGGCATCTACAAAAAAAATACTAAATGTGTAGAGAAAAATTATATAGCTATATATAATGCATAATAAAATAACCTTTTAGAAAATATACAATTACTTGATAATGATGCTTGTTATTTATTCAAACTATGATTAAAATTAAATATAAGTTTAACAATACCTCGCTACTATTGTAATTAAATTTGAAAATGTAATTTTTCTAATATTTTAATTAGCATTTTTTAAAATCAACTAATTGAAAAAATTGTCGTATTATGAGCACCATAAGGATTTTTTAAATATTTTTTCTTACTCAATTTTTTTTTTTTTTTTGCGCTGTTGGTATTTTTTTCTTGTTGGGTAAAACCTAAATAATAAAAATATATAACATACATTAATGGCAATCTTTTTTAAAAAATGTTTTAATATTGAAAAACTGCCCGTTTCAGAAGAATGACCCATATACTTGTATGAACAATATATAATGACACATACTTTCCTTGTCCAAACTTTGACAAGCTGTATCTGTATTAGGAGCAGGCAAACTTTTATCTATAATGAAAGTTGATACAGTTAACAAATAGTTTACTATGAGAACTTAAAACCTACTTAATTTGTGTAAATAGAATAGTAAAATTTCATTCAGAGTAGCATAAAACCTTCAGAGATTACAGCCTGAATCCATGGAATCAAAAACCAACTTCTGAAGCATAGTTAAAAGATGTACAGTCCCATTTCAATCAAATGTATATTCAAACTCCCCTTTCAATCAAATGATTGATTAATTAATATTCAAATTTAATCATGGATTTCATACATTTTTGCTGTCTCCTAATTTTTTTTCTGATTTTTCGATTTTATTCTTTTACTTTCTCAAACTGTGAAAAAATATTAGACACTTGGATACCATATTAAAAGGTAAATGAACCTACTCTGATTTGATTACTTAGGTGATTCTTTTCTGCTGTTGCGCATACTTTCGCTCATAAGTTTTTTTTTTATAAAGTGCAAAGGTTAATAAATATTTTTTTTTTACAATTAATCATATGACTTGATATATAGAGCATTTTGCCTGCCTCTCGATAAGCGCGATATAACGAAGGGGTATTGAAGCAACCAAATTTTTTATTATTTTCTCAATATAGTTTCGAAAACCTTATCAATTAGAACCTATTTTTAAAAAATCAGTGAAAAAATCCATGACATTTTGGGACTTTAAACGATGACAGAGATACCACACAAGATAAGTGGACAAAGCAGGTTTAAAATCTAATTCGTTTGAAATAATAATAGTTTGAAAAATGGGTTAAAACATCCCACTAGTTTCTACAAAAGTGTCAATATTTTAAATTTTTCAATATTTGGACACAGATGAGTGTTCTATCTTTTAAACTTAAGGTATAAAATACAAATAAAAAAAAACCTCCGACATTTCCCTTTAAAATTTTATTCTTGTCCAATGACTGTTTTTATCTCTTTCAAATGACAAAACCTTTTCAGGGTTCCTACTCAAATCAATGACTTTTAAGGACTTAATTAATGTTTTTAAGGACCTTTGAAAATTTGTTTTCATGCATCACGTCTATATATAAATTTTTAATAAAGTATATTCTGCCAAAAAAGTTACAAATTGGTGGATGCGTAATATAAATGTCGGAAAATTCTGATACGGTGCAGATACGTGGCAGTCAAGCGGGGATAGCAAGTCCGAGATGTATTTTTATAAATTTTGCAGTTGACCACACAACATCTGCAAAAATTAAGGACTTTTAAGGACATCTAAGCATTTTCAAGGACTTTTAAGCACCTTAAAGCATTTTCAAGGTCTTGAAAACCAGTTCAAAAATTTTAAGCACATTTAATGACTTTCAATGACCGTGGGAACCCTGCTTTTCATAGCAACTCTCTTTACCTTTTAACTCCTAAATCTACTTTTACCTTATACATAACAACCCACTTATAAAAACTAAAGGATCCCACTTGTATGCTAAATGACAATCGCTCTAAAATCTATATTTTACAAACTTAATGACGTGTTCTGCTTTTATCTATTGCATAGACCTAATATAAAACCTACCTAATGAGGCAGAAGAAGGAAGAGAAATGAAGTCAGATTCTAAAATAGAAATATTCCTATTAAGGTTAAGTTATAAAAATTATATATAAATAATTTGGTTACTAAATTTAAGGTTAGAATTTTTATAATTTTTTCTTCTTCTTTGAGCAGAATTATAGCCAAATCAGACAAAAAGCCAAACATCTAATGTTAAGTTTATATAATGTTTAGAATAGAGTAATAAATATTTTCTCTTTTAGACTCAATGAAATTTTTGGTACTATTATTTCGAATGTATGTAACAACTTCTGGAAATAATGAAAATTTTTAAAGTATGCAAATAAAAAAGAAATAAGCTGTGTACAAATAGGCTCTCAATATATTTAGAATCGGTATAAAAGGTAATTTCAAATATTAAACAATGCAATGCATCAATAAAGAGATACACTTAGCTAATGAGCAAAATATGCTTAAATAAAAACACATTCCATGTAGTGTTTCAATATAAAAGTAAATGAGCAGACAAATTAAAAAAAAACTGTTTAACAAAGGAACTTACGTGGAGGATAATACTCTTTGGTGGTTTGTTCTATTGCATGAGGTGAATCTAAAGATGGAGCTTCGTAACCTGCAAAAAATCCATAATAAGTTGTTGTTTCGAGGCAAACATAAAAACTGCACAACCTTGAATATATTAACTGCAACATAAACTTTTTTTCCTTTTCATAATTAGATCCATAAAAAATTATATATGAATCATCAAAAGGAGCCTTTATTTTTTAGACATGTTTTTTTGCATTGTAGTACAATTAACTCTCCATTTTATTTTAACTGAAAATGAAATACATTTAATCAGGTCATTATTGAAACTCTTTGATTCCAAATAATAAGCTAAATAAACAATTTATGGAAATTTTTTAAAAAATTGCACTTAAAAGCATAAAGACATCAGACTGGTCCCATTGACCTGATCATTACCTGTCCATTGGTCTGAGCAGATTCAATAATGTAATACAAACCTCTCATTAAAATTTTAGATTACCTTTAAAAGGTTGGAATGTTTTGTGATTTCTTTTTGTCAAACAGTGAAAAGCAAAGCATTACAATTTTCCAAAGTGTGTGTGTCTAAGTAAATATTACAAATACTAGACACAAAAAAGTTTCATGAAATATTGTATTAGGCAATTGAATATTTAAAAATTTGCCAGGTTTTATTGTCGCCCCGTGGACATTTCCCAGTCTTATGAATACTTTCAGATTTCTTATCAAAATTTATTAGTTTCGTAAAATAAATTTAAAAATCATAATCTATACTTATAAAAACAAAAGCCATCTTCAACTGATTCACTCACCACTAAATCTCACACTTTCCACAAAGCTAGAGAGCTGAAATTTGGCACACGAGTTAATCATTAAAAGTAAAGGTGTTTTGTACCGATGTTTGGTGATTAAAATATGAAAAAAAATATAAATAAATAATAATAAGTTCACAACTCGGTATCTACTGAGTCATTTGAAACTGGATGTTTGGCTATAAGTATCTTGACCATCCAGGTCATCAAAAAGATGGTTTGTTTTGTGATTATGAGATGAAATCAGGTTGTTTGGTTAATTTGTACGCTCAAAACAAACTATTTTTAGGAACAATAACTGCTAATCAAGCTGGGACCTACATCTTAATGTGGATTCTGAACCACAACGAACATCCATGCCTACCCCAGGATTCGAACCCGGCACCATTGACACACAAGGCCAGAGCTCTAACTACACAACCGTGGGCAAGGGACGAGTTCGAAGGGGGTAAAAGGGTGCATGCTCAGAAATTAAGACCTACTGAATTAATGTGAACTAAGTTTTTGTCCAAATATATTTTGATCAATCCGAATCATCAGAAACCCAATTTCAATCTGATATTTTGTTATTAAGGATGGATGGTTTAGTTATTAAGGATATAGGTGAAAGTGTTATGCACTTATAACTTGAGATTTTATTGAAGAAATTTTAACCAGATTTTTTCTATGGGTTATCTGATTAATCAGATTATCAGGACAACGATTTTTCATTTCAGTAAACACTTGTAAAGTATATGTTTACATATGGACTCTTTTTACCAAATAATGATGAGAACAAGTATAAACTAATGTTATTTTCCCAAGCTAATTAATTTAGAATTAAATACTTTATTTAGTATCATAAAATTATTCCTCCGTCTTATATTTATCCACTACCAGTCACAAGAAACACTGAACAGTGCAGCTAGTGTTAATCCTTACATCTGTAGCTTTCATTAGAAAATCAAAAAATATCATTATTATAAAAATAAAGTTTATTTCAAACTTAAAATCATAATATATAATATATATCACAAAATTTTATTTAAATCATCTAAAAAGTTCTTGCATTGTTCAACTATTAACTGGGAAAGGAAAAATTATTGAATTTCCCTGTCAATTCCTGGTTACCTGAATTTTTACAAAAAGGCTAACGTAAACGATTAAAAACTGAATTTAAAAAAAATTTATTGAATAAATTGAATTATGAAATTTTGGATTTCGTGGAAAATCGTTTAATAATTTTCAAGGTTGTGAAGGAAGACAAAATTTAAAATCCCTAAACTAATTACAAATTTTTAAAACTCTTTCAACGTTTCCGATTTGCAAATTTCTGTTGCTGAACACCTGCTAAAGTTTTGGATGAACAGACAAACAACAAAGTTATTCAATGTTTGTTTTAGACCTTGGAAATTAATGCTTACAGGAACATATCTATCAACTATTTAATCTATTTTAAATACAGTAAATGCTACTAACCTTTATAGCTAAAGACCGATTCATTGAGCAAAGTTGGGTTTCGGCATACCCCTAGTGAAACAACTTTGTCGGGCGTCTCATCTGCAGAGGACATGCACAATTACTTGCATGTCCCAACACAAACTTCAACAATTCTTTTATAACATTTTAAAAATAAAAATACTATTTTTCTCAGGTCCCTTAGAATCAGCATTCAAAGTGCCAATACTGACTCTATCTTTCCACACCAAAGGTAATTAATATTAGGAAAAAGTGCATTGGGGCCAGATTGCAATTTAAACCGATTAATAATAATTTTAGAAAATTTATCTGCTTCAAGTTATGCGAAAAACCGCCTTATCATATATAATTTAATTTTAAAACAAATTTTTGTCATGAGAAATTGACGAAAAATCGATTGGAAATGCATGTTTGCTGTTATTAGGGAAAATAAAACCTAAAGGGAAAAGATTAAGGAAGTTAGCAGGATAAAGAAATCAATAACATTTATTTTTATTAGGGATATTCAATTGACATATCATCAGGGGTTTCGTAAAAGAGGAACTCAACATTCTACTAACAATTTAAACATGAAGAGTCAACTTATACTTACATCCATTCAAAAATTTTGAAATCTTTATATTTTGTACTACACTTCCCATTATCAACGCAAAACTTTAGCGAGAAATGTTTTTGTTTAACACAAACAAGCACACTTATTAAGAAAGCATTAAAAATAATTTAGTATTATTATATTTGAAAATGCATACACTTTATATATAACATTCAAATACAACCCATTATGTTGCATGTTTAAAGAACGAGGTCTCAGAATATAGTAGATGTACTTTTAAAAAAAAGGCAGTAGATGACTGTAAATATTTCTCAGGCAACTTAAAACATATTTAATATTTATTTAAATATAATTTCAGCCCATAATCCTTTTTAAATCTAGTAGCTTTCCATAACAATGACTTCCATTGTCAAAAGAGAGGGTCCAAAAAAAGAACAAATCTATAACAGACAACTGTAAAATTAGTAGCAAGCAAACAAGAAAATTGGCTAACCTGAATAATAGTGATTTGATTCTTTGTGTATTTTCTCCATTCTAATCTGCTCCAGAGTTTTAATTCCGAAATCTTTTTCCTTTGTCGCAGCTAGATAGAAGTTGAAGGAAAAAAAAAGTGCATTATGGCAAAGGTATATATAACAAGTAAATATATTTATTATATTAATTAAAATTTATTAATACAAAATTAAGACATTTTACAGGTAAAATTTCAAACCTTAACTAAATTTTAGTAAGTTAAAAAATAAAAAATAAGCAACACAATTTTCCAGGGTTCCCATTGAACTCATAGATTGAAAATTAAGGACTTTTAACAGGGTTCCCACTCAAATCACAGAATGAAAATCAATGACTTTTAAGGACCTAATTAATGTTTTTAAGGACCTTTGAAAATTTGTTTTCAGGCATTATGTCGATATATAAATTTTTAATAAAGTATATTCTACCAAAAGTGTTACAAATTGGTGGATGCATAATACAAATACGTCGGAAAATTCCGATACGGTGCAGATAAGTGGCGATCACGCAGAAATAGCAAGTCCGACTTGAAATTTTTATAAATTTTGCAGTTGGACAACATTTGCAAAAATTAAGGACTTTTAAGGACCTCTAAGCATTTTCAATGACTTTTAAGCACCTCAAAGCATTTTCAAGGCCTTGAAAAGAAGTTCAAAAATATTAAGCACTTTTAATGACTTTCAATGACCGTGGGAACCCTGTTTAAGGACTTAAATAATATTTTTAGGGGTCTTCATAAATTTGTTTCCTTGCATCAGGTCTTTAATGTGCGGCTTTACAGATGCTTCGCCAAGAGGGTTAATATCAAAACCTTTCATGAGCAATTTGTCTTATAAACAGACTTTGATGATCAGCGTGGCCACAAAATTCAGGAAAAAAAAAAGTTTCCTTATTTCCCCGACAGATTTCTAAAAAAATCCCTGATTTTAGGGTAAACTTTTTCCAAATTTCAACAATTTTCTTAGGTTTTCCATATGTCAAGACACCCTGATCAAATAGAACATGTATGCTAAAGTTGGTTGTATTCAGATTATCTGGCGCCGTCAGCAACACGAGGGCTATAATGCGCCGAAACATTCGTCATTAGACAAGCCAACATACATTTACAAACACCCATGCCTAACACGGAACTCGAACCCACAACCTCGCGGTCTAGAAGCCAGCACGCTAACCACTATACCGTTTGGTCGGCCATGTATGCTAAAGAGATAATATGCAATTTCTTAAAAAATAGTTTTGCGGGTAATGAAAAGTTTAAATTATTCTGTAACATTAAACTTCTAATGGCTTATCAATACAAATCTCCATGTAAATAGCACCAAAATATGGATGAACGTGCCTTAAACAATAGAAAATTTCCCCGATTTTCATGAAATTTTAAAAAGTTCCCTGACATTCTCCTGATTTTTTCCAGAATCAGAAAGCTCCCTGATATTTCCCTGATTTCAAGGTTCTGTGGCCACTCTGATGATACATATATATATTTTTTTGGCTTTCAAAACATAAACACTAATCTCACATACGTTCGTCTCACAGAGTACAGTGTGTAACTAAAACCTTTTGATTTCTACGAACCAAACGATATACAAGCTGACGAATGCTTAAAACAAACACATTAAAGATTTTTGGTGCGGTGTGGATAAGTGATAAAAATTAAGGACTTTTAATGACCTACAAGTATTTTCAAGTACTTTAAAGGCCTGGAAAATCTGCTAAAAAATATTAAGCACTTTTAATGACTTCAATAACCATCATGGAAACCCTGTTTTCTACCTAAATATATTTAGTCTTATAACCTTAGGCCATAACCAAGTAAGAGTAATTTAAGAACAATACATTTACCTGATAACTTTGTACTAAGACTTTTTCTTGCTGAATCATTTTGTGCAACTTTATTGTCATCAGCTTTTACAGGTGTACTCGAAACAGATTCAGTGTCTGATTCTAAAATACATATAAAAACACATTCACTTACAAAATAGCTCATCTAACCCTATTAAAAAAAAGCAAACAATAAGATTAAAAAAAAGCTGTAATTTTAATTAACTGACCTTCAGCTTCATCGAAACTAAGGACCAATCTAGGTACTGGCACTGATGCCGGTTCGGAAATGAGATCTTTGTTTAAGCTTGGTGAAGACGGGGAATTAGCCATAACTGGACTGCTACCGTCTTGAGAATCTAGCAAATTGGGTGATGGTTTTCCGTTTGAAACCGGTAGGATCTCTGGAAAAGGAGATGAAATAAAGTTACGTAAAGTATCTAACCATGCACCCTTAGTTAAACTATGGGAAAACTTAACTTACGAGTGTGACAACAAAAGTAGAAGGTTAAATGAAAAGATTTATGCTTTTTAAAATACTGTCAGTCATCAATTAAGATTTCCTTTGAGAAATATAACTCAAATTTTAATTAAAAGTATGGAAAAATATTGGACAATTCTCTGGTTGATGCACAAGACATTTTGGCTCATTTTTCTACTTGTAAACAGATAAGAATTATAAAATTAAGATGAATCTAATAGTTATGTTTTTATTTTATATCTGTATTACTTGGTGACAAAGTTGTATGGAAAAATAATTATTTTAACTAGGTCAAATATGCATTTATATCATCTGAAGCACAGGACACATAACTTTGTCACAGAGTAGAGTTATATAAAACAAACACATAATTGCCCTGTTCAAAGTAATTTAAGAATTCTAATTTGTTTAAAAGTAGATAAAAGAGCTAAAATGTCTTGTGCTTACAGCAAAGAATTGCCCTATCAATAGTGTGCAATATGGAAAACTATTAATGGCTTGATAGATTGCAATAGGATTGTTATTCACATCAGCGAATTGTGTAAAAAAATTTACTAAGTATACATTATTTTTTCTACAAAATTAAAGTAGGCCCCCAGGGTGTTGAATAGGTACAGTTTCAGTATGTAAATATTCTTAAAACTTTCTACTCAGAATTTTGTTTGGTTGTCTGAGTATCAAAAACTGGTAAGTTAGGGTGGCTAAAGAATTTGAGAAATAAAATTCCCTGACATTTTCCCGATTTCCAGAAAATTTCTTCAAAAATTACCTGATGTGCGCTATAATTCAAAAAACCAAATAATGGAGAATTTAAAGAAACAAAAATTTAATAAGTAAATTTAATTCTAAATAATCAAAGTATAATTGCGCCATAATAAATTTATGGTAAAAATCAAAAAAACATCTTTAGATGAAAAAGAATGGAAAACATTAATTAAAAATACAAAATTCACCAACTTCAGTCACACTTGCTAACTTCAAGGTAAAGCAAAACCAGTACAATACTTTTCTTTTTAATTTCAAAAATAACACATATATGAAACATGCTATTTTCTTTAATATATGTCATATGCTGTTTCCTGTTCATAGCATAATAGCTGAGCTGCTAAGTTATAGGATCATCAGAAATCTAACAGAAATAATTGTTCCAGGCATAATAATGATCCCAGATGATAATAATAATAAAAAAAGAAAAAGCAGAACATCAACAGACAGTTGTGGGCGGAATATAGAGGGTTTGAATTAGTTGCTGAGAGTAGAAAAAGCTTGGAATCGTCATTCTCCCAAATCGGCCAAGTAGCCAGATATTAAGGGCTTTTTAGACGGACTTAAAAAAGTACATGAAAAAAAAAATGTATTCAACGCGGTGACATCACAGCATCCACTTCAAGTGACGCAAGCCGAGTTTGATATCCGCACGGGGCATGCGAGAAGGGTAACTCAATAATTTCAAAATTCCCTGATTAAAGGGTAATTTTACAAAATTCCCTGATTTTTCCAGAAGTGAAATTCCCTGATTTCTATGAATTCCAGGTTCTGTAGCCACCCTGTAAGTGAAACTAATCACCATATTAGATGAAAAACTAAAGAAATATTGAAATAGTAGAAGCTTTTTCTCTCTCAATCAACTGCAGTATTTAAATGCTATAGGATACAGAAAATGCCCACGTTTAAATAGCATCGTACACTTTTAATTTCTAAGGAAACAGTAATTGTATTTGGTTATTTTATGGGATATAATGAAAAGTATAAGAACTCACTCCTAGGGTCAATTGGCATGCCATTTCTAAGTTTGCGGTGGAGGAATACACAGTGTGGCTTGCGACAGCCACCAGGCTGGTTCTCCCAGTAACAAGGGATAGCAGAGCGATTTATCTAAAAAGGGACAAAATTCAACAATAAGTATCGTAAAAAATATGATTATATGAATTTAAAAACAGTTTAACTAACTGCAAATTACTACTGAAAAAAATCAATGTGAATAGGAATTAAGGTACAAAAATATAGATTTATAAACAATTTTAAAAATATTGTAATACTATTTTATGGCATTTAAATACATTTTAAAACTTGCACCATTGAAATCTAGCTTCAGAAAGTTTCAGCTAACATAAAAAAAAAAGTTTTTTAAACACTTCCAAAACATATAGAAGAGCTAGGCTCATAAAAATTTTATTGAGAAGTTGGGTTTGGGAAGAAAGTATATCTTTTAAGAAATAACATAATAGTATTTTATTAATTCAGCTTAGATCAGTAAATTATTTAATGAAGAACACTGAGCTTAATCAAACTAATCATTGTGTTTGTAATTGATCTATGCTATGTTTCCCAAATTGGAAATACACTAATAAACTTGTCTAGAGAAATACAACATAGAAACAGAATTTAGAGTGAATTTAGTTAAATAATCTATCTGCTTTATGCAACTTCATTCGAAAAAGTTGATATCTAGACAAGATAAAATAATACAATATTTTAAAAGGTTAAAAAAAAATGTAAAAAATAAATAATTAATTAAACTCTTTAAGGCTTGCAAAAAAAAAAAAAAAAAAAAAAAAAAAAAAAAAAAAAAAACTTAAATATACCCCCTGACCTTTAACTTCTGCATTACCAGAAAAGATGTCTTGGAAAATTTATATAATTTTGAAATTTGCTAAATTAAAGCTAAAAGAAGAATCAAACCAAGATGATATATATATTTTTTGTGAAATGAGAATTAAATAAAAAGTTTAAAAAAAAAAAAGTTCTTTGGCATTTTTCAAAAAATCCCTCATAGCTTATTTGACCAGCATCAAAATGCAACAGAGTTGTCAACATTTCATGCTGTTAATTAATGTTATAGTACTAGCAGGGATATTCAGTAGTGTAGTAAGACGACTAAAAAAAAAAAAAATTGTCATCCAGCATTACCGAACCTTAAAAAACACAACTAACCTGACTCTCCATGTGACGAAACTTGCAGTTGCTTCTGAAGCATCTGCCTTCTCTCCACAGGGAGCAGACTGTCTCTGTGCCCAAAGCTTGTTTACAGTGTCTGTATGGGCAATCATCTCCCTGAAAAGAATACAAATTATACATTAACATGTTATGTACTCAAACATACATCTTCAGGGTTCCCACTCAAATCAAAGAATGAAAATCAATGACTTTTCAATGACTTATAAGGACCTAATTAATGTTTTTAAGGACCTTTGAAAATTCATTTTCAGGGATCATGTCTATATTTAAATTTTTAATAAAGTATATTCTATCAAAAAAGTTACAAGTTGGTGGTTGCGTAATACAAATATGTCGGTAATTTTTGCGGAAAATTTTGATACGGTGCAGATAAGTGACGATCACGCGGGGATAGCAAGTCCGAGTTGTATTTTTATAAATTTTGCTGTTGGACAACATCTGTAAAAATTAAGGACTTTTAAGGACCTCTAAGCATTTTCAAGAATTTTTAAGCACCTCTAAGCATTTTCAAGGCCTTGAAAACAAGTTAAAAAATATTAAGCACTTTTAATGACTTTCAATGACCGTGGGAACCCTGATCTTATGCAGCTTAATGAATTAATAATGTAACTTTTAAGTAAGAAAATGAATGTAAATAAATAATTTACAAATATATGTGCATGCAAAGCTTTACTAGATTAGTCCATAAAATAAAAGTGGATAGCGGAGTGCATCATATAACACACTAAATACAAAGTTTATATTTGACAGGGTTCCCATTCAAATCACAGAATGAAAATCAATGACTTTTAAGGACCTAATTAATGTTTTTAAGGACCTATGAAAATTTGTTTTCATGCATCATGTCTGTATTTAAATTTTTAATAAAATATATTCTACCAAAAAAGTTACAAATTGGTGGATGTGTAATACAAATATGTCGGAAAACTCCTGTATGGTGCAGATAACTGGCGGTCATGCGGGAATAGCAAGTCTGAGTTATATTTTTATAAATTTTTCAGTTAGACAACATGTGTCAAAATTAAGGACTTCTAAGCATTTTCAAGGACTTTTAAGCACTTCTAAGCATTTTCAAGGCCTTGAAAACAAGTTCAAAAATATTAAGCACTTTCTATGACAGTGAGAACCCTGTTTGATTAATCGTTTGTATGATTGATTGTAGTTAATAAGGGGCTTTCTCCCCAATTAATTATATGGAGAAATTATTTTTATGTTTTTGAGTAATTATGTTAAAAGAGTATTGTTATTTATATTGCTTTAATTAGGCATAACAATTCAGTAAACAGTTAAATTTTCAAGTTTAAATAGTTAAATTTTCAACAGCATAGTTAAAAATCAGATATTTTAAATTTCAATAAGTATATTTCTCATTTGTTGCGACATTTCAAATGCTTAGAGATGAATAATGTGACAGAAATGTTACAAAATTATGCTTAACTAAATGTACTATTATTCACATAAATCTAATTAATGACAGTTTGTGCTGGTATCTTCATTGCAAGAAATGCCAACGACTAAGGTCAGATAATGGTTTAGCAAGGTTTTCACTATATAATTAAGTTGCAAAAGAAACTTAAATTTTACAGTACAGTCACAATTCATTGTATTTGAAAATAAATAAGACCACACAAACATAAGTCTAAAAAAAAAATGCCATTTACATTAATGTACTGACTTAACAAAACTAAAGATCAAACAGGAACAAAAGACACCCAATAAGCTGTTTTAACGTGGTTTACTATTAAGTTACAAATCAACAAATTTATAAAATAGCCAAAGATTCAAAATCATCATTTCGAATTCAGTGCACCTGAATCATCTGATTTTCACAAAAGTATCAACCTGTTTGTTACATGAGGATAAGTTTTATGGAAAATAAGTAAGGACCTTACTGCCACAGAATGACTTTAATAATTAAAATTACAATCCAAGCAAATTGATAGCTTGCCACCAAAATGCACAATAAAACTAGTTTTCAAAAAGAAATTACAAAGCAGCTTCAAAATGAAGCTAAAATGGCAAACTAGTTTTACCTTGAATATACTCAAGTTCTATAATTGAACTTTGGACACTGCATACTTTATAAAAAGATCCTGACAACAGACTCATTGAGCAATATAAAAACTATTTTCAGGGATGAGAGTGATCAGAGAGCAAAAAGGAGGAAATCGAAAAATTCGTTAAAAAAACTTGCGGAAGGAATACACAAAAATGCAACAAAAAAGTATGCAGGAAGGATGATTCAATAATTTTAAAGATACAATGAAATTTCTCATACTATAATAATTACATTTCAAATATTACGAGTTAGTGAAGTAATCTGTGAGGAAAGGGGAACTAAGAGGGAAAATCATTTACTTAGACACGAGGAAAAGTACACTTTTTGCTGGAAAAACTGGTTCAGATCAGAAAAATGTGGATTCTCAAAAGAGGGAGAAAGAGAAGGAAAATGTTACATAAAAAACAAAAAAGGAGGAAAACTCTCATCCCTGTATTATAGCTAATTATAAATAAAATAGTTACTTAAATTAGATTAAACATTTTCAGGGCATCTAATTTGAAATTTCCTGTGATGAATACATTAAAGCAATACAAATGTTAAGTATTAAAGGCTATCTATCACACAAAAATTAATTCTTTACAACTATTACTTTTTAGCTGGAAAATGTGATCTTATTCTTTTCTGAAATTTTTAAAATTTTTTTTTTTTAATTTGTGAATAAAAACAATTAAATTCTCTAATTTAATACCATTTTTAAAAAAATTCCATGGTATTTCCAAAATTGCATAATGGCTGTTTTTCATAATTTGTCAGTTACTGGACAATTTGATTATATTTCTTGAGCACTATTTTATTTGAGATAAATTGAAAACAATGTCATAATACACATATATGTTTGTTAAAGGAAAACTATCGAGAATACAGAATAAAAAATTTCAATGAAATCACAAAAATATCAATAATTTCTCAAAAAAGCCAATCTTACCTTTGTACAAGAAGAGTAAAAATAGAAATAACAATCATCCATACATTGGGTAGCCATTTTGCTCTGTTCCACAATACTTTATTTTCTTCAAATAAACCTACAAATTTAAAAATATAATTTAGCAAGGTAAAAGGAAGCAAAGTAATAAACTTCTAAATAATAACAGCACTTTATAAATCCTAATACAGTAAAAAAAACTTTCAATATGAAAAATTAATACGGATATGAAATTACAATTGTTGGGATATTTCCATGAATCAGAATCGGCAAACATAAACAGGTTAGATTATAATATTAACTAATAGTCCGAGAGGCGACTGCAATTTTTGGACCCCATCGAACATCATTCTGAATTTTTTATAGAAATTGGAGAAAAGTGAGTAGATTAGGAATCCACTGGTCTGCCGTGGCAAAAATGGCCGAAACTGGTCAAAAATCGACTTGGAATGAGTTGAACTAAAATCCGATTGCCAAATATGTCATAACTTGCCAAAAAAAGAACAAACTTATTCGTCTCGCAATCCACTTCATTTTGATTTTCAATGAGAAAAAGCCCAAACGATTTCTGATCTCAGGCTTTTAAAATTTGTATTTTTTAAAAGTAAGCCAAATTGGCGACATCAGTTACGTCATCCGTAACGTAATGTTTATTGCCAACTTGGCTCCCTTTTAATAGATGCAAGTAGACCGTCGCCAGATATCTGAATCGTTTGCAACCTACTTAATTGATAATTAAAGAGTGAGGGTTACCAAATAAAAAAAAATGCTCATTATTTGGCAAGTTATGGCTCATTTGGCAATTGGATTTAACTCAACTTATTAAAAGTCGATTTTTGACCAGTTTCGGCCATTTTTGCCACAGCAGACCAGTGGATTCGTAATCTACTCACCTTTCTCTAATTTCTATAACAAAATCAGAATGATGTTCGATGGGGTCCAAAAATTGCAGTCGCCTCTGAGTCTATAATACTAAGAGACCACTTCTACAATTTCAAGGCACTTAACTACCTAACTTGAACTCTCAAATTGACTAGGCCGTTTGAACAGAGACACAAGCGTCGGGCAAATCGATTAGATAGAGGACAGGGGATATATATAAATTATATCATGCAAAATTTTTACATTTTTGCTACCCTTCCCACCAGGGTTTGGCATGGTTTAAACCGAAAGGTTTTTTCTAAAAAAAAAACAATTGTTTTTTTTTAAAGAATAATTTAAAATTGTAATTTTATTTGTTTATTTATAATAAGATTTTTCAAATTATTTGTTGTTGTAAATAACTTTTTTTAAATAAATCTTATAATGAAAAACTATTGAGGTTTTTATAAGTATCAACAATAAGTTTTTATATTAATCTAATGGATTTATTATGTTTTACAATTATTCAAAATTATTAATTAAAATTAAATTACAGGCTGCATTTTAAATTTGTTTCTGAAGTAGAGGTTTTGTGCTTAAATAACTTATTTCTAAACTTTAAAAATATCCTTTTGTACAGCTTATCACAATTACTGACCGAGGAATCTAAGGCCAATGTTACATATATTACAAAGTAAACAATTACTATTGAAGGAATTTCCCTACTGAATTATATTGTATACATTGAATTTAAAAAAATTCATCGATAAATATAATACTAAAATTTAATATGATTTGATGTCCACCATAAGTAGCAATTATTTATTAAATTATTTTCAGAAAGAATATTATTTGTTATTTGCACATTAATTTTCTAGCTTATGTCAAATTTCATTTATAAATATGTATACATGAAATTAAAAAAGGGTTTTTTAAAAACCTGGTTTAAACCAAAAAAACTTTTTTTTTCCAACCCTGCCTCCCACCCACTCAATTTAGTTTGATCGACCTCCTACACATAAAATTACATCGTGCTGCAATTAATAACAAATAATTTATAAATAACTAAGAAATAAACAATTGAAAAAAAGGCATATTTGTCAATCATGGTAACTTCGTCATTTTAGATTTGCCCAATATGTAGAGTGTGGTTGACCCTCATCTTGTTTTCATGCAAGTGTTACTACTGTATCGAATCTCTGTCCGGTTTTGGAGCCGAGGTGGGTTGGACACGAAGTTACCATGATTGACAAATATGTCTTTTTTCCAATTGTTTATTTCTTAGTTATTTATCAATTATTTGTTATTAATTGCAGCATGATTTAATTTTATGGGTGGGTGGTCATTCAAGCGAATGGGTGGGGGTGTAAAAATTTTGCATGACATAATTTATATATGTCCCCTGTCCTCTAATGCAGTTATAAAGTGCAACAATATCTGATTTTTAAATGGGGACAAGTTTCCATTTGTACCACAAATGAGAGAAAACACAGAAAGCTCCAACCAGGCAGATAAACAAACAAAGTCGGGTGGATCTTAGCACGGCCCACCTCTTGGCAACACTTTTTGAATTCTCGCCAAACTAGTGGCGATAACGTCACCAATGTGGCAACCTACACGTATTATGGAGGAGAACTGTCTTGAATCTTACGGAGTGCCTTTTTTAAAGGTCCGATCGCAACGGCGTTTCGCCGAAGTTTTCTTACCAAAACTATTCGAAATGCGCAACGAAATTCTGAAACCTGATTGGTTACTTAATCTGTATTCATACGCGATAGTGGGATTTCGTTGGAAAAGACGTAAAAGGTTAATTGTTTCTGTCATTTATGCTTGTAATCTCTTGGGAGAAGGTTTTTATGGTAAGTGTTATTTAAAAAAAAAAATATTATTATTATTTCTGGCCTTCAAGTATTGTTTTTTAATTGAAAAATAATAATAATAACATATATTCAATCAGTAGTCAACTTGGCGAGATTTCAAATAAGTCGCCAAGAGGTGGGCCCATCTAAGATTTTACCACAAAGTCAAGCTTGGAGATTAGACTTAAGTTAAATGAGAAAGCAGCAGAGGAGGATTGAATTCTGTTCTTAGTTGGCTGAGGGTTTGTGACATCTACCAGGACATACAACTTTTAAATGATCTATTCAACACCAATTAATCAAGTTTCACTTGCACAATTGGTTAAAATTGGTCCGGTACAGATTCTGTGCCAAAGTGATTTTTGCTAAAAAATGGCAACTCTGAATTTTTTTTTTAAATGACAAGTGAACTGCCTATGGTTGCCATACTTTGGCATGGTTTTATGTAAACAATTCTTGGCGTACAATCCGCACTGGATTGCAAATTTTAACTGCACAATTCATTTAAGAGAAAATTCAAATTTATTTTAGATATTTTAAAACATATAGTAAAAGTTAATCATGCAAATATCATGGTAGAAAAACCAATTTCGAAACGAATTGGGTTGGCATTACACAGCTTGAAAATTTTTTTTTTTTAACTTAACTTTGTGCATTCACAAGCTTCTTCAACAGCCATCCATATTTGAAACAAACATGATTAGCACCATCGATAATGGATTAAAAATTGTGCATAAATTTCATAACATAAACATATTTGACAATTTTAACAGAAAATAAAAAAATTTTGGTAAATTAAATTCCTAGTTTATCTTGACATCATTTCTGATGATTGGCAATAGCGCCAAAATGATGTTTTTGTGTTTTTCACTCACACATAACTCTAATCGTGATTCAATAATTAATGTTGCCAAAATATAACTCACTTATCAATTATCACCAAAGTCATAATCGCACCATAGAGTAGATTCCAGACACAAAAATGTAAAGCTATGTTCTATAGGTACTTAGCAAAATAATTATTTTGTTTGCCACTAAGAAAATATGATGTACGTTTTTCATATTTGTTATAAAAACTATTTTAAGATTGGTAATTAGAGAATTACAATCTGAAACTATATTCAAACCTATCCAAAATCGTCAGATGAATATAATCCACTCCTAACCAAATAAATATTTCTCGCGTCTAGCAATACAAGATATTTTACGGCGAAGTTCACACGTTTACACATGTTTTTTAATCAGCATGAAAAAAAATATGCAATTTACAGATCGTGAAATTAGCCTGATAATGCATCGAATTAACTTTTGAAAATACAAATACGATTTGAATCAAATGTGGTTATAACAATAAATAAGTAACTAATACAAATCAATACGTTTTGAACTTTAAAATTCAAATTGGAACAAATACATGATAGGCCTATTGATCTTACATAACTTACTAACCTTTGGCATGTTTACGATAAAATTAAAAAGAAAAAAGGATTGTAGACGCATGGTCACTTAAACCTTAATAAGTTTTTTTATAAAAATTTCAAAAAACCTTTTTCAAATTTAAATTTACAAATAAATATGGTAACGATCTAAAGGCAACTTAAGTATTGCTAGGAAAGGAGGGAAATAAGCAACTCACCACTAGAAATAACTCAAAGAATACCGGAACGTTATATCATTCGATCCACAATTAATGTAAATTTCGTTTTTTTTTTATTTCAAGAAACGTAATTCCAGAGAAGATAGTAAAATAAATTTCGACAACGCAAGCAAGGAAATTGCAGCACCAAATAAACTTCAATTCCAAATCTAAACACTTTTCAACAGTTAAAGTTAGAGTGTTTTATACCTAACGGAACTCCAAATAAACGCTTGCTTATGTGACGTCATAGTAAATTGCTTTTTGAACTCGGGGCAAGTTCCATATCGAGAATCCAGCTGTGTTCATAAAATTGGATGAATAATGCTTAATTCAGCCCATTTTGTAGGAGACTATATTAATTTTTTTATAAAATTTTTTTTAAAAATTTTTAAAAATATACATAAAATGTGACGCTTTGCTTTGAAAAATTCTTTTCTTTTTTACATAAAAACGGATTCAAAGGGGCAAGTGATTATTATTTTGAAAAGATTTCCATGTTTCGTTCCATGTGATAATTCCTATAAATTCTTTTATAAAAATTGTTCTTTTTATGTCATTATTTTACCTTGCTCTTAGTTATTCTGAAAATTTATATTGGTAGATTATGCAAAAAATTCTGACTCACTAATATAAAAATAACCTTTGAATAATATTTTCATTTTCATAGAGCTCTTGTTAAGGTATACGTATAGGCTTCAAATCTCAAAACTCGCAAAAATCGGGGAAGATTTGTAAGGCCGTAAAAAACAAACGCAAAATAAAAACAACACAAAAGAAGGAAACCCTATAATGGAGGAGCATACTAAAAAGGAAATATATAATAATTAGTATAATAATAACAATTTTTTATATAAAAAATACTTTTTTAAAAGTTATTCTCAGATTGTAGTTTTTTCTATTTTGCATTTCATTCAAACAGTAATAACTCCAGTTTAAATAATATTTTTTGAAATTTGTTTTTTGCTATGTAATCTGCATACATTGTTGAATGTTTTGACCCTAAATACTAAGTGATTTGTAAATAAATATTTTTTAATTGAATTTTAAAGATAAGATTCTGTATAAAAAAAACTTGTATTTTTCTAATAGATTCAGTTAAAGCAAGATATCACAAAATATACATTCTGTAAAATTCTGATAATAGGGTCAAAACATAGAGCAGGGTATTCCGCATTACTGAACACCAAAATTATATCTGTGGGTGAATTAGAATTTTTGTCCTTAACGTTCGAAATTAGCCTAATTAGTTGATTAATGTTAGTTAATAATTAAAATTGAAGAAATTAAAAAAAAAAATGTTTATCGGAAACAGTTTAACAAATAATGTACTTTTCAAGGTGCAAAGGTCTAATTTTTAAATTGAAAATTAAAAAAAAAATGCCGAAACCTATACGTATACCTTAAAGGAAATGATGTTTCTGGATTATGACAATCACATTATAAGAAAGAGTATATCTTTCTTAAAGAGAAGTCATATTATTTAACAATTAACTATTTAAGACAATTTTCAAAGTTCAAAGAAGAATGATTTACCGAACAAGAACGATTTGAAAAAGTATGTACCCCCAAATCGGACATTCTCTTATCTTATCCAATAAAAAATCTTATCAAATAAAAAAATAAGTAAGAACTCAAACGCATGTTTTTAAGGTATGTGCCTACCTTCGGAGCAATTTTTTTTAAAAATAAATTTAAAAATTTCGAACCATGTATGTTTTTTGTTAGAATAGAGTATAAAATTAATAATCCATATGTAATTTTAAAGAAAATTCTTTTTATTTTTGAAATTTTGGTAATTTTTAGTCAAATATAAGTAAAATAATAGGTTTACGCTAACTTTCCTCTTCAAAAAACTAATGAACATGGGATATTTTTTAAGACATCGTTATATTTGAGAAACCCTTATCTGTGTTCTGTAGCAAAAGATATACAATATATCTGAAAGTTGCTGAATTATAGACCCTTTTGTGTGTATAAACAGTACTCGTAAAACTAAAAATCCTTTTTTTAAGTAAAAATAGCTCTAAAACAAATAATTACGTACTTTCAGATTATTTTTGGCTTTATAACACACCCATAGATGAGCCTAATACACAGGAAAAGTTTTATTTCAATTCTTTAAAAACTTTTTGAGAAAAGAGATTTTTCGTAAATGAAAACAATAAAAATTACTGTTTTCCAGTAAACGCAAATGAAAATTTTAAGGTAACACAAAAAAAATTATATACATTCCTCACACTTAAAACTCGCCATATCTATAAGTCAGACCATCTTTTGCCTCATTTTTAATTGATTTTGACTTTCTTTTAGATTAGAAAATTTTCTGGACAATTTTGTAGTGGATAGCCTTGATTCTTTAAATTCGCTGAATATCAGTTTCTTTGTATTTTTCCAAAATTTCTATCTCGCATGGGATATTTAACTCTTTAAAATCTATTTGACGACCTGTATAAAAAGAATTAAAAAGTATCATTGCTATATGAACACCTAATTACAAGGTTGGTAATTGAATGGCATTTTCTTTTGGCATTATGTTCAACAGTACTTTGTTAAAAGACTCGGTATTGTGCTGTGTCAAGCCATGAAGCATTTTTGCAACGTACTGTTTTCAGAAGAGTCTAAGTATGTATATAAATTATCTAGGAGTAAAAAACAGATGTTTAAACCCATTGTTAAAAGTAAAAGGCTATTAAAATAGTCACTTCCGTTTTTGGAATTGATCATTTCCGGTTTGTTATTTGTATTGTATCTTTGGTTCTAATCATCCCAGTAACAAAAATGAAACATTTTTAGAATTCTAAATGTTTAGGCTTTAAAATTCTATAATAATAATAATAAAAAAAAAAAAAATTGCGAATTTCCACAAATAAAACGATTTTTGAGGTAGGCACATACCTCAAAATTGTGTTGTGATTGATCTCAAGCATATATAAGACTTCAAGTACAGTACGAGCGGCTAGAGGTGTGCGAGTGGCGGTAGACCGAGAGTACGATAGAACGGTGGGCGTTGTTTGGTATTTTACATCAGTTGTGAAGAGAGGAGCATTCCTGGTGTTTTATAAGTGAAATACTTCCCACATCTGGGTAGTCAGAGTAGCAACTCACACTGGATAAGTACACTAGAGTAAGAGTGTAAAGGGGGATAAGATTTCTTGGAGCTTTTTCAAGGAGAAACTTCCCCATTTCCATAATCAGCTGTAACAACTAAAACTGCAGAAGCACATTATAGAGACCTTGAGTGTGTGTGTAAAGGGTGAAATACCGTCTGAGAGGATTTCAAGTTTCTGTGTATAATAATTTATCGACATAATTTAGTGGTGAAAGTTTTTTTTTTTTTTTTTTAAATGAAAGTAAATGTGAACTGTATCCCTCTAACAGCTGCGATGAATGAATATCTAGGTGGTATCCAAAAGGGAAAAAAATCGTAATATTGGGATATATTTCTAATTTATGAAATTTATGTATATGGGCAATTCTGAAATTAAAAGGAATTTAAGGAAGTAAAAAAACATAAATATAAATGATAAAATTGAAATTTTACTCTTGGAATTTTATTAACAAAACTAATACATTCACTACTTCAAAAAAGGACCAAGGAAAAATATATTGTTGAGTGGATGGGTTCGAAAGACTTGAAGCCAAAGCAGATTAAAACTTGAAGAAATTTATTCCGATGTAACTCTTCGCAGATTCTTTTACAACTCCAGAACTTCCCGTTCTAATAGATTCAATACAGCTCTTTACACAACAATGAGGCACAAACAGCAGTTAAAACTAGATACACAACTGCTAAAATCGATGCAAAAGACAATACAATACAGTTCACTTTCGGAACTACTCTGAATACCCGCTGTGAGACAACCCAGTAACTCAACTCGATCACCCGCTCTCTTGGCTTTATATAGGAAGGCTAATTCTTTCGCGAATCTTCTAGAGATAGAAATTTAGAGAATTTTCCAAATCGCAGTCAAAAAGCCCTATACAGGTACATGGGGACCGAAAATGACGCCAAATGGTCGCTAAGTTTGGCGACATTTGGCGTTTTCTCGCTAAATCTGGTGACCAAAATTAGTCGCCAGACCGTCGCCAACTTGACTTTATCTCGCCAACTTGGCGAGATTGCCATTAACCATTGTGTTAGATGGCCTTCTCCTTGTAAAACTTGTTTTCCAGCATTATCTCTGTAAAACTCGTTTTCTAGCATTAAGAGACGCATTGCAAGAAAGCAAAGTAAAAACAAACTCTTGCACTGCCTTATGCAAAATGTAGTTATATTTTTCTATTTAGATAATTAATACTACGAAATATTTATAAATATACAGAAATTCGTAACAATATTTTCTTTAAAAAAAAAAAAAAAAAAAAAAAAAAAAACAGTTTTCTAATTTTACTTGTCACCTCCGTGATTAACACAACCCATGGAGGTAAGAATTAAATAGATTGCCATGCCTAAAACTTAACCTACAAGACCGAGGATACAATGGCTTTGCTTTCAAAGAAGAAGAAATTGGCTACTTGATAAAAGCTAACGGCAAAAGTATGTTTAACACTGTAAGGAATAACATTACTGAACATAGAGGTTACATGAAAAAAAAGAACTCACTAGATTTTTGAGGCTATTTTGTACAGCATTTCGAAAACAATATAAAACTACGCACATCCAACAGCATCACCAAACAAAATAGTTGACTTGAGCTTCATTTCAGCTCTGGTAAAGAAGACTGTACTGCTATCTAGTAGAATTTTAATCAAGTTAAAGATTTTCCATGGAGGTTACTTCAGCACCCCAGAGACAACTTATGTGCTTAAAATAAAATGGTAAAATAAATTAAAACTTATATTTCTTTGTTTTTAGTTAAATATTTATGTAATAAATAAATGTTTACACAGATTTTTCCACAAATATACTATTGATTAGATTTATTTCTTCAGTTAACACTGAAAAAACAGGGGTAGAGACATTCCATGGAGGTTACATTTTCCATACTTTTGATTTAAAAAAATAATACTAAATAAGTAAATATGTAAAATAAAGACTGAAATCATTAAATGTAAATTTTTTTCAACTTAATACTATTTCCTCACTTAAAGGAATAAATATTAAGCCAGTAAAAGTACAGGGACTGAAATTTCCCATAAATATCAGAATAGCCCATATATTTCATAATGATGATTGCCTGTTTTCGCTATTGTTAATTAAATGTTAAATAAAGCTGGATTAGATTTTTTAATTATATCATTTAAGCATTTGAATGATATCTGTGTTATTCAATCATTCCAATAGATATTCGTATTTTAAAAGGTACCGTAATCGGGGATAAGAAGGAATAATTAACTTCATTGAAAATAAATCTGCAAAACTTCAGTAACTATTCTCTATCTCACTAAAGCTTTTTTGATTATTTATACCTAAAAAAAACCTGCTACATATTTTAAAAGGTACCATCATCGGGGATAAATAGGAACTATTAAGCTCGGCGTCCACTATCGCTAAGCAGAGCAGGTCAGAGCGGAGTGGATAAAGCTTTGCGTCCACTATCGTTAAGCAGAGCAGATCACAGCGGAATAGATTGGAGCCAATTACAAGGCTGTCAACGTCCATTGTAGCTCGAGGCTCGTGCTGTAGTAGACAATGGCAGCCTTGTAATTGGTTCTAATCCACTCCGCTCTGATCTGCTCTCGCTCTGCTTAGAGATAGTGGACGCCAAGCTTTAGAGCCAATTACCGTGCTGTCAATATCTACTATAGCACGAGCCTCGAGCTGCAATGGACGTTGACAGCCTTGTGATTGGCACTAATCCACTCCGCTTTGATCTGCTCTGCTCTGCTTAGAAAATAGTGGACGCCAAGTTTTAACCTCATTGAATAATTAATTTAATTGTAAATTTTCAAATATACATTTTTTTTTAAAACTGGTGGGTCTGTCAGAAAAAGCAATTGTAAGGATTTGTGGTTCGTCGAAACAAATTCTGTTATCACTATTTAACGTCTCTTCAGGTGTAACAAGCAAAAACGAACAAGAAGATTAAGAATTTCACCAAAAGATATTGATCACGTGCAAAGAAATATTTTTTTCGTAGTCCACAGAAATCTACCTAAAATAACATACTGCGCATGGCCCCAAGTATGAATTTTGCTCGAAAATCGCTTCCCAGTCCGACTCGTGCTATTGCACTCGTCAAATAAGTGTTTTACCTCATTTCAAAAAAGAATTACTTTCTCCACTAGATGCAGAAATAACTATTTCCGCAAGCCTCGTTTTCAAATTGAAAAATTGTATTTAGTTTTGGTATAGAATTTTTTTTTTTAGAAGTGATTCATAGTCTGGAATTGCCAACTTTAGTTTATATGTCTTATTAAAAATATTTTTTGCACGTGATCATAAAAAAAAAAAAAATTATGCAACACGTGAGAAAATACTTTTTCAAACTCGTAAATTATTTGACTCGTGCTGTCGCACACGTCAAATAAGCGTTTTACCTCGTTTTAAAAAGTATTACTTTCTCCACTAGTTGCATAAATAACTATTCACGCACGTCTCTTGTTCAAATTGAAAAATTGTAATTAGTTTTGGTGAAATAACATTTTAAAGTTTGGCGTCCACTATCGCTAAGCAGAGCAGATCAGAGCGGAGTGGATTAGAGCCAATTACAAGGCTGCCATTGTCTACTATAGCACGAGCCTCGAGCTACAATGGACATTGACAGCCTTGTAATTGGCTGTAATCCACTCCGATCTGATCTGCTCTTCTCTGCTTAGCGATAGTGGACGCCAAGCTTTAGAAGAGTTTCATAGACTGGAGTTGCCAACTTTAGTTTATATGTCTATTAAAAATATTTTTTGCGCTTGTTTATAAAAAATACTGTATGTAGCAGATGGAGAATACTATATTTCAAATTATGTAAACTGTGTTCAACTAGTCGCATGAATAACTATTTTAACGTGAAAAAAATTAAGCTTAGTTAAATAATTTTTTATCAAAAATCGTGGCGAAAGTAGTACTTTATCTCACGCCTCGGGCTCATATATTATATAGTCTTGGCATTGAATTGACATATTTTCAGAAGAAATTCACTGACTCGAGCTGCCAACATGGTGATTATAAGAAATATTGTATGCAACAGTGGGAAAATACTTTTTCAAACTCGCTAAATTATTTGCCTTGTGCTAACGCACTCGTCAAATAAGCGCTTTACCTCATTTTGTTTTGTTTTGTTTTGAAACCACCGACTATCTATTTCGCTGCAGGCTCCTGATACCCTTGCGGTAGAGTATTGAGCTCATAATCGGAGGGTTGTGGGTTCTGTCCTCGGGCCGCCAAATAGCCAAATATCGGTGTGTACCTAATAGGGGCTGGTGCACATTAAATCTGTCGTGGCCTCAATGTCCTCTCGTTGGTGTGGTGGGGTCGGAGTGAGGGGTTTAAACTAGAAGATTTCGATCTCGTATTCTTCTAGATGCTCAAAATTACGAGACGTATTTGGCTAAGTTAAGCACTTTATAAGTGGCAGAAATAGACAGTCGGTGGTTTCAAAACAATAAAACAATATTTCGCGGCGGCCCCGGTAATAGCTATGGATCATAATGGAACGCGAAAATATTCGCGTTCCCAAAAGCTGCTATTGAAAAATATAGTAGGCGCTGAATGCTGGAATTTGGAATTAAGATAATCCACAGACCTCAATATTCTTGTGATCTGTAAACATACGTATTTTAAAGGGTAAAAGTAGACATAGGTATCTCAAAATCTCTGTTTACATACGTATTTTAAACAGTGAACGACTTCAGTTACGCCTTGGAAGGCAAAGGGGCAAAAATAACTTCCAAAGTTAGTATTTTAAGCTGGAAGTCGTAATTCAAGTATATACTATATCGATTGCATAATAGGTGATCGAGAATATTTTTAACTGTGAAATATCTCTCAAAAACACTGAAAGAGCGAGCAAAAAAATCTTATTCTGAATCTCAAGCGAGATAGAAATCACACACATCAGTTAGAATTTTGGTAGTTTGCTGGCTTTGTGGATTCTCAAATATAATTTACTTGGATTGTGAAAATACCTTTTGGAATGTCTTGGGACAATTATACAGAACAAGCATGCAGAAAACTGTTATTAATTTTAAAATCCAGTTTGAAGTTCATTATATAGGAGGCACGTAATCGGAATAAGGGTATATAAACATTTTTTATCAACAAAGATTGCAAAGAAAACAGAGGAGAGTTCGATTTCGAAAATAGACTTTGAAAATGGAGAGTTTTGAAAAATGAAGTTAAGCAATAAGTCATCATTTTTTTCAGTTTATATTTACCAGTTTATATCCTAGTTTAAGCTATAATAATTATTATTATTTACTTTAAAATATTGATAAGATACTCTTTAAAGTCCTGCTAGAATTTGCCTATCTTACTCTAAGCTTACAGTTTCTTATTTCAAACATAGATGGCGACACCACAAGAGGTAAATAAACTACTATTTTTTGAGAATTGGAATGACGATTTGTACTTTTCAAATTCATTTTATTTAGATGTCAGAATAAATAGCACTTTGACGATTCAATTATTCAGAAGATAAATTTTAAATAATTTCGATGACTTTTCAGTTGAAGGGAATTTACTTGATGCATGAATTAATTAACATTTAATTTTGGAATTCACATTAAGTTGGAAGTTCTGGTTTGTTTAATCGCTTTCATTGAAAGTGCAGTCTGTTTTCGATTGAATAATTTACAAAAATAAAAATTGTACAGTTTGTGTTGTATATATTACGTAACACACTAATAGACGCATGAATTCAAATTGAAACATTTATTAATATAAAAGTAAAAAAATAGGCATATACAAGACAAAGCATTCACAGTATGAGCAGTACTAGCAAAGAGGCATCTTGTAACATATCACAGTCGTTTAGTTGAAAAAGGATTTTCTCTTAGACAGTATATACTATATCATTTTTAGTCATTATTAGCATATAAGAAATCTTACTCACAGAATTACTCGAAACTCACTAAATTTGTTACAAGAATACGCACTTCAATACACAGTATTGACGTGAAGTTGAAATGAATATACAAATTAGAAAACTTGAAGAGTTATCTATATATGTAAAACTTTGATAGAATTAACTTGGTTTTGTGCGTCGAATTCTTTCAATCTGAAAGGATCTTGTAGAAGCATTCCATATTCTTATCAATGTAAGAAGAAGATGCATTTGCCTAGCGTTACAAATGAGTACCTTCACCGTGATTTTTTTTATACATTTTTCATGCTCCCAACATTTATGTACACAATTTTTTTCACTTTGATAAAATGCCCACGTCAGGATTTTTTATGCAGTCCATACTTGAAATCCGTTTCATTATTACGAGAAAAAACTTCCGGTGTCTGAATTGAGAAAATGTACTCTTTCGTCTTATTTCAAAATAAAAAAAGTTAAATTTTACAGTTGACTGTTAGTCAATAAAGTTTTATTCTAAATAGCCCGTATTCCCGTAGTTAATGATCAACTCTACTTCGTCAGACTTAGAATTAACACCAACTACAAACTTACATCATTGACATTAAGGGTCACATGCATTGATATATAACTTTTCATGGGAAACTCGTAAGTGGTTGCTATTCTGCAAGCGGATGATGCAAATTGAATAGTCACCATATTGTCCCCCATCATGGTATGTAATACGTTGACCTTAGTTACCAACAGACACTAATTAATTTGTGGGAGAGATGTTAATACAGATCTCTATAGTGAGGGTAAAGCCTTCTTTGTCTTCAAGACAATAGCAAAGCGCAATCTATCCAGAACGTAAAAATGTAGAAAATATTGCCATTTAACCACTGATTTCTATTTGTAAGGTCAGTGGGTAAATGTCACTATTTTCTACACATAGTTAAGCCCATTTATTTAAAACATTTTAAATCTTATGTAGACCCATAATTTTTTTTTAATGTTTTTAAAACCAGTCAGAGAGTTTAGTGAGTCTGATTACATACCAGGTTTGATAATAAGTTTACATTATCCTGAAGCAGTGATTACTAAGAACCATGGACAAGCCACTATCAAAGATGGTTGTGAAGTTCCATTAAAAATCGCATACACCATTAATAAGAAATGCGCCGGAGGTAAACATTTAGATTCAATTCAGACACCAGAGATGGTTGAGGTCATTTATCGGCTCCATGCATCAACATGCTTCTGGCTGACCATACTGGACTTTTGGGTGTTGGTCCTTTGAGGAAAGTTAGCCTTGGACTGAACTTGCTTCTGCTGTTTCTGTTGCATGGGAGCTGAGTAGGCGGACTGTGGTTCTACAAACGCTGACTTGATGTCTGCATTGGCTGGGTTAGAAGTCTTCGTTCCGGCCTCATTTGTGTCGATGTCGGCCCGAAATCCGTTCTCATCGGCCACGTACTTCACCACTCGCACTGACCCGTCCTCGTTGGTCACAGTGTAGCTGCCGGTCACTTTGCCCGATGCGTCGGCGGACTCCTGACGGGCGCTGCCCTGGGCTTCATATCCGAAAGAGTAAGGGGATGGTGCTGCGGCTACTTGAGGGGCTGACTGGGGAGCGGATTTGAAGGCAGATTTGCTGGCAAATTGGTGAGGTTCCTTCGAAAAGAACATTCAAAGTTGAAATATTTTAATAATAACTTATATTATTTCATCAAACATAAATTTTTTAACACATACAATATCAAAACTCTTTTCGCTAATCAATCCTACTTAATACTACTGTGTTTTCATTAACGTACAGCACAACAGAATGAGTATTTCAAAATGTTATTAGGGCATTGTAATCTGATTACGACTTGGTCAACTAATAAGATATCATAATTTACTTAAGATCCCTACCCTTTTAATTATTTCTGTCGAATTCTCGCCTTTTGACATAAACCATATGAATCTATAATGCAAAGTCTTATTGATGACGGTTTTGGTTCACCGCTGCTATTACAAAAAAGGAAATGTATTACGGCTGTTATAATTACAATGTAAGTCTAATCTTTATTCAAAACAGAAATGTTTCGGTTACTTATTTTATGACATTGCCCAATAAGACTGGCGACTGGCCTGTTTAACATGCCATAGGCTGATCTTCTTATTAGTAAGATTTTAGGGAGGTACAATGGGCCAACAGGCCTAAGTACACATGGATTTGCCACTCTATTTTCACTCTAATCTAATCTTATAACATTGCCCAACTAAATGATCCCATATGGAACACAAGCTATTCAGCAATACTAATATTCTAACAACAAACTTACCACCTTCTGCTGCGTGGGAAAAGATGTCTTCGATGAAGCGGAATAGTGGCTGGCAGAAGAATAGTGACCTCCAGCATTGGCGGGCTTGTTGGCAGCAAACTGCTGGCTAGGTTCTTCCTGGACAGCTGACGAGTAGAACTGGACATCGGCGGGTGAGTCGCTCTTGGTGCCAAACTCGTTGGTGTTGACAGTGGCCCGGAAGCCTGAGTGGTCAGCGGAGTAGTCTACCTTCCTCTTGCTGTCGCCTGCTGACAGGGAATAAGAGCCGGTCACTTTTCCAGAACCATCTCCGGATTCGGATCTAGAGCTGGAGCCACCGTCTTCGAGTTGGGCCACGTAGTTGAAGTCGAAGGGGGCGTATTGGTCGGCACCCTGGTTGTATTGCACTGCAGACTGTAGGAGAGATTGAATTGGGATTGGTGGAGTGTACGTGAAGTGTTGATGGATGAGTTATGATAGTCTTTATTATTGCATGTTGGATGTTACGAAGGGTCTTTTTAAAATTTATCTTATGTCAATTAGTAAAATTACTTGTTTTCTTAAAAGTTATTCTTGAAATGGGTTTTGTTTGCTTTTTGATGTCTGTAGACTTAGTCAATTTGTCCTTCTTTTATATGCACAAAGTAACTCAATGGAACACAATTAGTGACTACTTATCGATCTTTTATTTAACTTAACAGTTATTATAGTTAAAACACAGTTATAATCTTTTGTCTGGAGTATTTATTTTTGGATTTGAAATTTAACTTTTTTTTTTATCTTTTCTTATATTCCTAAACTTTACTAAGTTAAAACTATTCTGTAATATTTTTTTTACTTGGATGTTTTATTTTTGTAGTTTGATATTCATTAGCAGTTTTTCTTAGTGTTGAGCGAATAATTATCGATAAAAAATGTATGGCGCCTTAACTAATATTAAGCCTTAAGCTTAGTCAACATGGAGCAAACCAACTGATACAGACATTAGTTTATTTTGAGTCGGAGCATAATATACTCATAACTTTTGGTCATTATACAATGGGACTTGACAAACTAACCATGCAGCAATGTCATCTGCTAATATTCTTTGACTACAGAAACACAAGGCCTAATATAATTTCTGTTATCTCATAACTACAAACATATACTTTAATTAGAACCACAGTTCAGTCTTTACAGAATTCAACTCACCTGTTGGTTACTCTTGAACTGATTGCTAGTGGAAGCAGCACCGGACCAGGAAGACTTGATCGCACTCTGCTCGACAGGAAAAGCGGCAGGTATGGGCTTCTGGCTGAACTGCTGGACACTTCCGGACGCCTTGCGCTGGCTACTGTAGTGCGTGGGTGCCTCTAGGGGTGCATTAGAGTAGAACTGGGTATCGGCGGGTGAATCGCTCTTGGTGCCAAACTCGTTGGTGTTGACTGTGGCCCTGAATCCTTGGTGGTCGGCGATGTAGTCGATGGTCCTCTTCCTGCCGTCGGCTGCAGATAGGCTGTAGGAACCGACAACCTTACCGCTTGCGTCTGAGGATTCTTGTCTTGAGCTGGATCCGTCTTCAAGTTGGGCGTCGTAGCTGAAGGCGTAGGGAGAGGGCTTGGACTCGTACTGGTCGTAGTCCTGTATGGGAGAGATTAGTGTCTGGTTAGTCCACGAAGGAAAGGGCGTGATGATAGCTATTTAATGAATTAATTTTTAATAGAGTGTCAGAAAATAGTTGGGAATGGGGATGCTCTTCAGAGGTCTTTGAACGGATTAAAAACCATATGTGACACAGTATTGTATCCATGTTACAAACGGGTTTTGCGTAATTTCAGAAACATTGATTTGTGAATTGTACTGATTGTGGGATACTTAGCGTTCAAGATTGGTTAATTAAACAGCTTTACAAATACTGCAAAAGCATCTTAAATGAAAAATGTAATCTGAGAAGCTAGTTACAAAAGTAAAACTCTAAAGCAGATCGTTAGCGCATGCGCCATGAAGCAGAAAATATCCCTCAATCTACTGCCTTCTATTGAGGGTTACAGAAATCACGAAACTCCGCCTACTACTATAGTCAGTAGTTACTTTAAGTTTAGTGGTTTCCTTCCAGAGAGCGGTTCTGGAGACATTTTTTTCTCTCTCTGTATATTACGCGATTTTATGCAATAGTAAAAAAAAATTCCATGACTATCGTATCAAACACGATAACCACTTCATACCCAGCGACACCAACAGCAACCTGGGCTTAGTTGCTTTACTCCGCATTCACTCCGCAGAATTCTTACCTCTTTGTTTATTTTGCGATACTCTTTTAATTCTTTTGAAGGTAATAGTTTCATAAAAAAAATTGGCATTCATAAGCTTGCAGTGCTTCTAATTTTACGCTCTGAATGAAAAAAGCCATAGATTATGAATTGCTGAAAAACAATGATTTATATAATGGAAATGCGCGCTTTCACCATTGTAATTTTTTTTTTATGTAAAGCATTGTCTTTTATCGCTGATTGATAAAGGTTAGCTTAAATGTACAGAGAGCATTTAAACTCATAATTGTTTGTGGACATCCCACTTAAAATCAAAATTAGTGTAATTATCATATAATATGTGTTGAAAAAAATATTGATAATTTATACAATCTTAGATATATTATACCTGAATAGGCTGTTGCTTTACAGGAGATGTGGAAAATTTGGTAGCCTGTAAATACATGTTATTTGAAATTAATACGATTGATATTATTATTATAGTTATTTTCACTCTGTTTCAGTTTTCTTTTAAGACTGTCAAAAATTTCTCTCATACTTTGACGAATTAAAAACACTAACAAAGTTGTGTTTTATGAAAGAAAGTATCCTTAATATAAAGTATGCACACAGTATAAAGTATACATATTTTTCATGATTTTCTATATGCGTTTACATTTAAAGGATTCAAACTAAAAAGAGAAGATTGTTGTCCTTCCAGTGCTTTTAAAATTTACTTTGTTTATAATAAAAGATTTTAAAATTATTATGTTGAACATAATTTTATTTTTATGAAACAACTAAACTAATGACTAAAATTTTCGTGCACACCAAAACAGTTTGAAAGTTCCTAAAAGTTTTACTTAATTTGAAATAATATATATTTTTTGAACTTATCCTTACCTGAATTGGCTGTTGTTGAATTGGAGCTGAGTTAAAGTTAATCTGGGGAAAAAAAAGAAAAAAGGTTCAATATTATTGCTAACTATAGGAATTCAGGTACATTAGAGCTGAAATTTATGTACCTCAAAACCAAACGAGCCTGTCACAATTGACAAAAATCACAGAAGTCACAAAATATTTAAAAACAACTGATTGGGGTCACAGAGAGGGGTATACACTAGAAGATTTCAATCTCGTATTCTTCTAGATGTTCATAATTAAGAGACATATTTGTCTATATTAAGCACTTTATAAGTGGCAGAAATAGGCAGTCGGAACTTCCAAACCAAAACAACTAATCTCCTACTTTCATGAGATATGAGAATATATGATATAGGCCTCCTGATATAATATTCCAACTACATAGTTCGTCTATTAAATTATAAGAGAAATTACTTGAAACCTCAATACAATCCTTCTGTTCGAAATTCATTTGATTGAAAACTTAATCAAATACATTTCTGTAATTCCTCCTGACATAGTATTATACCAACATTCTCAACTATGATACAAAATCAACAGACACATTTTAAATCCTTACATATTATATCTAATAGTAAAATCTTAAGCTAGGCGTCCACTATCGCTAAGCAGAGCAGATCAGAGCGGAGTGGATTAGAGCCAATTACAAGGCTGTCAACGTCCATTGTAGCTCGAGGCTCGTGCTATAGTAGACATTGGCAGCCTTGTAATTGGCTCTAATCCACTCCGCTCTGATCTGCTCTGCTTAGCAATAGTGGACGCCAAGCTTTATGGACTTCAAGAAAGGAGTTATTTTGAGTGAGGTCGCATTGTTTGGCAAAATTGAGACATGCTTGCGACCAGTCACAATAAAGCTTTAAAAACGAATTTTAATTTTCGCATTCCATTATCCAATTACAATCACAATGCAAATTTCCCGAGAAAATATCAGTTGACTGTGACGTAACCATGCCCAACTTCCATTACCTTCTGTTTTTGTTGCGAGAAAGCCGATGTCTTGGAAAAACTGGAAGTTGCCGGTGCTGATCCTTGATTGTCTGCAGCCGATGAGTAGAACTGCACATTGGCGGGTGAGTCGGATTTGGTTCCGAATTCGTTGGTGTTGATCTTTGCCTGGAATCCTCCACTGCCGGACGAGTAGTCAACTTGTCGTTGTCGTCCGTCGGCGTTGGACAAGCTGTACCGTCCCGTCACTTTGCCGGCACCGTCGGAACTCTCGCTTTGGGAGCTGCTGCCACCGTCATCGAGTCGGGATTCGTAGTTGTAGGAATATCCGCCATTGCTGCCGTCCAAACTGAACTGGATTGGTTTCTAGGAGAAGCATTGAATAGAAATTTAGTTCACTGTCGTGACAGGGTGCGTAGTAATAAGTACTTACAAAAGCATTGTGTTCTTGTCGTAGTTAAGAAAATATTTGAATTTCAGAGAAGTTAAGAAAATATTAGAAGCATAGAATAGAATTTCACTTCATTGTCAAAACAGGGTGCGTAGTAATAAGTATTTTCAAAAGCAGTGGGTTGTTATCGCAGTTCCGAAAATATTTGTATCAATCCTGGGAAAGACATGTACTCCTTGTCAGAAAGTGTATTGATACCACTGGTATCTGACTAGAACCTCAGGATAGCTTATAGGCGGTTCTTGCCCACCAAGGAGATGAATCCAATTGAATACTTCCCCATCTATAACTGTTATAAGTTGCTCATGATTATCAAATTGTAGCCAGTTTGGGGAGAGTATCTAATACAGATTTCTATAGTGATTGTTCAGCCTTCTTCGGGTTCAAATTGTGGTGGTCTCGTGTAGTGACCTCACATAACAGAAAAAACTTCTAGACACTAGAGACCTTATTTGTCTAGTGGTAAAGCACCTGGCTGGAAAAGCAAAGGTCGCACGATCGATCCCCGCTATCGCAGGAAAAGCTCATATGCTTCAAAGCCAATGAACAAGCATGCGCTATCCAGAAGTTGTAGTAGAGATCAATGATTGAAACGGTAAATACACTGGTTTTGAATCACGGCCGTTTCAAATACTATTTTGACGTTTTAATAAATGAGTACCACGTTTTAATAAATGAGTACCACGTTTTAATAGATGAGTACCACGTTAGATGAGTAGCAGGTTTTCATAGATGAGTACCACGTTAGATGAGTAGCACGTTTTAATAGATGAGTAGCACGTTTTAATAGATGAGTACCACGTTAGATGAGTAGCACGTTTTAATAGACGAGTACCACGTTAGACGAGTAGCAGGTTTTCATAGATGAGTACCACGTTAGATGAGTACCACGTTTTAATAGATGAGTACCACGTTTTAATAGATGAGTACCATGTTTTAATAAGATGAGTACTACGTTAGATGAGTACCACGTTTTAATAGATTATGCACCACCTAAATTCGTTATATTTCTTTTTGAAATCTTGAAATGATAAGGAATGTTACTTTTTTGAATTTGAAGGTGAAAAACTTTTTGATTTTATTATTTTTTTGTCCACTAAAAATAAAGGGCAGTAAATTCCTGAACTTATAAATTTCTCTCTAGGGAAAATTTCTGCAGAAAACAACTAAAGTTGAGAGTCTATATCATATTTATTGATTACTGTAATATCCGGAAACGAATGCATGCTACTTCTAGTTTCTAAATAGATCTGTTAGTTGATTTTTGAGTAGATCATTGAATTTTTTTATGGTTAAAACCGGTAGGCGAATGTTCAAATTTTTTTCTCGGTGATTTAATTTAACATGGAAGCAATGTACAGTGTATCTTAAGTTTATTTTAAATATATTTGAATGCATTTTGACAAAATGCTCACCTCGGCAAGATTTTATCCGAATCTATGCAAATGTGCTTGTGAAGAGAAAATATAGACTGTGCAATTAGAAAAACTTTGTTGACCATAATATTAAGCTACTTGAAATCTCTTATCGTTGTCCATGCATCTGTTTATACTTCCCCATTTATTACCGTTTAAACTGGATCTATTTTAACATTGGGTTAAACTAAACACAGTTCATGCAGCTTTATCAACCAAAATTTATATGAAATACGTCTTGAAATATCGATATAATAACAGCCAGTTTCTATGCGTTACTCTATTCAATTACAAATCGGCGAAATTATTCAATTCAGTTCTCTTTTGACAAAATTCGGGCGAAGAAAGTGCGACAACCTTCGTTATAAATACATTTCCCCCTTTTTTTTTTCTTTGACAAAACTTTGCCAGTATTTGAAAACCTTACCCACATATTCAAATATTTTTTTTAAAAATGTACATCTTATTACAATTATATTCCAATCTCACCTGCTCATACTGTCCCTTATACGAGCTGGCCCCAGCCGAGTACTTCTTCGGTGCCGGTCCAGCCTGTTCTACAAACGTCGACTTGATATCAGCATTCGCAGGCATGGACGTCTTCGTTCCGGCCTCGTTCGTGTCGATGTCGGCCCGGAATCCGTTCTCATCGGCCACGTACTTGACCACTCGCACTGACCCGTCCTCGTTGGTCACTGTGTAGCTGCCGGTCACTTTGCCCGATGCGTCGGCGGACTCCTGACGGGCGTTTCCCTCGGTTTCGTAGCCGAAGGAGTAAGGGGAAGATGCGGCGGCTACTTGAGGGGCTGACTGGGGTGCGGAGTGGAAAGAAGATACACTGGCAAACTGATGAGGCTCCTTTTGGAAAGAGGGACTTGATTATTTTAAATTTACAATTTAATTGTTTTTCTTAGGTAGTTTAAATATTTGTGACATGCAATTAGTAGTGTATTATTTGTTTATTTTTGAATGTTTAATTTATATACCTGTATGAGTTATTTAGACTGTAAAATTTAATTATTTAATGTGTTTTTAGCTATGTATAAATTATTAATTTAGTGGGTGTTACTCTTTCGTAAGGTGGGTATTAGAAAAAAAAACCCGACAAATTGCAGTGATAGCTCATCATAAATAACAACCTTAAAGTCATTTATAACTCCTACAATTAACCGTTATGTGGTTGCTATAGCAATCCTACAACAAATCGTAAACATTTAAGGTGGGCGATACATTTAGACTTCATTTAAACATGTAAACATTTAGGCTTGACTACAACTGCGCCAACTGGAACCCGACTAATGGAAGAGTACCTAATGGGTATATACGTTACAGATAGGTAATATGGTTAATTTGGATATCATACATAATAAATGGTTATTATACATTGTAACTGGTTATTTTACATATCAATGTTGTACATAATAGCCTAGTAACTATAGATAATAACCATTTATTATGTATAATATCCAAATTAATTTTATTATCTATAACACATAAATAATTCGATCATTTAGCTGTATTATTAACATAGGATAACTATGTTACTTATTGTTTTTATAGCTTATTTATTTAGTCGACATTAATAATTAAAATATTGAACGTGTTAATTAAATGCATAATTCAATGCGTATATTTAAATTATTTATTATGCATAGTTCAGTATTTGTTATGTATAATTATTAATGTCTAATTGAATTATTTATATAATCTGTTACTATCCGAAAATTTTATTTTTAAACTAATGTTATTGAAACTAGGTTTACCAAAGCTGGATAAATTATTAGTATGGAATAAATGCCAAAAACACAGATAGTTATAATCATGTATTACTCTAAACATTTTAGTTAAAATTTAATAACTTTTTAAAAATACAGTCTAATTTGTAAGTCATAACTTAACAAAAAGTATCCATTATGTCAAACTCCAAATTAATTGCACAAAAAAAAAAAAAAAAAAAGACGTCGTATGAAATAAAGGGTATTAAAATATATAGATCCAAAATCATCTAACCTGTTTTTGATATATATTCTTTGTGGATGCATATGGTCTTCCATCTCCCAGAGCAAAGGCGACGGTTACAACCGCCAACAAACAAATTACCTGTTGAGAAAAGGATAAAAAAATCATCAGAACCTGACATAAGAGATGTTGGAAAGAAATAGCTATTATTAGAACATGGGCCGTGACAACTTAGTGTTCAAGTTCGTTAGCCAAGTAAAGGCAACGCCTGAATTACCTCTACTTTTCCCCCCACAAAAATACAAAGTGGTCTGGTGTGCATAGTTTTTAAAATTAAATTATAAATTTTAGATATACTTTTTTCCAAGCTGCTTTTATGAAAAAAAAAAAAAAATTCCTTCTATTCCGCCAAAAAGCACTTTTACAAAACAAAAATAAAACATCATTGATTGAAGGTTACAAAGATAATTTTCTATTTCAAATCAGAGAAAAGAATAATAACAATTAACAAACAAAAAAAAGTCGCCGGTATAATTTACTGAAAAAAACCCAACTTAAATTTTGTGCGTTGTTAACTTCTGACACTGACGTTGTATACATATTTACCAGTCATCATTTCACGTAATATTTGATCATTTTTAAAGGTGACAGAAGCTTCTACATTAGAGGTCGGAAATATCGATCAAAATAAATATCGATACTATATCGTTGCATAGTAAAAAATATCGATAAAATATCAATATATCGATACGTGATTTTTTTTATTTGATTCTCAATTTTGCCAGAATCAAAGTTTTTCGGGGCATATTTCTACTTTTCATGATTGCTTTTTTGTAAGGTGACTACTTTTTCAACTGAAATTTATATATTACAAAAAAAAAAAAATTATATTTTTGCTTAATTGGTGCAGTGATTTAAAAAAAAATTTAGATAATTTTCAATAGCTTTTAAGTATATGGAAAATATTGAATATTGGTGCCATTTTAGCTGTCTCACAGAAAAGTTCAAAATTTAGTTTTGAAGTTTTTGAAAAGGGAATAAAGAAAATCGAAAAAACACATGGAACTACAAAATGATCATCAAAAAACTAAAAATGTTTGAAAATATCGATATATCGTTGACTTTTATCGATACTTTTAATATCAATATTTTTTGAGAAATATCGATACAAATATCGTCGTATCGATATATCGCCGACCTCTATTCTACATGCCTCATTCATGTCTGTAATGAGGAATATGAAGCTTATAAAACAATTATGAGCAGTTAATTTTGCGAAAATTTTATATTTTTATGAGCAGTGGGACAGTATTTTCATGGGATAAATAGTTTTCTTGGTCCCAAATTTGATAAACGAAATTATTTTTTAATTCTATTTTGGTACTTTGCCCAATAATCTATTTATATCTTATTTATCGTGGAAGATTAGTACAGATTATTAAGTTTCTATATAAGCTTCTTTTACTGCATCACTAGTATCCGAGGTAGCACTGCAGTATTCGTCAATGTCGGAGACAGGAGTTGTGAAAAATTGGCTGATTTTGGCCAAGAATTGAAGATTTTTTCAAAATACACGATTTTTTAATAAAATAATCATGTCAAAAATATCACAAAATAAATATATTTTTTTTTGCTCTTCGTCCTTTCCTAAAAATAAAATATTTCAATTTTAAAATTCTTTATCAACATTCCCAAAATTCCAGTATATTTTTTTATTAAGCATTGGTCGAGATTTGCCAAATCTACAACAACGGTCGGTTTACAATGCTCCACATCGGGATTATCCCATGTCGAGCGATATAGGTCATCGTTGTCGTGTTAGTTGGGGTAGCTATAAGCATGCATAAATGATTAATTAAGATGAAATATCGTATCAAAAATAAGAGTACTTCAATCGTTGGTGATATTGAGCATTATATCACTCTACATGTTACATGCATAAATTATCTATGAACCGTAATTGGTAAAAATATTTCAAATTGAAACACTGTCCAAGTTAAATGTTTTATTAAATGGGTTGATTTCATTTCAACTGTGTTTCACCATTTATTGTAAGATGACATAATAGTTAGATAAATAAAAGACGAGCATCTACAGACGTAATTTTCCGTTCAGTGCTACTAACGAATTTTTAACGTCATGGTGGTTAAAGTGGTGGTTAATGGAGGACTTATATGTTAAAGTTCTGAAAGGATATTGTTAATAGATAATTGTTTACGTTTACAAATAATTGTGTGGCATTATCTGTCAACGTACATTATCTGTAATTAACAGACAATTGTGTACGTTTATCCACAGGTATCTGGAGATGTTAGAAATAATATAGCTTGATATTTCAACAGTAATAAAAACAGAACAAGAATACCTTTATGTAAAATGTAGTTTTCAAATTAACAAATATATTCCATTATGGTTTATTTAGATCTCTACAATTGTAATAATGAAAGTTACTTAAGAGAAACCAATAGATTTCTAGGAATGTTTCAAGTGTATGCCCGACTTAATAAATTTTTTTTAATTAGAACATTTCATCAATTTAGAGTCGATTCACTCCAATTTTACAAAGCTTTCAAGAGAGACAAAAACCTCAAGTGCTAATTCAACATGAGCTTAGCTTTCAGATTATCTGGCGCCGTCAGCAACACGACGGCTAGAATGCGCCGCATTATTCGTCATTAGACAAGCCAACATACATTTACAAACACCCATGCCTAACACGGGACTCGAACCAGCAACCTCGCGGTCTAGAAGCTAGCACGCTAACCACTATACCGTTTGGTCGGCAACTCGAGCTTAGCGATTTTTCTTATAAATAAATTAATTTCAGTGATCAATTTTCATAATTTAACTACCTATGAGCTTTCATTTCCAAATATAATAAAACATTATTTGAGACCCAAAGTCGAGTTTGACACTTTTTCACTCAAAGCAGACGATTTTCAAAATATTACCTAAGTAGCATTTCTACATTCTTATATAATTATTAAACACGAGCTTAGCGCATTTGTTTATCAACAAATTAATTTTAGTGATCAATTTTCATAATTTAACTACCAATGACCTTTCTCTTTTTATTTCCAAAAATACCAAAAAATTATTTGAGACCCAAAGTCGAGTTTAACACTCTTTCACTCAAAGCAGACGATTTTAGAAATATTACCTAAGTAGCATTTCTAAATTCTTATTTAATTAAAAAAACATTTAGTTCATGAATATATTATAATTTTTTAAAAGATATTCTTGAAGAATATCTTGAATGAATCTATAAAACTTTTCAATATACCTATTCAATTTTAAGCTGTGTCTAAAATCTCAAATCAATAGAAAAGAGGATAATTCAATACAAACTATATTTATAAAAATAAAATTGTTTTCGATATCAGATACAGTAAAGGAAAACTTAAAACTCTTCAAATTTTTTGAATTAGGTATGAGAAAGTAATTCTTACCTGACTAAACATCTTCACTGGAGGTGCTAGTGAAAGTGAGAGTTCCTTGGACATAGCCCATCCTTTTATACCCGATCTTTGCAGACGATTTTTTAAGGGGAGGGGAGGGAGGATGTTGTCACGTGAGGGAGTGGATGTTGCTGATCTGGATCTTCCTTCAACAAGGATGGCTCAATCTCTCTAGCGGTGGTTTCCCGATAGAAGCCTCCGGCAAGGCCGACTCAGAATCATCCTCCATCTTCCACCTGTTGGCGGGATACGGTTACCATGTTTGGCAATCTATCGCTTGAGATGGCGACAAAGGATTGGTTTGGGGTTTTAAATAACCTTTGAAGTTATTTTACCGAACTTGTGAATGTTAGAACATGCTTTTTGGAGTGTTGAAATACCGTGACCTGATCTTCCTGCAGACCAGCGTTCGTCACTAACTTTTAGAGGCAGGCCATATGACCTATGTTGGAGATTTTCGTTGGCCGGATACATCAATAAACGTATTTTGAATTATTATCGATTTAGCAATGCATACAATTTCTGAAAATTGAAAAAAAAAAAAAATGAAATAATAATAATAATAAAAAATATTGATATTTTTTTATCTTAATAAAATTACAATTGATATTCGATTTTTATTTTTTCTCAAATAATTAAAAAATAATAATAATTTTGATTATTAATCAAATTATTGACAAGGCAAATAGGATGTTAGGTTATATAAAAAAAAGCATTTTATCTAGATCTAGTGGTATCATACTACCATTGTATAGAGGTTTAGTTAGACCGCATCTTGAGTATGCAGTACAGTTTTGGTCACCTTATTTAAAAAAAGGACATTGATTTACTAGAAAAAGTTCAACACAGAGCAACAAAAATAATTCAGGGTACTTCCGGCATGGCATATGAGGATAGATTGAAAAAATTAAACATGTATACACTGCAGGAAAGAAGGGCAAGAGGGGATTTGATCCAATTATTTAAATTTATTGCACATGGTGAAATTAGGGGTTTAGAATTCGTCACTGACAATAGGACGCGAGGAAATGGGTGCAAATTGTTCAAATCTCAATTTAATAGGGAAGGGCGAAAACATTATTTTTACAATAGGATTATCAATGATTGGAATGATTTGCCAGCAAAATTTGTAAATTCAGAGAGCGTAAGGAGTTTTAAGAAACAGTTAGATATGCACTGGGGGATCATCAATAGGCAATAATTGGATTACACTGGCTAGGTAAGTAACTTATATTTTGTACTTTGTATATATTTAATTTAGGTTATTTTGTTACCATATTTGGTTGCTTATGTTTGCGTACTGTTGGTTTTTATAAAATTTGTCAGCTTGCATTGTATATTGCATTTTTCCGGTATGATTGTCGAACGCTGTATCAACTTTGTGTATTGTATTGTATTATGTATATTGCATTGTATTATGTGCATTGTATTGTATTATGTATATTGTGTTGTATTATGTATAGTGTATTGTATTATGTATATTGTATTGTATAATCCTGTAACTATTGTATATTGTGTGCATGATCCTGTAACTAGGCTGTATTGTATGTATGATAGTGTAACTGTCGTATGCAAGTTGTTTTCTATTTCTATATACGTGTATATATATTTACTCGACCAACCCAGTTGGGCCTTGAGCCTGTTGTAGGTCTTAAGATTTGTATTTGTATTTGTATTTGTAATCGAAGTGATAAATGAATCTTTCTTAAAAGTGAATCTTTCGTTCCAACGTGACAATACGATCATGATTATTAATTAGTGTTTCATTAATAATATTTCTGAAAAAATAGCGATTTGAAAAAAAAAAAGAAGAAAAAAAAAATCTAATAGTTTTCCACCCCCTCCTGTGCTACCATGCTAAGAAATATATTTTTAAATGCTGGAAGTAAAAATTCCACTATCCATTTCCTTCAGATTTCATTACTAAGTTTTCATTAATAAATTAAATAATTACAAAGCTTGTTTTTTTAAACTTTATAAAGCATGCTATTTCATTTAATTAGCGATATGGGTCATGAACGACTGTAGGCTACTTTTAAATAATTAAATTTGGAAATAATTAAAAGGAACGGTATTTCACTTTTCAGTGTTGGCACGTGATTAATTTATTCACCCATTAATTTAAAAGTTATTTTTAGAGTTGCGTGCCGGATAGGTCAATCACAGAATACTTACATAATGGCACAGTATGTCAGTACGAAACATTGCATGTTGTGGTATACATATACAATTGAGATGATTTTATTTAATTTTTAGGTTATAATTTCAATCTTTTTGGCAGTATATCAGAATCAAAAACGATGCATTTTAAAAATAAACTTTTTTTTCCATCAATTTTTTAATCAGCTAATTGCAATTAAAGTGATTAATTAAGACATTACTAAAACATACATAAATAAACTTGTAATTAATTTAGAGGTATTATTTTTATTGCAAATAAGAGACATTATATTGACGCATGTTCCTATGGAGAATTTTGAATTTGGCTTCAATATTTATTTAATTATAAGTTCTTAAATAAAAAGTTTTACAAAATACATAGTTTTTAACAAAAAATTAAGATTAAAAAATTCGTTTATAATAATATATGTTAGATTGTGAATAGGAAACACATTCACAACTTGTGTCTACAGAACAAAATTAGAATTTTGTAAATCGGGCAATTTATTACGAAGTTATGACCGTTGTCGTAAAGTCATACAACACCAAAATGTCATTCTTCAGAAAACACGTTTAAAGTTTACTACACTAATGAACGTGATACAAAACAGGTTTCCCAAAACCGACTGTAATTTAAAAAGTAATTTGAGTCTCAGAAAGAAAATGGTATCATTTTAATGGTAATGAATTCGGGAATATTTTAAAAATAAAAAACAAAAACACAGAATTGAGTCAAATTTCGCGATTCCTAATGGAAATGTATACCTGGAATAGAATCTCGAAATTTAATTTTTTTCTTTATTGAATGAATTTTTCGCATTTGAAAACAACTTTCTAAATGAATAAGGCCCGCTTATAGTACATTAAACAATGTCGAACAGAAAATATGTTGACATAGTGCAAATCTTTATTTGTACTTTCAATTATTCATATCTTAACATAGAGTAATGAAGTATTGCATTCGGTCAAAAAATAAACAAACAAATAAATAAATATATAAATAAATAAATAAATAAATAAATAAATAAATAAATAAATAAATAAATAAATAAATAAATAAATAAATAAATAAATAAATAAATAAATAAATAAATAAATAAATAAATAAATAAATAAATAAATAAATAAATAAATAAATAAATAAATAAATAAATAAATAAATAAATAAATCATTAGAGGAAGTCCTACTAAGAATCATTTCTTATACTCTCTATGTTACAATTTTCTAGCCCAGTACATTTAGAAACTACTTTCTATAGAACTTTGAAATTTGGTGATTAGGTACGAAAAAGATCCCCTAATGAAATGACATACATTGCTTTCATTTGATGCTTATTTATTATAAAGGAAAATTAAATTAGTAAACGATAAAACCAGGTGGAACCACTGCACGTGCATTGACGTCAGGATTCTAAATATTAAAGGAAGTATATTTGACGTTATTTTCGAGTTTATAATTTATGTGATTTCATTAAGTAATCATTTTCGTACTTACTCACCAAATGTCAAGGTTTTATAGAAAGTAGTTTCTAAATGCACTGGACTAGAAGAATGTAACATAGAGAGTGTAAGGATCCTTACTAGGATTTCCTCTTAAGAAAGTGGTTTAGAAAACAATTTCTGTGTATCTGTCTGTACGAATTAGTGGTAACCATGGTTACTTCAAGGTTACGTGAACATTTATCGAAATCTGTAATAACACGTGCAATTAGAAATTCTTTTGAAGTTCCTTAAGTTAAGAAGACACAGCTTTTACCAAATACAAACTGATTATTTATTCTTCATCTCAGAAGCTCATAAAACTGATAGAAACAACAATGAAATCGCAATAAG